>VZRN01005941.1:40848-72341 GCA_013397935.1 Dasyornis broadbenti | reverse complement strand
CCTTCCGCACCTTCCGCACCTTCCGCACCTTCCTTCCGCACCTTCCTTCCGCACCTTCCTTCCGCACCTTCCGCACCTTCCGCACCTTCCGCACCTTCCATCTGTCTTTCTGTCTTTCTTTCTGTCTTGCTATCTTCCAGGACAATGGTTCAGATCTGACCATCTGAAAAATTGCTATGGAGACAATTTCCACACTGCATATCAAGATGCCTGCTTTTACAATAACCTCTCTTCCAAACATAATCCCAGCCTGCCAATCACAGCTTCTGGGAGTAATGATGAGCACAGACTGGAACTGATCGTTTGTCTGGAGATGGAAGCAGATTTGATCCTGTCACGTGTATATGGAAAGTGGCACAGTCCTTTGTTCTACACTGTGGGCTGGGAAACAGTGGTGAGACATTTACAAAACTGCCTCAGAAATAAAAGGAGAGAAAACAACATTGAAACATATTCTAATATAATGAACTTTAACAGATACTATGTTCTTAATGTGATTGAATAGGGGGGAGTAGCTGGATCTCAGTGAAAAAGCATGAATATATATATTTATATCTATAGCTGGTGATCACATTGCTCATAGACCTAGTAAAATGCTTACACTTTGGTCTGATATGGCCATCACAGTGTTACTAAATATGTAAGTATATGCATACTGCTGATGGTTACACTATTTTGTTAATTTACATTTAGTAAAAATAAATGATTAAGGACTTTTTTTTACCACTTCTACTTGTGATGGTATCTCACCAAAGATGAGGCGTAGATGATTATCTTTCATGTTGGTAAGAGCTCAATATTGGATTCCAAAACAAACCTCTCTGGAGAAGTTTTTAACATACACATAAATGATACTAAGAAGTTTATAACTACTGATGTGCCAGTATGTGCTAACAGTATAAATGATTCAAGAATTAATATCCCGGGAAAGAAAGATATGGGCAGAAGAATTGTAAAGAAAGGCAGATGTATCTTAGCTACTGAGTAAAAAAGACTATATAGAGCAAAAGTAGGTATATAAAGTGATGTATTACGGAAAAAATTCCTTAGTTAATATTTCAAGTGTTGGTCTCTGAGTTAACCACTATTACTCAGTGGTTTGGTATTGGGATTTCAGTAGCTACTTCTCCAAAAACCTCATTCTGGTGTGTTGAAAAAAGCAATCAATGTTTAAGAAACTATTACAGAATAAATAGAAGAAAACAAAGCAAAGAACATCATTATGCTTCTGGATTGCCCTGTGGCACAACTGAATCTTAAATACCATACAAAAATTTCTCATCTTCTCCACATTGAAAAGAAGGGTGGCGAAAAGTACAGAGAATTAAAGGCTGTACTGAGAGAATTAAGGGAGAATTAAAGGTATATTGCAACTCCTTTATGAGAAATAACTGAATTAATTACCATTCACTTGAAAAAGTGCTACTATACAGACCATTTTCTTAATCTGCAATAATAATTTCCGAAACCTGATTTTTAAGTACATATAGATGGGCATTTCTCCTTGTTGCTTACCCCCTGTGCATCACTTTTCCAGGACACTGAGTTTTCTGTTGAAGAAAATAGACATACTGCTCTGAATCACGGCATCAAAGGGCTAGAAAAGACTGCAGGAGGTCATCCTATGCAGTATTTCCTAAGTAGTGGGAATTTAGCTTTGTTCCATGGAAAAAAGATTAGATTCCTGGCTCATCATTTAAACCCTGACAAATTCAGATTGTCCTTTAACCCTTTGCTTATTTTTAACTCAGGAGTTATTAGCTTTGTTCTGAAAATTTTTCAGGGAGTCAGAATTGATCTGTCTGAGCTAAAAATCTCTGGCCTTCTATTTTTTTGCCACTTAAAAACCCCAAACCAACTGAATTTCCTGTTTTCTAGGGTTTTAAGAGTTCGTACATCCTTCAAGATTTGAAACAGATAATTGGCAATGGTTTAGAGAGCTCTCTAATACACCTTTGCATCAATTTTTTCAGCCCAATTGATATGAAAATTTCTAACACATGTATACACTATCTAAACTGTTCCTTTGCTTGTTTGAGACAGAACCCTTTTATCATGGGTATAGTGACAAATGCCTTGTCCCAGTTACACGTGGGAATAAAATAGTATTCAGAAAACTCTCTGAAGAGTAAGTGGACCAGTCCCTTGCTAGGTCTTTCTCTTAATACTAAAGCACTTATAGAAGAATTTCTCATTATTTTCAATGTACTTCAGTAGTAACATTAATCTTCTGTTTTGACCTTTCCAAGTCTGCCCCTACATGCTTCTGCTACAGTTTTGTGTTCTTTGTAAACACATCCAATTTTCAATGCATGCTTTTTTCTTGGGCTCATTTGCAACGAGACAAATCTATCGTTCAGCTGTGGCTTCAGTATTTTTTATTTACTGGCCATCCAGCTCATCTTACTCTTTTTTTTTTTCTAGACCAAGGTCCTTATGACAGCTTATCTACGAGTCATGTAGTTTAGTAAAGTCTCTTTTCCTGAAAGCCATCACATTCTAAAATTGTTTTATATCTCCATTTAAAAATCACAACTATTGTAATTTCATTGCTACTCTGAGCTGCCTTTTAAGAATAGTATTCTCAGTGGATTCTTTCCTCCTACTGTGAGTAAAACATACAAGACATTTTCTTTTCTACCTCTAACCAATTGCTGTCAATGGATTTTAAGAGCTTGCTGGACAGACTGAGTTCATCTCTATTCATGAAACTGTCTACACAGATAGTACCCCTCATTATCATGGACTTTTGTTCTCTGGATGCATTTGCTAATCCCTTTATCCATACAATCTTGGTTTGCTGTTTAATATCAGACCTACACTATGATACTTGTGCACAGCTTTTAATATTTTTTATCATTGCTCAGTTTTTCACCAAAGTTGTCTTAATTGAATGTGTTGACTTAGATCAAATGCATGTATTAGTGATCATCATCCTTTCTTCCCTTGCTTGCATTTCTTGAACAAGTTTTTTCACTTTTTATCAATTTCTCAGTCTTATGGATTATCCCATCAGGTCCCCGTTATACCAACTGAATCATCTATTTGGTGTTTATTGAGAACATTGTCTCTTTCTGCTTATTTTATACATTTCTTGGCTCACTGTTCACATACTTTAGAGGTTTATGTCTGTTATCATCCTTTTCGTTTCTCTTCTGATGATATTATGAATCTGTGAAGAGCGCTTCCATTTTTTTTTTCTCAGGTATTCTTTGGAGGAAACTGCACATCCTTCTACTTTTGATCTGATCTTAGCAAATAAAGGCAAGAGAGCAAATACAATCTGATAAGATTTATGACAAAACTTCAGGCTCAAACTATTTAGAGTATACAGACATGAAATATTCTGATGCTGAGAAAGAAAGTTGAAGTGATGCAAAAATATTGAGTTTTCTTACAGAATGCCCTAATTGGTAGCAAGTAAGGGTTGTATAGGTAACAATAATTACATTCAGTTTATTTGCTTCTACTTCTAAGATTTGATATTAAAGATGATTAATCTCCCTCCATCCCTGAAGCAGGTTAAGCATAACAACAACAACAATCTTGCAATAATATAGAAAAATCTTTTCTTTCTTGTATTCTAGTATTTCAATATATTTGGATAGGATAGACCACTTACTCATGGAGGGTCACACATTTCCGTGAAAGGGACCTCCATGCTAGCCTGGTGGCCTTGCTTTTGATCCACCTTGCTGGCTCCTGGAGAGCCTGCAGACTCTGTGAACTCTCTGTGCCACACTTCCAGACTCAAATGTGCATAGGGTCAAGTGAGTGCTGTGTTAAATGGGCAAGGTCTCCCAGCAATGTAATACCCACTTCTCTTTGACATGTAAGCCATATTCAAGCTGGACAAGAAGGAGTTCTGCTGTATAAGATCATTGTGATTCTTAGTGGGGAAAAAGATAGTTGTATTGTAGTGACAGAATGGTAAGGCCCCTTTCGTCCAGGTTACATGAACAAAATATACTACACAGGCTTCGCTTTCCACAAAGCTGAACCTGTTTTGACAGACAGGCTGGGAACTGAAACCAAATATGATTTTGGTAAGTGAATCCATCTGCTAGTTCTGAAGAAGGCAGATGCTGAAATGCCAAGCTGTAAGTGACTGCATGGATTTTTGGAATATGAGTTTCTGGTTCATTCCGTTGGATGCTGGTGTTATTAGGAGAAAGAAGAATGGGAGAAGTGAGGAGGAAAATGCCACCCATTACAATCACATGGGCTCACACCTTGCCCCTTGTTTAAGTTGCAGAGCAAAGTTATAGTGGAAGTGAAGAAACTAATCTTGAACTCATATGTCAAGAGCAACAAAGAACTGCAGAAAAGGTGCCCAGTTAATATTTTTCCTTCTGTGTCTGCCTGTTCTTAGAAATGTGTCTGCATTTATGTTTTTTAGAATCTTGAAGTAATATTTGTACGCCCACTTGAATAAGTTGTATGAATAAGTTTCCTGATGAAAGCGTGAACGGATTTCATATATTTATAAGGTGAACACTCTTCACCTGCTACAAGTTGCAAAAGTATTATTATTACATTATGTCATTACCTGCAATATGGAGGCTTTTTAAAATTTAAACAATTTCTAAGTAAAATTGTAACATTATTTTTTACTGTGTTTTAATGAAGGTGTACTTTGAGATGCCATCAACAGAAATAAGCATTTACTGTATACAAAATTGACATAAAAGGATTGTTTATAGTTATATAGGAAATAAAGTGTTGAATGACTATGTTTCTATAGTAATTTTAACCATCTGGACCAGTACCCCGGGGGGTCTTAAGTGCTACAGCACTTATTACAGATGTTACTACTACAACTTTGACAATTCTCTTCTGCAAAAAGAATTCTAATACTCTAAAATACCCTGTCTATAGTAACAGAGGTAGAATTCAAAATTTCAGCCACCATGTAGGAGGTTTGTTTAGGTTTAAAAAGGCCTCTAAGATCATCAAGTGCAACTGTTAGCTTAGCACTACTGTGTTCACAGCTAAACCATGTCACCAAGTGCCACATCCACACATTTTTAAAAAAGCTTCCAGGGATAGCGTTTCTGCCACTTCTCTCAGAAGCCAGGTGCAGTCAATGCCTGACCACCGTTTCAGTGAAGAAATTTTTTCTAATATCCAATCTCAGCCTTCTCTGGACAGCTTGAGGCCATTTCCTCTCATTCTATCATGTGTTACCGGGGAGAAGAGGCTGACCCCCACCTTGCTAAAGCCTCCTTTCAGGCAGTTGTAGATTCTGATAAGGTCCCTCCGGTAACAACATCTGCAGAAGCCCCTGTGGATGATGGTACTGTGTTTGATTAGAACTCACTGTGAACCAACCATGTTGGATATGTCACTAAGCTAAGTATTAATCTGCTGACTGTATATTCTGCTGATATTGGGAATCATGAAATTTTAAGTCAGAATTCCATACTGTATTAAGTCAACCCCCTTACAGAATTACATAACATACATCTTCTCTAGATTTACGTGTATTAGTTGTAGAAGTGTCCACATTTATTACACAAATCCTTCTTTTTCACCAGTTTTCAGTGAAATGTGTTGACAAATATTAAACATTTCTACCACTCTTTAGTTCTTTGAAGATTAAGATCTGTCTAGTTTTTTGCAAACTTTTGTTCATGAACAAAAGTAGAATAGCTAAAATGAAGTACCTTGGTCACACATCCCTTCGGTGCCACTGGCACAGAATTAATACTTTCCCTTTTCAAAGATTCTACACTAGCACCAGTCTCTCCATGAAAAGATTGCCAAATTTATTTTCCAAAGACACTTGAATGCTAAGTTGCTCACAGTTGTTTTAGAAATAGAAGAGGAGGTGAAGTACTTTGCATAATTTATTGCTGAGCTCTGCATATAAAATATACAGATGTTTCATACTGCTGAAGAGTGATGGTATAAAAAGAAGGGCACAGGATGGGATTTAGCTACTGTCTTTCATCAGCACTGCAGAATCTCAGACTATGAGAAATACTTAATAATCATAGTTAAAATAAAAATCACTAATAGTTAAAAATAATTCTAGGCTTTGAGAAGTTGAGAAACTCCTACTATCCCTTGGAACTATGTTTTCTGATTTTCAGGGGGACCCAAATATGGATCAAGAGGCAGGAAAAATAACAGCTAAGTCATCTTCCACACATACCACCCCCATCACAGTCAGTCAGAATGCATGGAATAAACTTCCTCCTGCAGCTGCTCTGTTCTGCTTCCAGATCAGAACAACTTATGGAATCAAGCAATGAAGGCACAGAAATACAGTCACATATGCAGGCTCACACAATACTGTGTGAGTTTCGGTGGAACAAATGGAGCTAGAAAGTGAAAAGCGTTTTCACAGCCCTGATACTGTACTGTTGTAGGCTTGGGTTTTGAGATGACACATCAGGGTGCATAATCCTGTAACAAAAGCAGCACTCATGACAAGACTGAAAATGTATTAAGTTGCAGAAGAGGAGAAGAACCAAAATAAGGACATAATTTAATGAGGAATTTAAATGGAGAGTTTGTTTTTATTCAAAACAAATATATTAGATACTTTTGGAGATATTTTCATTGGGGAAAGATAACTGTTAAAATTTATTTTGCAAAAAAATTCTAAGCAGTAAGAAGTCATTCCTATTTTCTATTCTGAACTGGGAATGTGATGATTTTTCCTACTTTTGAAAAAATTAAAAGGCATCAAAGTAAAAGAGAGATACAAATGTTGGGAGAATTTCAGTATAGAGTAGGTGTTTTCAGGACAAAATCATCTGTCAAAAATAGATGCTTCAGCATCTGCTATCCTGCTCTTTCCTCCAGACTGAGAATAGTGTGGCTGGCCTAGTCAGGACCCTGCTATGTCACTGCTCGTTCACAGCAGTAGCTGGAGTGGGAGAACTCTCACATTTTATGGTGTTGGTTTAGGGTGATACAATAGGTCTCAGAATCATGCAAAAGAGGGGAAATTCAACGTGAGGTACATGTTGCTATGCTTTGGTTTAGTGTTTAGCATAATCCCATAAATCCAGGAACTGGAATTTTCCCTTACACTTGTAAAAAATGTTGGAATGAATTTAAGAATAAGTTCTAAAGCCTATATAATGGAGGGAAAAAAATGTCCTTGTACTTATACAGAGGTTTCGTGCATGCATAGGCAGTGCCTTGATTGACAGGCACATCACTTTTCTGAATATGGAAATGCATAAAAATCGTGCTTTTGATGAGCAAAGTAGTCACCATTCCCTTTTTACTAAATTGGAGAAGTTGAAGAAGATGGATTCTGCAGAATTTGTTTTTATTTTTGTTAAATTACTGAGCAGTTTTGGCTCCCAGTTAATATTTCTCAAGGGAGATTTAATAGGAAGTATATATGCACACACACAAGTCCACTTTAAATCCCAGTTTTATACCGAGCAGCAGATTTAACTGATAATTTTCAACTATCACTGCTGGTTTTTTCATTAGAGGGCTGTCACCCAGGGTGACATTGTCACCCTTACACCATGGCTTTAGGACTGATTCAAAGGCTGCCATCTGTTTCTCCAGGACTATTACTCTGTGCAGTACCTCCAGTTTTCCTTGGAGGCTGCTCTATCTAAGGCTGCCTTGTGTATCTTACATAATCAGATGTTCTCGAAGACAGGATGGATATGGGTACAGATGGCAAGAACTGCACCTCTATGAGAGGAATTCCCTGTGCTTTTCCAGACCTAGTAGTTAAATGTGTGCTATAGTATACAAGTTAGCATGCTACTGTAAATATAAACATACAGCAGATGGGAAAAGAGGGAAAACCATTTTGGGTAATAAGTTTATATAATTTGGAAATGTAAAGAGCACATCTGGTACAGATGAACAGCAATCAGGAAGTTATGACGGGGAAAAGGGAGAGAATGCTACAATAAATTGTGTTAAATGAGTTTTTCAAACAACCAAAGTTATGGCCCTGTGAGCCTGGGGAAGTGGTTTGTTCAAAGCACAACAGAGGGTGGAAGGAGCGCAAGCCAAAGAATCTACTTGGATCAAGATCCTGCTTAGTGAATGGAATGAAAAGGTCATTCATGAACCACTACATTCCAAATGCAGATGGATTTGTGGGTTACATTTTCTGGAAGCCTCCAAAACAACCTAAATGAAATACAGCTTATTTTTGGAGAAAGGAACTGGCGAAGGACGGGGTGGGTATATATAATATATGTGTTGTGAGAATGTTATGTAAAATCTTTCCCACCATCAGGACACATATTTCCATGTATTTTGATTCTTTTGTTTAAAATACTCTGGTTTATTGTTATTTAAAAAGACTGTTTGCTTCTCTTGGATATGCATTTTATGGATTTCTTATTGGATATTTCATGCTATTGGAGTATAAAAGGAAGGTGAAGTTTCCTGACATTAGTGGCCAAGCAAAGCAAAAATTCAAAGAAAAACTATTGTAATGCTGACTGCAACTACCAAAGCTGAGGCTTAGCTTAGATGACTGCCCCAAAGGTTTGCAGAATAATAACAGCAAAATTTTGTGGCCACCTTCTTTTGCAGACAAAATCCAGCCTCTTCTATTACTTAATTAGTTGGCCTGTATGTTTAATATGACAAGATGAACATAAGCAGCTGGATTAGTGTCTGCAGTTCAAATATCAGAGCTCAAAGGTAAATTTGATGACTGTTGATTGCAAACATATAAGAAAATATTATTCTTTCAGAATACCTTTTGATTTTAGAGTATCAAAAAGAATACAAACAGCAAATAACAAATAGCAAATAGCCACCTTTTGAAGGAAAGAAAATGAAATAGGACCTTAGGGCATTACTCCAGACAAAGTGTCAAAGCAAATATTTTAAATGATGGTGATAACACACAATGAGGACAAAACTATTCACTCAAAAAATATCTATTTATGTGGTATGAGGCTCTAGGGAAAGAAGCAGGTGATCATAAAAAGAAGTGCCTTGTAGTGTATAAGCAAAAGAAGATGGCTAAATTAAGGCCGAAAGACATTCAGATTCTGGCATTTCATGTATTAAGGGTCCCTGATTTTATGACCATAACATTTAATAGAGGGATTTTTCCAGTAAAAAGGCAAATGAAGCCCTTCTATTCCATCCTCCCCTATTTCCCATTGAAATGCTACCCAGCACATACAGATCTGAAGCAGAGAAATGCGAAAGAGCAAAGCCACAGCTGGAAGGAGAGGGAAACAGATGGTTTTTCCCCACTTAGGAAAATTGTCCCAATTAAAAGAAAGTATTCACCACAAATAGGGCTTAGAAGTTGAAATGTCACATTTTTCATAGACTGAAAGTTAAATGCATGATTCCTATTCAATTGAAACAGGCTTCTATATAATTTTGAAGTGTTTCATTTTATTTCAGATCATTTTAGTCTCTCAATCATAGTAGCTTGGATTTTCAAATGAGAGCTCGTTACATACCATAAACCCAAGATTTTCAATTTTGAAAAGGTCAGTGTGGGCATCTACCATTTTGAAGCTTTTTTCCCCAAACTTGTTGCTTTGTGAGAACCCTCTGAAAGCAAGTCCAGTTCCCTTGAAAGATATTCGGTCTCACAAATTTGCCTTTGTCAAGAAAACAAAACAGTAATGTCCAACTAGGTCCTTCACATTCATGACATGGACCTCTTCTCTATCTGCTGCTATGCTCTATTATCTGCTTTGCGGTTTTCTCATCTCCAAGACCCATTCTTGTGTGGATTTCAAAGCTAGTGCTGAGAGCACAGCACTGCAGAGAGGCTGAATAGTTACAAAGGCTCTGCTATTTCTCTTTCTAAGCCTGAGCTCTTCAATCCCCAATTCCTCCAGCAACCTCCCTCTCTTTACCTTTTCTTCACCTTCCAGTCCATGTAAAGTACCACTGCTCTCATCATCTAATCACATTACTGCTTTTTTTCCTTCTCTCTTCATGGGATTCAGGGGTAGAAAGAAATAACGAGGAGAAAAAGACTTTTCACTTTCAAATCCAGCACCTTACATTGTAATAACATCTAATAACATGGAAGTGTAATTCCAGGGGAAGTGTTCGCCCCTGAAAAAGGCTCATTCTCTTTCTGATCATGGGCACTTCTCCCTGCTGCCTGCAGTGATACAAAGCATTTGTGAGCTAACCAAACATGCTTACAGCACATAAAAACTTGAGAGATTCTGCCACCAAATTCTTAACAAATGCATATTAAGTCAGGGACTTCTCTGTTGTACCTTTATTTTAGGTTTCCTGGCAAAATCTCTACTGCAATCATGTCAGCACCTCTGTCCACATCTCAAAGTCGAGTTTCAAGCTCTTTCAAAAAGGCAATTTCTTTTGTAATTTTTTGTCAGACTCTTAGGACCAATAATTTACAGGTAAAATGTAAACCAAAGATCTAAAGTGTTATGCGGTGGATTTATGAAAACTAGTGTATTAATCTGTACTTTTTTGGTGAATGAATAAATGTAAGTCAACTCACATAACACATGGACACGTCATCTTTCAGTGCACTTATTAGCTTCAATATAGCACTGGTGTTAACACCAATTTACTGACTGAGAAAGGAGAGATTTACTGTGCTACATGTCACATATATAACTTCCAACTGGGATTTTGAAATAATTTTTCATTCAAGATCTTTCTATAAACTGGATTACATCACATTATCACTGTGCTACAAATTTCCGTACACCATTTCCCACAGAGCAGCTTTAACAACTGGAAATTTTCAAACATGTAACTGCCATAATTTGTTGTCTAGCAAATTGACAAAAAGCGTTTCCTCCGTGAGACGTGCAAGTGCGGGCTGGAGACAGCTTCAGGGACACTATTGCTGGGCAAGTATTTTGGTCCTATGACACAGAGAACACTCAGCAATGTTCTTTCACTCTCCATCACTCTGTACGTTCATGTGGGTAAGCCAGACTAGGAGGCAACTGAGATAAGTTGAGAGAGAATAGCATGCTGGTATATCTGCCTTCCCTAAGTTCTCTTCTTTTGCATGTTTTATTAAGATATTATAACTTGGTATTATTTTCTGTCTCCTTTTATCCTCCCCTTTTCATGAATATTTTATCATTCATTTCTATTTAGGCCATGAGAGAAGGTGAAAGAGGTGATTTCTACCTGTCAGTCCACATAAAATACAGCTCAGAAGGGGAGGGTGGAACCCCTTGGTGGTTACTGAGGGCTCTGCTGTTGACAGAACATGCCATTTAGGGCTCCCTGCTGCTGTTATTAACAGCATCCTAAAGGTCTACCACATAAACCCACACATGCTCCAGAGACAACTTTTCACGGACTGTCAGAAGAATGGCACCAATTCATATTACTTTATTATTAAAGCACTGAGGCATTTGGGTTCTATGTGGAAAAGCAGGTCGCTTGTTTTGACAGGACGGAGAACAATATGAAGATAGACTGTGAGGAATGACATAAAAATCATTACTCACCTTTATCATAACTGAAAGCTTGGTAACTATTCCATCAGTCACCAGTATCTTAAATGCCTGCCTCCCTGAGATGAAGGGGCTGATTCAGATTTTGCTTTTATGAGATATCCAGTCATCCAGAGACCTACTCTTCTTTTATATCAGAGTAAGAAAATCCCAGCTCATGCTTTCCTGCATATCCTTCTCTTTGCATCTTCTTGATGCTGCTGAACTCCTGCTCTGCTCCTTCATCTTTGCAAAAGTGTCCTTAACTGCAATTGATTTCACATTTGTTACTGAATTTGGTTTGCTAAGCCAGCAGCAAGCAAAGTTGAAACAAGTTGTCAGGTACTGAGTCAGCGTTGCCACCCTAACACAGAAGAAACAAGTAAGATATAAGATGCCTGAAATCAGTGAGCTAAAGAAACGAAAGGTGGTAAAATCAACCTTATCTATTACTTCACATGCACTTCACAGACTGCACTTTGTCAATAACAGGAGCATTCACAATATGCTGTAAACATGCAAAGTACCTTATAAAGACACCTCCCTTAAAAAGACTACAAATAGTTTGATATTCAGTGATAAAATCTTTGCTGGAAATTATAGCGTAGAGATGGTGTGAATATGAACAACTGAGGGATCAGCCCCAAGATTTTAAGAGGCTTGCAACTGCTTGCTTCACATATGTGTGCCTGAACTTAACTTACAGCTTTGATGTTTTAATTTGTTCATCACATGTGTAATTAAAAAGACAAAATGAAGAAAAGAGGCATAAACCCCCACAGGAGCCTAAGCCTTCATGGTGCTCCAGCCTTCATCCACGTAAACAAAGTACAGCGGTGTGTTAGTACAAGGCAGCAGGTGCCATCAGTGCAGCTCAGATTTAGTGTAAGTAGCAGTGTAAGGTCAAACCTGTTATCATAAAAAAACATTAACTTCTTCCATTGTTATGCACTGGTCATTCTTTCTAAGAAGAACATGCTTTTGCAGAGGAGTAAACAATCTATATTTTCACAATGAGTCCTCAGAATTTCTCTGTCTCAGGGAGTGATTTATTCATAACTACTCCAGGCATTTCTACCTTGCCATTCAAAGTAGTTTTCAATTTGATGGTTTGCCATTTGCCTCTGTCTCCATGAAACATAGGTACCTATTAAACTAACTCCTCAGAACAAGGTTTATATATAACAATGCCTGTATTTTCTCCTACAACCCTAACTTGGGTCTTTCCACAGGTCCTTATTAAATCCCTATAGTTTAGTAACTATTTTCTACAATAAAAGTGGGGTTTTTTTCTTCTAAAAGAAGTATTATGACATATTCTCTTGTGGGTTTAAGATTAGTGAAGCCCTCATTCCTGATCCCAAGTGAATCCCAGCTATTCCTACTTAGTTCCCATCTACTGGATAATGCTCATCCTGATTCACAATGAACTCACCCCAGTATTTCCTTCTACTGATGAGACACACTGATCTTTTCTCCCTCGACCTATCCAGGACAGTGATAATGACACTGCCGAAATTCATCCAAATGTAATTTGTACACCACTTCTTCAGCCTTCATGTGCAAATAAATCACACTTTCTTTTTAATCAGGTAGCAATTTGGTACAGGTTATGCCCAATCTAAATGCAACATGGAAGGCATATATGGAAGGGCTTCCACTAAAGCTGATGCAGGCTTTTGAATAAAATACATTTTTGTGTGTTATTTTAATCTCATCACTGAAGCTTTTTTGCTTTCTTTCCATTCACATTTCTCTCTCATCAAAAGTGATTCGCAATCATGCTTATTAAAATGTGAGAAAGAAGCTTTGGTGGAAGGGAAGAGATGACTTTTCACTTATTCATCTTTAAAAAAATAAAAATCTGTTCGAGGTAAATTTTCAGACTTAAGCAGAGGAGGAGAGGAAAAAGGGAATCAAAGACTGTCAAAGAGAGAAAGAAAGTTGAATTGGTATTTTGGTGAAGTAAGGTATAAGGATATGTAAACCCAGAGGGAGAGCTCACCCCTCACCCAGACAGTTTTATAGGGATATAGAGTCAACTTACTACATCATAGGACCTGTTTTCTTGCCATATGTTGCATGTAAAAAAAAAAGGTTTCCACCTAATATTTTGCAAACAACTGGGCTCTAAGAGTGGGTCAGGCATAGCTTTTGGTTCCAGTGTATTGGTGTCAATGACTTATCTTTTATCTACTGCAATCAGAGTGTTTTCTCCGATATGACAGGCGTGGAACCAGCCTTTCCTCTCCAACCCCATAGGGATATGCAAGTGACTCAGTTCCTGCAAAGAGCCTCTTGAACTGCTCTGAAATCTGTGGCTTCCGCCTTAACACTGAGCCCATGAAACACCAGTGGGGCTGTGACTTCAGGAGCACTTCAGTTTTGAAGTGAGAATTTTAAAAACATTATATTCTGATGGATTTGAATTTTTTTTCTTTTTTTTTCTTCCCTCTGAATAACCCAGAATAGTACTATAGTCAGGAAAGTATAGAAAAACATATCCCTCACAGCCCTTACTCTTCATTGCATAACTAGAGTAAAGGCACAAGCTTGCAAACAAATTAAATTTTGCTGGTACATGGCAGCAGGAACAGTATTTAGTACAGCCTCATTTGATTGATGATCTAATTTAGACTTTAATTGCTCTCCAATCAATTAGAAAGATAGAAGAAATATAAAGGCTGCTGTGAAAAATTTTTGCCTCTTTCATTGGTTTTACTCAAGCAACAGTCTTGTGGGTCAGAGTACTTGCCATGAGATTCCTCATGTTTACATTTTGGTCCAGTGAATACTTCCTGTTATCACCGTTCACCCAGCTCCATCAGAACAAGAACAGCTATGTTCATTTATAACAGCCTAGGACTTGGTCTAATAAAAATAAGAAACCTCCTGAATCAGGTAACCGGTTCAATCAATGAAGTTTTTCATAATTCCAAATTTAAAAATAGCTTTCATTTGACTTCTAACTAAAGTTACATAAAGAATATTTGTTTTCCCTTCAATTCAAAGTGCTGCCCCACCAATAAACAAACAACCTCCTGGGACACTTGATTTCCAAAACCTTAACTTTATCTGAGAAGCACAAATTTTTTTTCCAATCTTTTAACATGGAACAGTTCTTTGGGAAAAAAGATAAAAATATGTACAATCCTTTTTGAGGTTCTTTGTGGATTTCATTTAGTATGATTTTATACTAGTAAGATAATTCAGCTTGACAAATATATGTCTTTCTCCTGGGCTGGTCATTTGAGATGGCAATCGCACTGAGAAAATTAATCTGAATTATTTCGTGGTAAAAAATTAGCTTGGATCTTCTCTAAACCTTCTGCTCTCCATCCTGGTGTTTCTGTATAGAAGACAAACCACAGTGTTAAATAAATGTGTTAAAAACACCCAAACAAATGACTAGTTTTTATGATAACTACAGGGGTCTACAGATGACACTGAAAACTGCTGAGTTGTGCTACGCTTTTCTTAAATCTGTCATTACTGAAGGCTGATCTACTTTGGATTAATATGTGAGGGTTGCCTCTGTTGCACAGTATGTGTTCAATCCATCGCTACTGAAATAATGTCCTTTTTGTCTGATCACAGTGGGTTTCAAGTACTCCTTGGAGATGAAGTGGCTGAAGAATGCAGTTCCTTTCTTTCCCTGTTGGTGGGACATTCTACATATGATATTGATTTTTATTAATTTGCTCACTGCTCTATGATCATTGAAAATGGGGAAAAAAAAAAAAAAATCAGGTGGGATATCAGCCTTGGCTGTTCATTTGCCTATGGTGGGGCATTTCCTAGCCCCTCTGAGTCCTCCGCACCCACTTCTGTACTGGTATTTTACATTTCATGTCCTTTCTCATCCTTGCAGATAGGATTGTCCACTGGCTCTGAGTATTAGACCAGAAGCATTTATTCCTGAATTGCATACATGTGAAAATACCTGCGAATTTAGTGACGTTTTGCGATGGGTGTTCTGCTGCTTTGCCCAACGTGGGCAGACATATAAACAGACTGTTCTTCCCCAAGAGGTCAGTAGATAATACAGTAGAGATGTCTGAGAATACTGACCACTCTGCTGAACACCCTTCTGATTTAGAGAAAGCATGTGGTTCTCAGACGGAAAAACTTCTGACCCCCAGGGCTAAATACTCCTGAGGATTCAGTATTATGAAACTAAATAGAATCAGTGTTCAGAAATCAATTTGCTTTGTAGTACACAGAACTTGTGGATCAAGCAAACTCTAAAACTGGAGTAAGGAAAAACTATGGGCCAGTCTCCTACCAATGGAACCCTGTTGTCAAATAAAGTTAGAAGAAATTAGCAAAGAGAAAACACTGAGAGGCCTCTAAAATCTGCTCTGGAATTTTTTCTGTGCTTAGAGGACAAAGGCCTAGAGCCTGCATTTTTGAGCTCTGAAGGAAGGAGCATAAGGCACCCACAACAAGTTGGAGAGACTAGAAAACTTATTTTTTCTTTTATCGAGAAATAATAAAAAAAATTGTCAACATGATTTAATGAAAAACTCCTGGCAGGAAAAATTCTCACACTCCAGTAATCTCAGCATTCAACAAATGCTTGCAAAATGTAGTTTTTCTGCCTTCAGCAAACATGAGGATTGGTGATATCTGAGTATCTGATGGGATAATTTGCAGATGCATAACGTTGCCATGTGGTTATGGTTGCACGCACACTACATTTGTTTCGTTTGCACTGAATGCTGAAGGCTGGATGGCTCCAGAGGTAAGGCATGTCTAGGATCCCAAGACACTGAAAGCTGAGTAGGCCATTGGCGTTTCATTGGTTATGTGTAATCAGCCCCAGCAGATTTCTGAGGCACATTAATAATCAGAAAACTGCTGAGCCTCTAGTTATGTTGACAGAGATGCAGTTTGTTCCAGCCAAATTCCAGCTTGCACGAGCTTTCTGGTGTTGAATGTTTTTCCTCAGTTGCAGACAAAAGGCATCTCTTCTTCAGCTCTTAAGTCACAGTGGTAGCTATGTGTGGGATCTCCTGTTAAACCCTATTTCAAAGAGAAGCAAGACAGAGAGCAAATGAACCATGGGTAGCTTTGTAGCTTGCTTTCACCACACTACCTCAGGCACCCAGGAGGCTCAAGCATGTGCCTAATAATAGAACTGGTCCTGATCTTCAAACTCTAAACTGCAAGAGCCTACTTGCTATGCTAAAAGAAAATAACTTTTGAAGAAAAAATGGGAATGAGGATCACAGAAACATCTTTACAAGTGAAGAATATCTCCTATACCCAGATCTTCACAACTTTCCTCTCGGAATTCTGCAGGTCTGAACTTACATAAGGATTAATTTTATATTTTCGGTGGAAAAACTTAATCTGACTTACTTGTCTTGCAATGGGCAAGGTAAAACTTGAGCTAGAACTGAAATTCAGCCAAACAGTGTATGAAGTAAAGAGGGGGAGGATCAGCTGTTGTAAAAAAAGTGATTGTGATAAAAGCAACTTCACCAGGAAGTCATAGGGGACTGGAGAATAAAAGGGAGAGGCAAACCATCATCTTAAATTAGTACAGTTGTGGTATGATAATATAGAGTGAGAAAAAGTTAGTAAGAGCAAGGGGTTGATAAAAGACCAAATATTTTTCTTTCCATGCTCACCTGTAACATACCATAATTAATTATTTTTCTTAAAATATGAACCTCAAACGTAGAGTTGGCCAACATTTTCTGTCTTTGAAGCCAATCACTGGGATGTCGCATGGCAAATAACCTAGTACAGCTAAGGATTTCCTCTCTAGGTGACCCTGAGGCATGCTCTCCCTTTACAACTGCAATGCAACCTACAGCTTCCAAGCTGGCATCTTCCTTCTGGCTCTGTCCTCAAAACTGCATTTTCTCACAAGGACACGGGGCACTGTTAGAGAAAAATAATTATCATGTCCTTGTTGGCTAATAGCTAAATTAAGCATGCTTGTGCTGTGTCTGAGAAAATGGCTTAGTTATAAGCTGTTGCTCTCTGGGGAGGAGACATACTGTTTCTTAATGTTTTTAAAGCCCTACATGAATTTATGGTGCAGTGTTAATTATGGCTAATCAGTGTATCCTCTTAGTTTGGAAGCATTCACTGAATGATACTACAGACTCATGATGATAAGCTCCATGGCAATGAATCATAAATTTAATTGGCTGGCTGGGCCACCTCTGGAATCCATTGATACTTAAAAATCCTTCAAATGTGACAGTAAAACAAATGCTGGGAGATTCTAAACCTACCCTAGTCACCCATGGAGTCTCTGAAGCCCTCCCTGATTTTGTATTCTGTTTATGTTAGCTTGCTATCTCTTGCTGTCTCTTATTTCCTTGTTGCTGCCATGGCAAACCTCCTAACTTGGCTCACATTCATTCTCTCAGGATAACTTATGACTGCATGTCCATCTGAAAATGGGAGAGCTTGAGGCCAGCCCTTTTGGCAGTGCTCCCCTCACTTCTCTCAGGCGGTTTTAACAGCTGAGAGCATCCCAGGGTGTTCTGGGTTTGCTGCTTGCCCTTTTCCTATGTTATCTGATGCTTGTTAGGAAAACAGCCTCCTTTCTGCAACAACTTGGTATTCAGAGCCTTTACAGGCTGGCCAGAAAACAAGAAGACCTTTACTGCTAGGATAACATTCCTAGGCTGGCTAGGTGAGCCAGCTGATACTCTTGTGTCAGTTCAGCCATCCTGAAGTAGACAGATAGTGAGGAGAGGCCATGAGGTGGTAGACAAGGAACCTTGTGGCTGAACACTCCAGGCCTTGTTTGTTCAGTTAATGCCTTCACAGGAAAACCTTCTCTGATTGCAGTAAGAAAAGAGCCATAATGCGGACTGAATAAAGAGTGGTTAATCTCTTCAGAACTTGGCCCGGTTCTCACTTGCTCTTGGCCCATGATTGTTACTTTTTCAGAAGCTCTAGATCCCATTTCTTTATACGTACAGCTGAGGAGTGTATGGTAAACATGACTTGTTGAGTTATCTGGTGCTGGATATGTCCTGAGGGCCAGCTATAAGCAATGACTGGTTTGTTTTGTGCCTTCTTATGTGTTTTTTGCATATTATTCACACTGGATGACTGAGCATGGAGGCCCTAGCTGAATAAAATGGGGAATGATCTGAGCACCACCTCTTTTGATCTGGTAGGCAACTAATCTGCTCTCACATGAGCATCCTGAAAGAAAATGAAATTTCTGATCAGCAAGCACAGAATGTAGGAGTTATTTTTGAGTCCAGAGAAGGAAATGCTGGCCACATTTATCAGCCCTGAGGCTGAAGAGGAAGCAGACTATATATAGACCTATTGAGAAATAACAGTACAGTGCTAATTGATAATAAAACCAGCTTGTTGTTTCGTACTTGCTACCTCAATCTACAATAAGACAAGCTTTGTTTTCAGAGACACCAAATAATATTTTACGGGAGAAGAGGCCCAATGTAAAAGCAACTCTCCTGCCTCAGTGCTGCATTTGTAGAACAGATTTTTTTTTGTGTGCTAGTTGCAGTAATCTAATTGAAATTGTAATTGCAAATAACATTTATAGAGAAACATAAACTTCAACTGAAATTATTTTTCAAAATCTGCATCTGAGCCACTCACTAGGGTGGAAGCAGTAGTTTCAGAACTACTAATGCTGCGAGGAAACAAATAATTCTGGGCACCAAGGGAAATGTAAAAGAACAAAACCAAAACCAAAATAAACCAACCGACCAATCAACCAAAAACCAGAAAAAAACCCCAAACAAACAAGAAAGGGAACACATAACCACAGTTTGTTGTAATGATCTTATTACCCTTTTTATACCAGCAATTATATAGAAAACTTAAGTTCTTTCCTTAGGAGCATTTGAAATAAAATTTTTACTGAGCTTTCTCTAGGTGCCATCTGCTTTGGAGATAAGACCTTTTCTTTTCCTCCCGTATTGTAATCCCAGCCTAATATAGTCTTTCACCTAAAGCTGCAGCCACAAAGCATAGCAGTATTTGCTGACTTTAGAAAGGGATTTTTCAATTTTTTCAGTCCTACATTTCTCCTGACCTCACTGCTAGGCAATCACAGCACTTTAAAAGAAGATTTCTTCTTTACCACAATACCAAGATTTACTTCTGTGCCTTCTTTGTTAAGGCTTTAGGTGCTCATTTCACAGCAGCTGATGAGGATCAAGTACAGAATCAACAATTTCTTCCTCCTTGGTCCCTGGTGATGTTCACCTGTTCGTATTTTCTGGATATGACCTTGTTTTGCTTCACTGAAATGTAATGGAAATCCTTGTAGGCCATTCCTAAACTATCAAACACCTACACTAAATGTGTTCAGATCTTATTTCTGGAGCATTCTAAAATGGGTGCAGGTAGGCTAAAAATAAAATATAGAAAAAGATGCAAAGCACTAAAGAACACAGGGAAATGGAGGGAGGGGATTACAAGCTGCAGTACTTGACTTCCATAATTTCTGCACTGGAAAGCTGCTGTTAAACTATATACTGTTTTTGCCTGTGCCACACAGTTCCCGTATGTTTTAGTCAAGACTCTTAACCCAAATCTTCCACAGGTCATTACTAGTTTTTCCTTTTACCAAGTGTCCAGTTGACACAAAAGTATCCTGCACAATCCCCAAAACTTGCAGTTTCTGTTTTATATGATATCAAGAACAGAGAAACTTCCCCCCCCTCCCCGCTCATATAGAGGCAATTCCTGTGGTCATCACCTCAAAAGCCCTGATGTCTTTGCCAGGTGATTAAGTGAGGAGGGATACACTCATAGTAATCACATTGTTGCCTTTTCATGCCACAGGAGACAGATATGACGGAACTATATCAGAAAGGAAACCATAATGCAGGGACAAACTGTTAGGAGAAGTTTGTATTGGCAGCCCCTCAGGATGCATCCCTGTAATCTGGAAATCACATCGTCAAGACTACAGTTTAGAAATACCAGCTGGTTATCTAAGCACTTGCAGCAGATTTGTGCCATGCAGATGAGCATATCATTGGCGTTTTGGATGAAGTGCTGCTATGCTATACTGGATAATAGTGGAGGTCAACTATGTTGCTATTACTTTTCGTCCTGTGAATTGCAAACCAGATGCAACCAACTCCTGTATTAATTATGGAGAAGATAAAGGAAAGAGGCAAGGTCATACTGAAAACGTGCTATCACAGTTGTGCCAATAGGCACAAAAACTCTTGCTAGCTAGCAAGCAGCACTTTGTACTACAAATAACATATTTAGTTTCTTATAAAATTGTATAGTTAATTTAATAAAGTGGGGAAACTTTAAAGCTACCTAGTATTTTAGGTAGATAAGGTTGTATAGGGAAGTCTAAGAATAGTGTGCACTAAACATTTTTTCTTCTCTTGTTTTGGATTTCTTCTCACTCAGTTTGTTTTTGCTTGACCTGGCCAAAGTGCAGAATATAGAGTAAGTCCTAAGGGCATCTTCTATCATTCTGAAGTGCCTATAAGACCATAAAAGAAACTGCTCTTCTGCTCCTACTTTGCTCTTAGTCTTGGAATGCATGACACTGAACTATGTGATTAATAACTTTGTAATTAACAGCGATGTACTTAAGCAGCATATTCCTTCTGCTTATGAATAGTGAGCCCACAGAATATGCAGAAATATTTAGAAACTGGAAGGTAGTTGCACAAATCTGAGGCCGGTAAATACAGTCAATTTGTAAAAAGCATTACTCATTCTGTTCAATTTTGAGCTTTGATTCATGATATGCTATCAGTTTTCTAAATTTAGATTTGAAATATTAAGAGGCACCTTGCTGAGATTATCTGTAAGAAAACAGTAACTAACCTCATTAGCAACACAAGAGCCAGTTTCAAAAGAAAATAAGCCAACCATGCACTTGGAGAGACTCTGCCTTCATCCCCTTATGGCCTTTTCAGAATTCTTTCCTCACTCATGTCTTCACAGCATCATTGCAATATTCCCACATTTAGATTGTTCAAACCATGGTGGAGAGCTGTTTACAGTAAACCTCAAAGAAAACTCTCTTCCAGCTTTCACAATACAGGGAATCCTTCCTGGATCCACTCTGTTAAGTGCTGTTAGAGCAGTTAGAGATTGTGTGCTAATTTCTAAAACTGTGTAGACATCCCTAAAGACCCTCAAAATTTGAATGGCTATTTAGTACCAAAAAACATCACTGAAAACATCATTACAATTGTTATTGTCGCTGGGTTTTTTGCTTGTTTTTAATTTGGCAGTGCTTGTGAGAACTTTAAAAATGTTTTGATATGCATTGCCTTTGAATTATTCATTTTAATTAGTCACTGTTCTCCCTGAATACTAGATCATGTGATATTTCCATTCTTTGGTTGTATGGTTAATACAGGAAGGAGAATGATGACAAATAATCATTATGAATACTACTGACTTGACTGAAAATGCTAAGTATTTGATTAAAATTTTAATGTTTACTTCAAAACAAAACCATTGAGATTTCTGTCACTGTCACCACCGATTTCCATCCATGTTTAGTGATTCCATCTGTGTTTAGTGTGGTTTGATCTGTAGAGTATAGGATAACATGAAACAGATAAATGTGTCATGTGCCTCTAATGTGAAATTGTGGATTAACAAAAACTCATGCTAGAATTCATCCTGAATCAAAAGCTTCATAACATTTCCACGAATACCCAGCAGTTAATTTTTTAATACCTTCTGTGTCTGCAGGTATGACTTTAACTCACTGCAAACAAATCTCATGTTTCACTTTTCCTATCATCATGATTCTACTCTGGGAAAATATTTACAAGGCTTTTTACATTTCCTTAATACTCTGCTGTGCAGCATTATGTTCAATTTTGAAATCTTTTGGATGATAATATATGTTCTAATTTTTTTCCACTTCCACAAAAGCCTCTTTATTTTGTGCTTCCAGCACTAAGGGTAGTAGCTCTCAATAGGGCAAGGCTTCACATCACAGTTTATTCTCAGAACCTCACATCTGTGATGGTAAACATGCTTGTACATTTGCATACTTTTGTCACATCTGCATATACATGTATCTTGAGGAACATTTCAAGACTCAGGATATTGTTCACTTTCCATTTTTTTCAAGACTTATTTTCCTTCTAATGTAAGCATGGAAAAGTACCAGTGCACAGGATTCAAGCAGCTCTGTTTGCAGTCTTCCTACAAAATGTGTGTATTACAAGTATGAACTTGAACTCCATGTTAAAAAGTGCATAGGATTAAATTTTAGTGGAGCTGAGTTAGGGAGTTTTTTCTGTTGATTGTTCAGGCTAATTCCCTCTAATGCAGATTATTTAGTTTTTTGATGTTAGAGAAAAATCAAAGCAGTATAAAGGAGAACCAGGTACCAATTTTTTCCATATCTGGAATTATCAATTACAGATCTGTCTTCAAATCTATTTAAGCAAATAAAATTAATTTCCAGAAAAGACAGAGAGGAAAACTCTGTTCACCAAAGCTCTATATATCTGAAAATATCTCAGCTCAGTCCCACAGGAGATTCCTTGGACCTCTCCTTCCTTGCTTTGTGGCCTTTAATCAGTTTGTCAGTGAACACATTCCTACTAAGACAACCTTGGAGGGAGCTGGAAAACAATGTTCAGAGCTATCTGATTTCAGATTTTTATTTTCTGGGGACATGAAACGTGGTCACGGGCAAATTCTGCTAATGCAGAAAAGTTCAGCTTTTACATCTGGGCTGACAGGAGTTTGTATCCTCCTGTTCCATTGCCTCAGCAAATGACCAGGCAAACACCTTTCGTTTTAAATGAGCCCTGAGACTCAGCAGTGAAATGACCAGTGAGGACAGGCCTTTCCAGCAGCCATTCATCCTCCTTTAATTTGTACATTGTGCAACAGCAGGACCCCAATTCAAAGCCAAAGGTTATTCCTTCCAAACGGACCTTTGGCAAGTGCAGAGGTTGGACTTTTGTGGCTTCTGACCTTGCAAAGGAATGCCTGGGGAAGATGAAGAGAGCAGGATTCTGTAGTTTCTTACCAGATGAATTTGTTATCATTGTAGACTCATCTAGAGCACACAGTGTGCTCTTATTTGAATGTAACCACGGAGTTCCTAGGAATAGAGTTGATGTAGGAATTGAGCAAAGATCTAGGGGAGTCCTGGACTCAGGTCAGCAGACTAGATTTCAGGTGATCTATGTTTTGAAATACATGTCCTGGGTTACCTTTAGAAAAAGAATTTCTTCTAATTGTAGTTCTCAGTCTTCACTGTGTGGTGCTATTTCCTCTTTTACATGCATTCTTTTTCAACTATTTGTCAAAACTGTAGGGGTGTAAACTTCATCGGAGGTTCCCTATGGTTTTTTCCTGTGTCCTACTCATGGGATCAGGCTCCTGAAGACAAGGGTTGCCTGTTATGAATTACCAGGAATCATGGATTCTCTGCTTGTGTAATGCAAAAAATCATCTTTTCAAGGAGTCCATCAAGCCAGTTTTGACCTTAACCTGACCTGAAGTCAGCTCCTCAAAACAATCAAGTTCTCATCTACAAATGCTTGCATGTTTACAATTGAATGAAAAGTCTTGAATGTGATACAAGGACCTTTCTGTTCTCTTCCTCCTCTTTTCCTGCACACACACAAGCATGCACATACATACACACCATCTCTCCTCAGTCTCTATTTTGGGCAAGTAACTGTAGCTTTTCACTGAAAAGAGTAAAATGACACACAGACAAAATTGATTTCAACTGAGTGACATTAGAGTAAAACTGCAATGAGTCAGGAAGTGAATCAGAAAGCAAAGGTTTGATGGACAGAGAAACGCACACCAAATTAATGTTGTACTTTGTATTTAGAGTGATCACTCTAAAGAACTTGCTGTCAGAATTATAGAAGAAATACAAATGGAGAAAACTCAGCAGAGCAAGGGGAAAAGTATACTATTCATCATCAACCCTTCATTAGTGCATTTTCTAAAATATATATAATATATAATATAATATAAAATATATGTGCATAACTCAGAATTTGATTATCCTGTATACATTTTCCTTTTTGTAGCTTTTTAAAATTAAAAAAGGTCTAATAATTACATTATGGCAACACACTATCATGATGGACCTCTGGCTCTTATTCTGGGTTCCAGGACTCACTTGATATGTGGCTGGGTAAACTCTATAGTCATCTTGTGTGTTTATTTAAAAGAGCATTAGAGCTGAACCACATCATAAAGATGCATTAGGCAATGCATCTTGTGTTTATTGAGGGCCTTGAGATTCTGGTATAAATGGTGCAGTAAGTTCAAAATGTTATTATCCCAGTAAAAGTGAACATGTTTTTAGAAGTTGGTGGGAGCTGTAATTATGCTTATTTAGTATCAGGAAAAAGCAACCACCTTCCAAAACGAAATAATTGTCTTTAGGATATTTCCAGTTTAATATCGCCTCCCCTCCCATATCCCTTCTTACCCTGCAATAGTGCTGTCTCTGTAACTTATGTGTTCCAAAAATGCTTCTACTGCCCTGTGATGGTAGAACACCGCTCAGTAAGGAAAAATGCTTGGTACAATTGCAAAGTACCCAGTGAAGTGAAACAGAGGTTTTCTGTGCCAGCCATCTTTCCCACCTTGTGGGAATATGTTCCCAAAAAATAAACCTCAAAAATAAAAAGATAGATAAGAAATAACCACCATAAAGAACCTTCCATCACTGAACATAATGTCATTTTCTGACAGCCTCTATCAACAATGTCAGAAGCTTTCTTTCACAAGACTTTTTATTAATCAGTGGCCTTTCATGTCATGGAAATATGTTAACACAAACAAACTGGTCTGTGGTTGTTGGGGTCGGAGTTTCGTTCAGCTAGCATGAAAAGAAATAAAAATAGAAATAGGGATGTGGAGGGGGAAATTTATTAACTTGGACTTTCACCAGACATCAGAGTAAATTGTCATGATTTCACCAGTATCTTAACACTCGCCTCCCCCTATCTATAGCAGAGTCACAGGGGGCTGCTTTTCTAACCGCAGTTTATAATAAAGTTGTACTCCAAGTCAACTACCAGCACTGTGGTTTACAAGAAATGTTTAAGAAAAACAAATGCAAATATTATGCCTTGTGTCCTTAGCAATCTCCTATTAATGTGCAGATGGAGCACACTGTGTAGGAGCTGTTATGGGTGAGCTGGGAATAGCTGCTGGCCTTGCTCTGGCTGGAGGCTGCAGCCTGCAGGACCCAGATGCGGTGCATAAAGGACTGTGAGTCACACAATCACAGGCAGGGCGTGAGTTAAAAGAGCTGCAGAAATTGCTCTTTTGCAACACACAAGAGGATGTGAGGAAGTGTGAAGGTGTAAATTAAAGAAGTCTTCTGTATTAACCTGCACCTCTGCCAAGTCAAATGAGCCAGCTTTAGCTTCCTTCACACTCACTTAGGCTCAATTGCACCCACTTACCACTGTTCAACTCACACTTTCTTGACCAGTGCAATAAATACGCGATGTACCCCCTGACAGAGCAAAATATTTTCCTCAAAGGAGCAGTCAGTATCCACCAAATCCAGAGGCTGAACTTACTCATATGCAGCTTAAGAATGTGTGTTTTTTGCCTTGGATAAAAGGTGTGTTGTAAGGACACCCTGGCCGACACTTTCTAAAGCTCCTGTTCGTGCATGCTGCGCTGGCTGAGGTGAGCTGAGTTAATGTTTCCCTCCAGTCAGGAGTGCCATCACGATGCATAGTGTGTGTGAGGAAGATAGAGCCTGATGCTGGATTGAGATCAAATCCTATTCATTTTATGTTGCCAGCGACCAGAGGAGATATGTATACAGTCTTTCCCAGAGATATTTCTTTTTTGTAGGACAGCATCAGAAAGCAAAGCAAATCTAACCAGGTAATTGCATCAGGTGGTGAGGGGCTTTCTGCTTTCATACAGAAAACAACCCCAGTGGTTGTGTTAATCCTCCAGCTTGATGATAACCAGCTTGACCTCAACAGTTTATTACTAAGAACATGAATTTGGCTCAAAGAATCTTTCTATTTCTGTTTCAAAATGAGCAACACAGAAAAAAGGGAAAGTTTCACAGGAGACAAGGGAATGGAGTTTATGCTAGATTTTTATTGATGTTCCATAGACTTTTTTTTTTTTTATGAGTAGCTTTGTACTTAGATGAACACATGATGGACAAAACGTTGCTTTTTCTTTGTCAGGAAATAGGAACTGGTTTGTAAAACAGGCCCAGGAAAGAACTGACAGCACTCGTACCCAATCTCGTCTCGAGGCTGGCAACCCTAAGCCTGGTTTACAAGTCTATCTCAGCTCCTCAGGGTGTGGGTAATGCAACTTTAATCAGCCTGTATGTGATTTGGTCCCAAAGGTCTTTCTTAGTGCTTACATCTTATGTTTCTGAGGCACTTTGAAAATTCATTTGGTGCCAATCCCTATTTCCAGGAAGAGAAACAGAGGGTTCCTAGGGAGCTGTTTGTAATACGCTGCAATAAACAAAAGCATAAGGTGCATGCACTACTTCAGGAAAGATGAATTAGTTAGTAGGATCTTCTGAGAAAAGTTCACATTTACTTCATTACCTTGCCTTTTATGTGTATGTAGATGACACTTCAAACTGGTTCCACTTACTCTTTCTTCCCCTCTCCCCTGACTGCCTTGAAAGATCGCACTTGTGCTAAAGGACTGTGATGGCATTTTCTCAGATAGGTTAGTGAGAAGCTGTGAAGAATGACTTTCAAGAATGACTTTTCATCCCTTAGCTTATGTAATTGCATAGTTCAAATGAATTACTTTGAGTTAATGCTAACAGAGAAAAAGCAAAATCCAGTTCAGAAAGAAAGCGGTGGGTGGCTCTTGAGTCCAACAGGAATTTCTCAAAGGAAATTGCGTTTGGCAGGCTGTTTCCTATACTCTAACAGGCCTGTGTGAATGAAGTGGTTGCACTGTTTTTAGGACAGCAATATTGAAATTGAGAAGGTAATGCCAGACACCTGCACTTCCCACATCTCAGGAAAAACACAGGTGAAAACAGTGGGGTAGAGCAGATGTTAAATTAGGTTAAATTACTCCCTCTGAAACACAATAATGTATGCATATATTGTTTCTCACTGCACTGGACTATGGGCACCCTTGTCTTCCCAGACACGAATTAGTTGGGGTAAGGGCTGATGCAAGAGAGGTAAATGGCAAGGACTTGCACCTCCACTCGATCACTTCTGTTCTTTCACCTTTGCTTGGCTCGGGAACAGAAATTAAAAGTCATGGCTTTAATAGTTCAAAAGCAATTAATAAAGCCCTGTACAGGCATTAAACATTCACATTTTCCATGGAGATTAAAAAAAAAAAAAGGTGCTGGCCTTTACCCAAACTCTTCTCCCCTGTTTGCATTGTGGATATGTCATTAAAATGTTGTTTTAAACACCAGGCCTGAAAGGTGAAATGGTACAGAAATTACACACCCTTGCTAAAGAATGCAGTGAGTCAATAATGATCCATCCCAGCAGTAATGAGCTGTTCCTACTCTCATTTGCCTAAGCATTCTTAACACTATTAAAATGATGTTGACTGTAAGATGTGTAAAAAGGAAGGAAAAATGGGGACACAAAATTAGAATATAGAAAGAAAGCAGGAAAGAATAAAGCAAAAAGGAAAAGATTTTAAGTGACTAAGATGTTTAATTATTTGTAAATGGACAAATTTGTAAATTAAAAAACCCCTTTCTATATGGGGGAATTTTTGTTATCTTTTTTTCCTTAAGGAAAAGCGCTTTAAATGTCATCTCTAGGTAAAATTTTTATGCACCATACTTCTTTAGATTTACAACAAAGTTCCTAATGACTATTTCAGGAGAGGAAAAAGTGAGGAGGATGTGGGTAGGTTGTTGAAGAGATGGGATGAGAAAAAAAAATGGTAAGGCTTAAGAATATCTTCCTTCAAGGTGGTCAAAAATTGAACATAAATACAATATATTGTGATTAAAAATCTGTACGGACCAAATTTAATTCTGCCATATCCAGCTGGAGATACTGACCTAAGCAGAAATTAACCAAGGTCAAGCAGACTCACCCACAACTCTTTCATTTGCTGTTTAGTGCTGTTCATTTAGCTGAAGAGTTCATTCAACTGTAGGGACCATGTGTGTTGTGCAAATGCCACCTGGGGCTTTTAAATGAAAAGGAGAAGAAGCAGGACTGGAGGCCACTTCATTTTTCCTATTCCCAGCCTGTTCAGAGACCCACGGAGCTCTCTGAAAAGTGCTCTTGAGAAACACATGTGCCGCCCAGGCAGATCTGAGTGTTTCAGCTCAGGGGAGCACTGAGATCCATCTTACATTCACTAAGATAATTTTGTGCTTTTGGGCTTTTTCTGTGTGTGTGGTTTTTTGTTTGTTTTTTCAGTTTTTTTGGTTCTTTTGTTTGAGAACTAAGCTTTATCTGAAGCAATTTAATGCTTAGAGACATTGATTTATTTTTTTTGTCTGCGTTACTTTTCATTTCCACTCACTTCATATTTGCATTTTACCTGGAACAGATGCATCTAAATTCAGGCATGGCAGGAACTTGGGAAAGTTTAAATCACTGAAAACTTCATCATTGTTTTCAGGAGATTTTCAATTCAATGAAAAAGACAGACCAAGACTGGGGAACTGATTATGTGTTTATAAATGCCTTATCTATAACAACAATACTGTTATGTTTTAGTTATTGATCTGTAAGATAACAAAACTGTTTCATTTTAAGTCTTAATAATATCTTTGGAAAATAGAATAGATCCCATTGATTTTGCTCAGTTAACTGATCTTATATTTGAAAGGTATTTTTTTAGGTGGCCAAGAAATGTGAGCATTAACAGAAGACAAATAAACATGGAAATTTAATTCAGGAGACAAGGTTTACAAATTTTCTTATTACTAAATAAATGTTAATGGGGACTAAACATAAAATTCATAGGTTTGTAGGATTTTTTCAATATTTTAATTTTTCTTAGTGACTTCTATATGGAGAGTCCTGAAGGTCCTTATGAAAAAAAATATATTCCAGTATCACAGCTCTCCTTGCAACATGATTGTTGTGAGCTGGCAAAAGTTCAAGACTGACATTTAACTTTAGAATTTTTAATTAAAGTGCAGAGTTTTTTGTAAGTATGGGGTCCCAAAAGTTTGCCATGAACACGGTAACTAATTTGGGAGCAAGTAATATAAGTTTATTACCTGTGAAGACAGATTGTAACAGATTTTTTCAGTAGTTTTAGATCCTGTCTCCTGTTCAAATTAATCAAAATATTTTTCTGCTCTAAAAATGTCTTATTTTTCTACATTTTCATCATGACCTCCTGATGCTAACTTTTTTTTATATAAGAGAAATGGAAAGATACTGAGAATAGTAGTTAACTTCTCCATATGTCATTTGTCACCAAGAGGATAGGATAGAACTAAACACTCCTACACATTCTTTAGTTATTCTGGGCTGCTGTACTACAACCTATTTTTTTTTTCATATGTTGGAAGTAACTTATATACTTTAGATACTGAAATTTTAGCTTAATTAAATTATATAAATCATACTTGGAAGTTTAAGAGAAAAATCAAATATGTGGGCATTTTTTAATAACAAAAACAAAGCTTTGTCAACTTTGCTCTTACAAAGCTTCATCCTAGGCTATTTAATACCAATAATATCTTCACTTACACTTGACTAGGATTAGATTAAGTCTTAAGGAAACAGGCAGCCAAAGCATGTTCTTATGATCTGTCTCAATTTGTGTCTTGTCTCCAACTTGTAGAGAATGTAAGAACTGGTCAAATATATGTCATCTTTAAGCACTATTCACCTTTGCCTTTTCATGAGTTAGCAGCTTTTGAACTTTGCTATCTCAGCTTCCTTAGCCTGAGCTAGTAAGAAGTCACTCAGCAAGGAATGGTAGCTAATGTTCTCTTAATGTTACATTAGGAGACAATGCCACTTCCCAAAATGAGGTTTTAAAAACAATACTCAGCTGGAAAACCTGCTCATATGCACAAGTTGTACAAGTGCAAGATTTATTATAAGAAAATATACCACTTTTATATTCTTGCTTGATTTTTTTAAAAAAGTAATTCCTAATTCTGCAATTCATTTCATCGTTCATTTCTAGTGAAGCATTTAAACTCAGCAGAGAAATCCGATTAAGAAAAAGCTTTTGTTCCTAAAGTATTCTAAAAGATATAATTATTTTATTCTTGTTTCCTAACCCTGTAATTTCCTCATCCTCAGGAGTCTACAGTGAAATAATTATGTGTCATTTGTAGTGCTGACATTTTGCTCCTGCTTTTTAGTTTGGAAAAGCAAGCAGTGTTTACCGCTTACTATCTGAAATAGATGCAGGAAGAAAACTTAAGTAAGTATTAAACTTAAATAAGTTTAATAGGAAACTAAAGGCAAGAGGGATATGGATTCACTTGAGCCCATAATACAAATGGAAAAATAGAGTCAGCATTGCTTTCAGAAAAATAAAACAAAACAAAGAAAAGCATGGTTTGAGTAGGTTACATTTTCGTAGCAAAACAGATGAAATAGTGAGAATGCATTCTTTAATGCATGCACATTAAAGAATGGTGATTCTTTGTGTAGTGTTACATGAGTGTAAACTTGGTCTTCTGAATTCAGCTCTTATCTCTGTTTGTAGGTGTTCCACTTGACCACGAGCAACTCCTTTCACCTCTTTCTTAATGGGGAGGTGTGGGGCTGTGATGACTTAGAGATATACTCTTTGAAGCAACATGTGCATCAGATTAGTTCAGTTTAGCCATCTAGATCTAAAATTTTAGATTTCCTCCATGGTTAGTGAAAAGAGATAGATATCTTCAGAAGCAATTAATTCAATTGACCTTTGTGGAAATAGTCACAGAGTGGTCCCTTACAGCAGTGTATTGTTTTTTGCTTGGCCCAGTTTTTGCTAGTTGGGGGGAGCCCAGAAAATGGCTCCTGTGAACATGTCCAGCAGAGCCAATCCCTGATGGCGCTGAAAATGATGGACACGCTGCTGGCCAAGGCTGAGCCAATTAGAGATGTTGGTTACGCCTCTGTGAAAACACATTTAAGAAGAGACCGAGGTGGGGGGGGGGGGCACACACTTTTGGCC
>VZRN01005941.1:1844-40375 GCA_013397935.1 Dasyornis broadbenti | reverse complement strand
CCATGCCTTGTTCCCTTGTGCAGCTGCTGGGAGGGAGGGAGGGAGGGAGGGGGGTGAGTGGAGAAATGGTGTCTTTGAAAGTTTTATTTCATTTCTCATTTACTTCTCTGATTCTGTTAACAAATAAAAGTTTTTCTAGCCTGTTTTCTGCCCTAGTGTGTCTTTTTCTCCCAGTTTTCCTTATCTCAACTCATGAGCCCTGGGTGTATTAATTTGTGAGTGCCTGGCATTGGGCCAGAGTCAAACCACAATAAGCAGAAGTGTACTCCTTATCTTGAAACAAAATTTAGGTGCATGTACTTTGTACATGATAAATGCCTCAATGGAGAGTATGGACCTCAAGCTGTTAAGTGCTAGTTTTGAATACCTTTCTTTCCTTTCAAAAGTTGTAGTAAAGGAAAAAACTTGGTGGATATTTCCCCCCTCCGACCCCTTGTAAAATGAAAAAAATTAACCCTTTGACCATGTTAAACCTCCTTTAAGATATAAAACCACTTTAAAAAACAGGTACTGACATGCAAGGCCTTGGCCAAATCAGTATTTGAGTGACATCTTGCTTGCAAACAAAAAACTATTAAAAACAGATACCTCACCTATTGCACTGCCAAGTTTGCACTTTTTTCAGGAGCTACTGTGAAGGCTGTCAAATGGAAACTAATGGACAATCCAATAGAAAATGCTGAATAACTCATTTGTTATTCATCTTGCTTCCAGAAACCTCAAGGGTTTAGCTAGATTTTGAAATCTGAAACCCCTTATCTATATTCTGTTGGCATTTGGTCATGTAAACACTTTCTCAGTTCTACTCACCTATCTAACTACAGGATTTTCACCCAGACTAGAAAAGCAATCTTGATGATAAAGTCAAATGAGAAATTATCAAGTATTGGACCTCCTTTGCTTATACTAAATTTGGTTATGCTTCTTTTGTGCTGTAGTCAATGAATTCTGGATTCCAGATCTGCATACTTTTTTGGACCACACAGCATCCTGTGGTGCAACAAGATCATTAGCATTCCCTCAGTTTCCATTGGACAGCCCAAAATTACCAAAATAAAAATTCGGCTTGTCTTTGCTAATGATAAAAAAACTCCAACAAACTCAAACCAAACGAACCAACAAACAAACAAAAACCAAAACAGAACTCCCCCGCTGCTTATAACTAGCAACATGGCTCGCTCTGGTCCTGACTTTTGTTCTCTTACAGGTGTCCTATACACACTAGAGTGCTGATGGACTTCTGAGAATCCAAGAATTGAGGAAGCCAGAGCGGAGACTGATTCAGGTTTCTGACTTGATGAAATTTTATCCCAGATTTTTTTGGTAGCAATGGAAAGAAATGCAGATTTTTGCAGTTATTACCTTTGATTTATTAAATAAACCCTTTAGTAAAATGTAAGAAAGAGACAATTCAAGAAGTGAATCCACTAAACAAGGCAGAAGTGAGATTTTCAGCTATGATGGAAAAAAGAAGTAGCAAAAGCAGTAGGCAAGAAAGGCGAAAGGCTTGATTTGCCAGTTAATTTCAAAAACTGTCTGTCCAAAGAAGACATATTGTCTGTAAATTATCCACATGCTCACCGTGAAACATCAGGGATATATGTCCGTCTTTTAAATTGCGCATTTCAGCTGAGAACCTGAAAAGGACTTCACAAATAATGGACTAAATTTTCATACTCTGAAAGGACATGGTTTAAAATCGCTTAAGGAAACCATTTGTGCTTCCTTTCTACAAATAAAAATCCCAACCAGCTAATCTGGGGGAATCCAACTGAGTGCAGCAAAACCATTCCAGTACCAGGAGGTATAACTTGTATTATCCTGCTTGTGACTTATTAATTGAGCTAAGTGTTTGATACACCTAGAAGAACTGTAAAAAATATAAATAAAACCAATCAGATGCAGTATTGTTTACGTACTGTTTTCCTTCCTGATATTTTAAAACAATTCCTATGGCAAAACCTTCAATTTAATCTTTGATATATAATAATAATAAATAATTCAACATTTCATATCAGCTGTTTTATATGGTTTTTTATTTGACAATATTTTTTAATTTCTCCATCATTTTCATCTTCTGTAATGTTCTGTTCAGCATTTGATACCAACATTTTTGCTATGAATTAAAGATGCTAAGTGTCAGAACTGAGCTGATGTTAGAGCCTTCAGTCTCAGAGCCAGACTAACATGAACCTGGTTCTGTTTATCAGCAAAATCTTTTGTTGTCAACTGTTTCAAATGCCAGAGCTCTTTTAAATACCACTAACATTGCCAAAGCCTCATTTAAACATGTATTAGCAAGGTAATCCTTCAATCATAAACTTGCCACTAAGACATAAAAGGGATGATTACTGACATTCTGTGCCCTTTTCAGAACTACCCTAGGGAAAAAATATAATGAATAACCTGGGCTCACAGTGACCCCAGCCTCTTCATAGAAAAGCAAAGGAAAATAAACCAAAATTATGCCAGCAACCATTTCCCTCCTTGTTCACCTTTTATTTTAATTTAGACTACTGGCAAAAGAGTTGTACCCACAAAGTATCTTTGTTTAAGTGTCTGTATTTATTAGTTACACCTTTGTGGGGGAAGCAAAGTAACAAGAGTAAGATGTCTTGTTTAAGTCTTGGTCAATTTGAATGATACTGGGAGGAGATCATTCCTATTAGTTTCAAAATGCTCTAACTTGAGACCCCCCTTCCCACGCTCTTGCACAGCTAAACAAGGAGCACAACTAATTGTCGGTTCAATGCTTGATTTACCACAACAGTACTGCAGACAGCAGCATGTCCTGCTGAGATGTCAAGAAATAAAGACAGTTGCGGTAGCAAACTCAATATAATTTAAAATAAAAATTAGTAAATGCACCCCATATCTCAAAAATGTAGCTGAATGCATTCTGAAAATCAGCTGAACTTATATGACAAGCAGATAAACTAATTTGCAACAATTCTATAACTATTTATCCTGATTTCATCAGAACCCTCTCTTTCCGCTGCTTGCTTCCTGGTATTGCTTTACAAGAACACATCTTTTCATTCGGAGAATCTGAGTTTAAAAAATATCCCCAAGATGGCCTCTATAAAATGATGTGAAATTGGACTAGTTCCTGTCACCACAAAAGCTTTGAAAATGAATATTAAAAACCCTCACACCACCTGGGAAGCCAAGAAGTTATTTTTATGGTCAAGTACCCTGGTCAAAAAAAATCAAGTAACTTGAAAGAGATGACTTTCAAGTTACCTCCTAGGACTTGTTTGCACAGCACAGGATGAGCTGGGTCAGACAGTGGAGCTCCTGAGTCTGGGGCACTGAAATCATCATGGCTCTGAGCAGCAGGTGCTCTCAGGATGCTTCTGGAGGACAAACACTGTGAAGAGGTGGCAGGGGTGCTTGCAGTTCAGCGATGCTGCACTGAAGCAGTAGGAGTAAGCCAGGAGTAGGAACTGGCCCAAACTTAATCTGAGCCTGAGGTACTCCTGGCATCACTGCCCGTGCAGGTGTACTCAGGGTCACTGAGCAACACTGAGGAAGTGTGGAATGAGGAGAAATGCCGTTTTACAAGGGGCAAAATGTTTCCATGGAAAATGAACCTATGAAGTCCCACTTGATGATAATTTGGTAGCTGAAGGATTATGTTACTTTCTCGCTCTGCTTTGCTGCTTGTTTCTGTAAGCAGGTTTCTATGTGCTAGGGGATCATTTCACCATTCGTGTAAATCCCATGGAACTGCTCAAGTTATCTCAGGCAAAGATTTGGCCCTGTGATCAGTGGCAAGCTGTAACTGCGTGCAGTGCTCCATGTCCTTCTGTAGTGTGGAAAGCCCTCTAACTTCCCTGAGGGGATTGGCTGGAGCTTTAGTCCAGGTGTTCAGGTTGTCCAGATTCCTCACCTATTGTCAGTTCTCTGTGAAACTTTGTGTTTTCCTCCTCCTTTTATTTCAGCAATTTTGCTGCATGTGAAAGTCCCCTGCACCAACTTGTTTATAAAAGAAATATGTATAGGAAATGGATAAACTTTAAAATCACATTCTTGGAAACATTAGTGTAAGTGTGACTTTATGAATATAACAATGCTGAATAATGAAACTGAATTTGCATCACTGAAAATGATATCTACAACTGAAGTTTTGAACACTTTTTTTCATCTTTACTCTCATCCTCCAGAACTAGTTATTCCCTTTTGGAGTAGTGCAGGAACATGGGACTCCACAGCTACAAGGAGTCAACTGAATCAGCATGTCCAGTTATCTGTAGCTTGTAATTGATCTAGACATGTGCCCAGAAACCAACTGCCACTTAAGGCAAACAGAAACAGTGAATTTTCTTGGAGCAAGAGAGAATCTGACAGAAGCTAGAGTATGTTTGGCATGTAAAAGTACGAGCAGAATAAAGTTAAAAAGCTAACTCCATGATTGGGTTATCAGTTAAAAATACTCAATTTATTATTGAATATGCACATGCTTGTACCTACACCCTGAAGGGGTTAGTGATCCATGATATGTTTGTGATCACCAATTTCTGCCTTAGTGGAAGTTGGTAGATAGGTAGAAAAGAAAGGGCAAGGCAAATATTTAGTTCCTTCAAAATGAAATGTATGACTTATTCTTTTTCTGAGTGACATCTGCATCTGGCTTCACCTCAAATCTATGGGGCAAACTACTCAGGATGCATTCAGCCATGGTGGGTAACATCTTATGCTTTTAAATATTTCCCCTAACTTCTGTGGAATAAAGCATATACAGAATGAAGTGGGAAAATTCAAGGAATCTGACTAGCTCATTTTTTGGAGTCTATTTTAAAAAATGATTCTAGGATAAAATAATAACAGGAACAAAACCAGCCACAAAAACCCCAATAATAATAGGAACTAAATAATAACAACAATAATAATAAATAATAATAATAATAGATGATGATGATGATGATGATGAAGAAGAAGAAGAAGAAGAAGAAGAAGAAGAATAGGATTTTCAGAGAGATTAGATTTAAATCCAGATTTAGGAAGCCCTCAGTTTTGGTCTGAAATTCATCTACATCCTATGCAGAATGCAGTCTACCTTTTATACCATTTTCATATGCTACTGTAGGGCCATGCACAATGGTGCACAATATGTGTAAAGATAGTTTACTAAATCACCCAGTCACCAACAATGAAATAATTAATTGTAGACTTTCATTAAAATATCCCTAACGTTGAGAAAATTTCAACTGGTCTCAGGATTTTGACTCTGTAGCTTGGAAATCTGTCACTGAAATATGTGCCTCTCCCACAATTACATCTCTTTTTTGTATCCACTTGGATTATTTCCTGTTCTCTCAATGCAGTAGCAGCTGGAGCCACTCCTGGCGGCTGCACCCTGCACTTCACACAGCTGCCTCCACGGCTTTTATTAATGTTTTCCATTTCTCATCCTGTTTTCTCACTGATGACTCTGGCAAAAGAGACACTCTCTCTATTGCAGTAAAAAGTAACACAATCCTAAACACCCATCTCAAAATAGCTGAGAGGCTTTGTGGCTCAGATGCAGGAAAGCAAAATCAGTGCCTATTGCTGCATGTTTGTGTGCCTCAGAACAGGCTGCAGGTTAGAAGGCAACAAGAGAGCTTTGTTTCTATTGTTATTTTTTAAAAAGTCCATCACGTTAATAAGAGTTCCTGTGCTCAGTGGTACCTTGCCAGAAAGCTACTTGTAGGGCCATTGCCTCCCTCCAGGTGTCACTGCCCTCTCGAGTACTGAGCCTCCGGACAGCGGGCACTGATTGAGCCATCAATAAATCCAAATCAGGTCGGAGTGTGCAGAGTCTAAGAGCTGATTTCATTATACTGAAGTGACAAGGCACAAGCTGTCTGCTTTGAGGAATGGGATTGATTTCACCAAGGGAAGCAAAACCAAATGTAATATTAATCAATAATCCAAGACAAATCACTGTGAGCCTATTAACTTGATTTTTAATTCTGAAGAACAATTTGTCGTTAGTTGGAATTCTGTACTGCCTTTTTCCTTACGAGTACTGCATTTCAGGAAGGCCTACTTTGAGCTCACAATTATTCTTTTAGAGGCAGAAGTTTGTAAATGATGGAATTATAGACACAAACAAATCCATTCATAATTAGTCTTCCCCTCTTCCAGGACAGTAATAATAATGACTAATGGTAACCATTGCTGGAGTCCATTTAGTTAATGGAATCATACTATTGGTTTAGTTTTAAAATTTATTTCAGCTGCAACAGTCTATCAGGCAGTAGATGCCTTACAAAGAATCTTTAAAGTGCTTTTCTTTGAGATGAGATGGAATAATTGGAAAGGTTTTGGCCCCTTCAAAGGGGACACATTTTATATTCAAATGTCCATTTATAGTGTTTTCATAAGTTGGTCATCTGGACATCTTTAAATCAACTCTAAAGTCATAGGTGGCTGAAATTCTTCCTAGAATAAGGGTTCTTCCCTAGAAGAGTTCTTTTAAACTCTTCTTATGATCTGTCCTTACAACATGCCCTTTGAAAACATCAATTATATTAGGGAAGCTGAAATTTTGAGGCATGGTGGAATACAGAAAAAGGATTGGGTTTGTACATCAAACAATATCTTCAACAGACTGGTTGCAGAAGACAGAGATTTTATACTGTCTTTTCCTGATATAATCTCCAAAATTTACTTTTCTGTGCCACCTGGGAAATCCCAAAGATTAGGCAAAGTGTAACATCATCTTCAATTATAGCACAGAGCCAGCATGTGCAGGTGCTAGCAGTGATGCAGAGAAGAAAAATGCTGAGCAGGGGGAGATGGGCCTCCCCTATTGCTGCCTTATAGTCATGAAAAATGAAGAGAAAATGTGGTTGCTCTTCATGCTGTTCATTGAAAGACAATGAAATGAGGTAAGGTATGACTTGTCTTCTTCTATAATTCCTGCTATTATAACAGTTGGATAAGCAGGAAGCACTTTCCATTCACCCCAGCTTTCCAAACATCCACTAAAAAATAAGAGAGAGTAAGGTGGGGGGAGGTTGGAGGTGGGAGGGAGAGCATACCAGATGCATTTTTGTGTACGTCAGAGAATGGAGCACACATTGTGGGTTAAATATATTCTTGATAAATATGTCCTTCAAAATAAGAGAATTGCAGGTCTCCATTATGTGTGCTTGTTTTTATGGCACCCAGAGTGCAATTCCTGTGGTGTTCATGATGCAGCAATTTACTGTTTCCTAGATGGTAAGGTTTGTCCAGTGACGAATTGCCTGTTGCAAGGTTCAGCTCAAACTTCAAGGAGCCTTGCTGAAAATGGTGACAAACCTGAGTTTGGCTGAGGAGAGATGACAGAGGTTAGGAGATTTTGCCACAAATTTCAGGAGTGCTTTTGGCAGGGAACATGGAACAGCACAAGAGATTTAAGGAAATAAAATCTGAGTTGGTATTTGAAGGCTTTACTTTCACAATTTTATTAAAAATAAAAAAAATACAATAAATGTAAAACTTAAGTTAATAAAAGTTTAAAAAGAGCATGAAGTGCAATGATTGCCACTTTTCTATATAAAAGCAAATGTATTTAATTTAGTATCCCCCAAAAGCTCTACTCAGATGCAAGATGTGCAAATATGGTGGTTTGTTTTTTTTTCTGCCCTAAAAATCTCATGCCACTTTTCACTGCTTATGAGAGTCATACAGGAGCCAAACAGAGAGCTCTGTGTTCTGAGTTTGTTTTTCTGTCTTTGTCTGGAAGAGTAGAAGCCCTCGGGAGCTGGGACCTGAGGCTTACTGCAGCTCTCAGAGAGGAAATTATGATCAAGTGATGCTCTTGGGTAGCAAGGAGAGTACCCTGGGATACTGAGGAGATTCTCTGAACTAGCTTTTGAGAGCCTGGGTATCTGTGGATTTGCTCTTTTGCTTGCTTGAACCTTTCATGACCTGAAAGCTGTATTCCGATATTTCTCCTTCCCATACTGATCTCCCCCTTTACAGATGTTCAGTTCCCATTAGTCATACTATTTCCTCCAACTATATATTTTTTTTTTTTAATGGTTGTCTTTTTCTTCCCTGTCCTTGCCTTCAAGGAGAAGTCTGGAAATTTTCTTGTTCGCCACAGCAGTTTTAAGGAAGAACTTAAAGCTCCAGCACCTGTCTCTCTTGCCTGTATAATGAAATTATAGGGTAGTTTCAGTACTAATCTAAGATTTAGGAACTCCAGTCCAAGACTATAGCATGTAGTTTGTAAATAGTTCTTGAATTTTCTGTAAAGGCTTGAAGGATGTCTAAAATTTTCGTCCCAGAAATGTGAAGCTGACGATGTGGGCATTCATCTTTTCTTTCTCCAGCTATAATGAAGTCTGTTTGAAGAGCAGTCCAGTGATTCAAAAGTGGACTGCACTGAGCTTTTCTGGACTCAGGGAACTAAGATGTGCAGTGAAGTGGATGAATATTGATGGTAAGTTACCTGACTGATGACTGTGGTTTAAAAATATTGTGGGGAGATTGAACCACAGAAGGGGAAAACCAACTGTTCCTAGTCCCATATGATATTCCAAGAGGTGTTCTAAATCTAAGTCTAGATTCAGCTTCCATTTAGCAAGAGAAGCTGCAAGGACAGCTCTGGCTACACCCAGAGACCTCAATGTCCCATGGGACTGATAATAGTTAAGTAGGACTTCAGTGGTGGCTGGCTTCATACGAAAATATTCAACATCTCTAAGCACAGGCTGACTGTGAACTTCTGCGTGGGCAGCCTGGCAGCCAGAGAGAACACAGCTTTGTGCAAAGCCTCTCACTGCATGAGACCCTGGTTCTTGCATGTAATCCCCTACTGGAATTTGTGGTTGCTTTCGTTATGCAGCCAGCTCTTATGAACAGAGGTCTGAACAAACAAAGTATACTTAAACTAAACCAACAGCCAAACAAAACACAGGAAAAAAACTCAAACTGTGAAAACTCTGTCTGCCAGGAGCCCAGCACATTATATTTGGATTGCAGAAAACAATGCTCTGACACTTCTTTTAAAGGATGACATACCAGTTTTCTACTAGAGCATACTATGACATAGTAAATGTCTTATGTTGGATGTTAATTTTAAAAACATCCAGTTTAACACCAGTCTCCAGACTTGAGGCTATGGGGCACAGTTGATGCCTCTAACTTCATGTAATTTGCAGCATAAAACCCCTAGTTAGTCATCTGAGATTCCATTTGTAGGCAAAAGAAATAGGCACTTGTTGGCTCCTGTTTGACTTATTTCAGAAGTCTGCATTGCATTGCTGTGGATATTTACATTCAGGTGCAGGCAGTTCATTGCAGGATCTACCATTTCTAATGAAGACAAGACTAAAAAGCCCCTAATTATAGGAACTGTGCAAAAGATGTCTCCTTTACAGACTATTTTATTTTTGAAAGTCTCCTGATGCATTCTTTTCTGCAGTCTGCACTGGCTTGTTCACTTGTTGCCCATTTTAAAAAGAAGGAGAAAGTGCAATCACATTTGCCTTTCAGCTTCTCCGAGTGCAAACAAAAACCCAAACCCCAGCACAGTTTCTCTCATGATTGAGTATCAAGGAAAACGATATTACATCAAATCAATTTTAATAATTCTCTTCAACAAGGACAGAGAAATCATTCTGTAGCCTCCCTGGTAGACTATTAAAATAACAAAGAAAATGCTAAAGCCAAATAATCAAAACAGGACTTTAAGTTCGTGAAATCACTATAATTAGGACAAATACACACAACTGTAGTGGGTTTCTCTTTTTCCCCCTTAATTATGTTTAATGAGTTAAGATGGGCTTTTAGCTAATGATAGCATGGGATTGTTCAAACATTCATAATTAATTAGATGAGTATAACTGAAGATTCGTATGTAGTTAGAAGTTGGAAGAAGAATTTTGTTTTGAATATGATTATTAAATTTCAAAGTGTTATGGCAACAAAAAGAAACATCCCAGTAATCATTTTCCTACAGTGTGATTAAACATAAAGACACACGATTTTTCTTTGTGGAGAAGAACAAATTTTGTATTGTGAATATAAAGACGCACTAAAGCAAATATCTTAGAATGTAATAGTAGTCCTGAAGTTGTTCGCACACAAGAGAGGGTTTTTTTCTAGTATTTGCAAATATAACAGGGTGAATTAGTGGAAGGAAGCAACTAAAGATGAATATTAGAAAATATTTTCTTTTGCATTGGGGTCAAATAGGGTGTGAGACTGAGTCTCTGAAAGGAGGCAAAACCAGCCAGGCCTGTCAAATTGAGCTCGGTGAAACAACAGAGCAAACATCTTGTGGGAATCACTGCCTCACTGCCTCAAGATGGGAGCTACAACCACCCAACTACAGATGAGTGAGGCGTACAAGCATGCAGTACTTATCTTGCAGCTTTTATTTACATTATTTAAAATTTATATTATTTATTATCCTTTCTTTTCCAAGCTTTCCATATTAATAAAAAGAAAAAGAAAGATGGGGACTGGTAGTATTATTGGCACTTAATTGAAAGTTTCTGGGTCTCCAAGTGAAAGATTCAAGTCTCTAGCTTTGCTAAGCTTTCTTAAGTTCAACTCAGAATTTTGAACAGTGAGGGAGCTGTCAAAAATGCTTTTAAAATAACTTTGTGATGACCTAATCTCCAAGGCTATTCTGAGTCCCAGAATATGTCATATTATTTTTGTGGGTTGCTCTGATTCATGTGAGCTTGGAAAGACACCAGTATGCCAGCCTTGCCTGGCGGGAGCTCAGTCAAATCACCTCTCAACATGCCCTTTATTATCAAGAGATCAGGAGCTGGAAAGGAATACCACTGTAGGTGCCTAAGTGGCTGTCTGCCATACAGCTAAGGTAGGAAGAAGAGAACAAGAACAAAGAATAACCTTGGGTCCACAATTCAGGCACACTGTGCAAGTCCTGTTCCCTGACATTTTGCAATCTGCTTTGTCTTTTACACCTGTGGAAGGAGATTGTGAAGCAGCCATAATGTCAGATCAGAATTCTGTATTCCTTTAATAACAAAAAGGACTGGCTCTCTACACGGCCTGAGAGAAAAGGAGCTTTACCAGGTCAGATCAAAAATAGCCTAATCCTGAATTCATTCAATTACAATGGACAATAGTAGAAACAATAGAAAAGAGAACAGAAAAAGGAGATGCAAATAACAATAATTTGCCCAGATGTTCAAAGCAACAAGCTGTGCAATAGGCAGTCAATCCCTGAACTCACAGACCAAAATAAAACAAAAACCTCAATTCATTCAGACTCTACACAGGAATCAGATACTTCTTTTTTTTTTTTTTTTTTAAATGCTAAGGCAGTGGGATTCAGAGTTGAAATGGACTCAGGAGCACTGTAAGATGTTTGGCAACCAAGAACTATGGTTGCAGTTTAGCCCATGTGCTTAAAATTAATACGCACTGTTATTTTCTGAATAGCCCATCAGTGTGTGCAGACGAGAGGAGCCAAGCCAACACATTAGCAGGCTGTCTCTTAGGGGAACATTTCCGTAATTTCTAATTTTTTGTGTTTGTTTCAGCCTTTCCAAGGTATTTAATACATATTCTTTTCTTTCCTCCTCTCTCTTTCATATCTCTTCTTTGAACTTTTGAGTGTAGTTACTAAATCACCACATTCACTATCACCTCTAGGCAATGCCTCCTGTGACAATCTACTGTCTTTTTAACTAATGACTTTACAATTTCCATTGTTGTTGCATTCCTCCTACTGTTCTTTTTACAGTGACTCCAAAGCCCAGTTTTCCTTTGCGAGAGGAGGGGATAGGATGACACCGTTCTAGCTGCCATGAAGGGGAGAGCTTCCTTCAAGAGAAATAAAGTAAGCTGGAATGGGAAGTGCTTTACAAATTCACTCTATGAGAGACACACTGACTTAGCAAATAAAGACTTTCACCTCTAAGTCACCAGTTTGAGGTCAGTTTCTGGTGCATGTCAATAGGAACTTAAAAGCTTTACCACCCTGTGACTTCTCTGCAGTTTCAAATTTAAAGAAATGACAGTCTCAGGCTAGTTTCTCATAAACACCATCACCGCTGTCACTGCTAATTGGGCACTTGCTGGAAGCATTGGCAGAGCAGCAAAAAGACTGAATGAGCCATTGACATTGGACTCACCTCTCATTGCTACGTGTTCAGTGAAGCTCTTTGCTGCTGGCGTTGTGCTGGCTGTGTGTCGATAGAGGTAGAGCTTGTACAGTCTCATTCTGCCTTCTTATCTTGCTTTGGGAACCCAGCTCTTTAAAAACTGTGTTTACCATTTAAAACTAATTTGTCACTGTCACTTAACATAGTTTTGAAGAGGTAATCATCAAAGAGTAATGGGTAAGAACTATGAGAAAATTTTGGTTTAGTGTCAAGAAACCTTTTTCAGAACAATATACTGTGTTTTTACTAACCTGTGTCTGACACAATCTGTCTGACTCAAACTCTAGACATATCCCAAAGTATCTAAGGCTTGAAGCAAGGCCTTTTGAAGCAAGGCCTACTTCCATAAACCATATGAGTAAAGATGAATATCTGTAGCATGTTCTGATCTGTAACTTTCCCCTAGGATGAATTTTCTCTGTCTATGGTTTTCCTCTAATTACAGTCCAAACTGATCAGCTCTCTCATTACCAAAAAAACCCAGTAATAAACAAAAAAGCACAAAAAGCCCCCAAGCTCCCCTAAACTCAAAACCCCCCAGGTTGTTTTTTCATTTTATTATTAATACCACAGCATATCATATTTTTTCACATTAGATCAGAAAAAAATTTAAACTTTCAAAATCCAGGATTGGTCAGAACACCGCTGATCTTTAACATTCTATGTACTCTATTGCTGCAAGAACTTATTTTACAAACACTTCTATTATTCAATGAATTAGTTCCTCAGGACAGGCAAGATCCTAAGTATCTAAGGCTTAAAGTCACATTTAAACTTTAAGGCTCCTGATCATGCAACACTGAAAAATCAGGGGGTTTTGTAATATACTTGGAAAAATTGATAACTAAACATCTTTCTGAATTAAAGGCCTCAGCAAACAGAAAACATCTTGCATCCTCAGGTCCCATACTCTTGCATTTGAGAAGACATCTCACTCCACTGCAATCTTCATTTTCCTAGTTTTTTTTTAAACAAAAATTCCTGCATCAGATCTGCTGACCACAGTTTTGTGGGATGTGGGCTGGAGAGAGAAATAAAAAACACGCAAAGAATGGAGGATTATTGTTAGGAAAGAGAATCAGCAAAATGTTTACTTTGTGACTTGTAAAGGGGTTTAAACAGGACATCAGCATCAAATTGTCCAAGACTGTATGGAATAAGGAGTTGACTGACACTCAATCTACTAAACAGCTATGAACAATTTGCTGTCTTCAGCTTTCAGTCTATCCTGGCCAGAGATAAATAGGGCAGAAGAATAAATGTGTGTCAGTCTCATGTGTGTATCTGACAGTTGACTTTATTAATTTGGGGCAATGAAGGTGGACTTGCAGTTAGTTCTATGACTCCCTGTAAATGACAGTGGTTGAGGAGTTTGTCCTTATCTTGTTCTGCCAGCCCTGAGAAGCTACAGAAACAACCAACAGAGACAGGGTGGACCACTTACAAAAAATTTCTTAGTTTATCTGTGGCAGTCATTTATTCTGTCAAAGTGCAACTGACCTGAGATTTTGAATGTGTATTATGTACATAAGTCTATGGGACCTGCTAAGATGCATCCCAAAGTCCTGAAGGAATTGGTTGATGTAGTTGCTAAGCCACTCTCCATAATATTTGAAAAATCATGGCAATCAGGTGAAGTCCCAGGTGACTGAGAAAAGGGTAGCATTGTACCCTTCTTTAAAAAGCGTAGAAAGGGGGACCCTGGGAACTACCGACCTGTCAGTGTCTCCTCTGTGTTTCTCTGATGCAGTGATTACATCAGTGGTCAAGGGAAGGGCTACAGATGTCATTTATCTGGACTTCTGTAAAGCCTTGGACACAGTGCCCCATAACATCCTTCTCTCTAAATTGGAGAGAGATGGATTTGATGAGCGGACTGTAAGGTGCATAAATTGGTTGGACAGTAACATCTAGAGGGTTGTGGTGAACAGCTCAGTGTCCCAATGAACATCAGTGACAAGTGATTTCTCTTACGGGTGCATATTGGCACTAATGCTATTTAATATCTGCATTAATGACATAGATGAAGTAATCAAGTGCAGCCTCAGCAGATTTACAGATGACACCAAGCTTGGTGGTGTGATTGCCACACTCTGAAGGACAGGATGTCATCGAGAGGGGCCTGGACAAGCTCAAGAAGTGGGTCCATGGGAACATCAAGAGTTTTAATGCGAACAAGTGCAAGGTGCTGCACCTGGATTGGGGCAATTCCCGGTATCAACACAGGCTGGGAATGAACAGATCAAGAGCAGCCCTGTGAGAAGGACTTGGGGTACTGTTGGATGAGAGACTGAACACGACCCAGCAATGTGCACTCACAGCCCAGAAAGACAAACATGTCCTGAGCTGCATCCAAAGCAGCATGGGCAGCAGGGCGAGGGAGGGCATTCTGCCCCTTTCTCCCCTCTGGTGAGACCCCACCTGCAGTGCTGCATCCAGCTCTAGGGTCCCAGCGCATGAAGGACATTGTTGAAGTGAGTCCAGAGAAGGGCCTCCAAGATGATCAGAGGGCTGGAGCATCTCAGCTGTGAGGAAAGGCTGAGAGAGTTGGATTTGGTCAGCCTGGAAAAGAGAAGGCTTTGGAGTGCTCTAATTGCAGCCTTCCAGTACCTGAAGGGAGCCTAAAGATAGAGATTTTTCACAAGGACCTGAAGTGACAGAAGAATGGGGAACGGATTCAAACTAAAAGCTTAAAGAAAGTAGGTTCAGATTAAACATTTGGAAGAAATTCTTTTCTATGAGGGTGGTGAGACACTGGAACCTGTTGTCCAGAGAAGTTGTGGATGTCCCATCCTTCAAGGTGTTCAAAGGCCAGGCTAGATGGAGCTCTAAGCAACTGGGTCTTGTGGAAAGTCTCCTTCCCTGTGGTAAGGGATGTAGAACTAGATGATCTTTAAAGTCCCTTCCAACCCAAATCATTCTATAATTCTATTATACTATGATTTTTTGGGTTTAGGCATCTTCCTGGTATTTACACTTGCATGCTTCAGTTCTTGTTCAGAGCTAAATCCTTTTCAAGGTGTTACCTTTCTGGTATTTTACCAGATTCTTATGCAAACTGGTATTTCTAACAAAAGCTGGCTATGCTGCAGCAACTATTGTCTAATAAGATAATATATATTCTACCAAATGGATTTTTGTTGATCTTGGGATAAGCATAAATATGCTGATAATTGCTCAAACTGACACTACTTTTTCTGTGTATTTTAGCACACAGCAGGTTCATGGATCTTTCCCATTGTTGTAACTGTCTAGAATAAACAGAAGCTAATGCACCCTGGATATATAGCACACAGCTACATGAGAATAAACAAAAGGTTAGTTTATACTGAACTTGCAGACTACGCCATGAGTATGAATTTAGCATCCTGTCTCACACAGTCAGGGAGAATAGTTCTTCTTCCAAGATTAATAGGCAAAATCCAAGAAGGTGATCATTCCAGCACAGAAGCCAAATGACTTCTATATAATTTGAAAATTCTTTATCAAAATCATAAAACTTTTCCTTTTCAGTCATGGTAGAAACATTTCTTTGAGTTAGAACTCCCCTCACATCCCTTCTTTTTCTTTGTTTGTTGTCAGCAAACAATTCCTGTGGAATTCAGTGTCACAGGAATTCAGCGTCACAGGAATTCAGCAACTCATATGTGGTGGAGGAAATTTTAAATGCTGCATTATGTGGCTGACAGAGGCAATCATCTTCCTCAGCATCTTCTTTCACCAGTAGCATACTTCACTAAGACCAGTAACAGTATAATCTCAATTGCTCAATGTGTTCTAAAGAAGAAAAAAAGTTTTCCTGGAAAGTAATTTTGAGAACAGGACATAGTTTTGGCCATTCAAAGACAAAAATTAATGTGTGATCAATTTTGAGTTAGTGTAGGTTGACATTTTTAATCTCTGGATAGCAGGAATCAACTGTTAAGAAATGCAGCAGATAACCTAGAGTTCTTGCATTAGGACTAGGCTTCCCACTGTGTTTAAAGCTATGTTCTCAAAATTTTGATACCTCTCTATCTGATTTTTTTCTCAAGTTGAGAGCAGCCAGATGATTTTTCCCCTGATCTTGCCCAGCACCTTTGGAAGGCAGCCTTAGGGGGAGCTGTCTGCTCTATCACAGAGAGTGTCTGCCCTCAGCTCTGTGGGCTGTTACATCCTGTCAGGACTGGGTGGATGACAGAGGGCTCCAGTCTCCTCTGCACCTTTTAGCTGTTCTTTGGATACTTCTCCATAAGAAATTTTTGGTTTATGTGATATATACATATATCACATACCTCACATAGTAGGTCCTGTCCATGAGCAGGGATTTTAAGTACTGCAATAAATTTAGTGATGTTAATAATTTCACAATGCTATAAAATTTTATGCAAGTATTTTATCACAAAACCTTGCAAAATATATTTTTCCTGCCTCTGAAAGAGTTAGATACTATTTTTCTTATTTCATAATGAAGAAGAGATTTTGACATTGTAAATCTCTGTCAAAGAGGAAAGCCCTTAATACTGGAATCTAATTTTCTGCTCAAAACCCTCTCTCAGACTGGTTTGCATTACTAGAGGTAAAGACTTCTCTGTTTTGACAGGGCACCCTTACTTAACCTGCAGTACGAGTGAAGTGGCAGTCAGATCACTCTTCAGTGTGAATATTAATGAGAACGTTCATAATAATCCTTCGCTTTGACAGTGGAACAGGAGCTAAAGTCCAACAGCAGGATCAAACACGGTGGCATGGTACATGCATCAAACCATCTGGCTAATGCATAGCTCAAGGAAATGAGCCAAAACATTTCAGTCAAAACTCTTCACTGGAACAGTAATAGCCCATGAGTTCTTTTTCCCTAAAACCCTGGAGGCAGAACAAAATATCCTGTCAAAATACATCAGTGCAGTGGAGCAAGAAAAACAAAAACTTCAGACAGTGCATTTGACCATGTGAAGGTGTTTGTTTATTTCACAAAGAAATTTTTCTACTCTTCATTTTGCTCCCTCTCCCTCACCTGCCTTCTGTGTCTTTCACCTTCACACACACTCTATGTCTGGCTGTAGCAGCCCATTAATTTATTCAATTCAAACTATGTTTCATTTAAAGACAGTGTTTGTTACAAAACTTTCTTTTCTTGTAGCTGTTCATTGTTATGTGTTATGTTGCTGAACTGACTCCTACAATTTCCCTCATCTGCCGTCAAGAAGAAGGCAGGTTTCTAAAAATTTCTCTGCTAAGGACATCTTCCTGGATCCTGAGGCTTAAATATAAAACCAACTACTATACGGTTATATATAAGGTTCCTCAGCACTGATATTGGTCATGATATTAGTACATCTTTGGTGGAGAAGCATGTTGTTCTTGGTATTAATAACTGAGCTTCCTCTGACTTAGTCAAATTGCCATCATCCAAAAAGCCCAGATAATGAGTTTCCAGCCCATTCTAAGATGAAATACTACTGGACATAAGGTGGTGAGAGGAGATAGACAGAGACCAGCAGCCTCCAGAACTCCCAGTGTCATCAAAGCCCCTAGAAATGCTAAATGTACTGTTCTACACACAGATCTCAATGTTCATTATGCTCAGCAGTGTTTCCAAATAGGACACATTTGATGGCTTTTTAACTCATGGGCGAGAGAGGCCAGATACACTGGACTTTCACTGCTGAAAATCTAACCCCAAAGGATGAACCTGCAAATTGCATCCTTTCTCCATTAATCACTAACATGCACAGACTGGCATATTGAAATGGTATAGCAGGTTAATATAGTCACACTTTGAAGAAATTTCATTTTTAGTGTTCAAGTTTGGAATGGCCAGGCCAAATTCAGGGAGGCAGTGCATAGAAAAAGCATGCTGAGAAGAAAATTTGAATATCCAGATTGTACCTGAAATGGGAAAGAATAGAGCCAAGTTTCTAAGTTTCAAACCCAAAGTCCATCCTGTTGCTGGGAGGAGTTTTGCAGTATTATTATGTCTTAAGTTGTAGGTGCAAACTGGAAAAGTTTCCAAGGCAGGCATATCAGTGCACAGCTAATTGCCATATGCTGCTGTATGATGCAAGAGAGATTCACCTGAGACCTGCAATGACCCATCAAGCCCTCTTTCAGTGTGATGTAAAGGGGAACTGATTACTCATCTGGGAGACATGGAGCTCCTGCTTAGGTGAATTTGCAGGCAGGAATAGGTGATTTAATATTTTGCTGGAATTGGCCTCTGAGAATAGCTTTTTCCCCAAAATAGAAGTATCCGTAAGATCTTCCCAGCGTTAAATAGAATTCTACTGGTGAAAAGCTCAGAATCAATTATGCATGCATTTTGAAGACTGTTCTTAAATTTTAACATAAAAAACTCCTCCCAAATATGACTATTTTGTTTAAAATCAGAAGTAGTTTCAAAGTTCATGGACGTATTTTTATTGTTAAAATATCTCAAGCAGGTTTTTGAAACAACTGAAAACCAGAGATATTTGTTTGGAGAAAACATCTATCTGCCAAACCTTTCTGAGCTGAAATTCAGTGGTGTTGAAAAGATCACTGATCTCTGGGTTCTCAATGAAATCTATTTAATACTGCTCTCCTTACACTTACTGAAGTTTTCTTGAGAACTGTTGTATTTCCAGGACAGTTCATGTTTGTAGCTGAAAACTGCAATTTTAGAAAAAAGTGGGAGGATTCTGGAATTTTTATTTTGCAGAGTTTTGGAGGTATTTTTGAGATTTGTTGAAGTTTTTTCAAGCTTTTTTTTTTTTTTTTGCTTCTTTTTTTTTTAGCCCTGAAGTCGAGTAACTTTTGATTCAAAGCATATGGTGCTTCTTTACATAGGGAAAATGTAAGGTTGACTGTCTCACACTTTATATATTTATAAGCTTACATACTAGATAGGCTAAGTTCATCAACCTAATGTCTAGAATCACAGACCTTGTTTTGCTTGATGTTGTTTATTAAATGTATTGCCTACTATGGCTTTGAATAGCTTTGTTTAATGTCCTGTTCTCCAACACTAGATCATCACTGATAATGCTGCTGCTGGGAATAATGCAACCATTACTACTACTACTATTTTGGAAGCACCAGTAATGCGCAGCTGAAATCAGAGTATTTTTTTATTGGAAGTTCAGCACAAAAAAGCCAGATGTCCCCAAAAAGGTTACACAAATGAAATCTAATAGTAGACTCCGTATCTTTAGCACAAAGTGCTGCAACTCCCCTTCTGCTTTTCGTGTAGTGAACAACTTTCTCAAATGGAATTAAAACAACCACGCTTTACCTGAAGAATCAATAAGGACAATCACTATGCCCAGCCTATCACTTGTCTTCTGTTATGTAATGTCCTGTTCATTTCAAATGGACTTTAAGAATGAGTTGAAGTGAAATGTTTTAAAAGGCTCTTATTACTTTTCTTCTGTTTCACTACATCATTTTTAAACATGTTCACAAAACTCTTACATGTACAGTCCTAATTAATCATAATTTCACGCCTAGTCTGAAGATGCTTAGTACTTAACAGGGTTTTTTTCTGTGTCTAGATCAGTTTTTGTAATTATGACTGTTTCAGAAAATGTGAGAGCAATATAGCTAGTATTCTGTCACTAAAAATGTCAGTCTGTCCCTATCATTTTTGTACTTAAAAACCTTAAAAAATACTTTAAAAATAGTCTCTGTTAACTAGCGAACGTATCAAGACAGTCTAAAAACAAGATCACCATATAATTATCCTCTATATATCTCTATATATCCTTATATATTTTTATAAAGGAATGTAACCTACAAAAATACATCAGAATTTTCATAAATTAAGGGCTGACATTACGAAATCCTTGTAATTCTGAAACTATTTTTGCAAATGAAGCAAAGTGATGCAAAAGATTTCATTCACAGCCTTTAAAATCAAATGGTGACCTTTCTATATAATATATTTCTCTATTATGCCATACTTGAGTGAGGAAATTTACCTTTTTATTCTCATATTTTATTCATTTATATATATAAGAATGTATTCCAAAGTTTAAATTAATATCTGTTGCAAATAATGGTGGATTATCAAAATTCGAGCAGTTTGAAACTAATGTCAATTTTATGCTTTATTCCTATAAACTCACACCAGTTTTTTGAACATAATTAAGCTGAAATAAGCTCATTTCATTCAGGTAATGTTGATATTTGCATGGTTTTAAGGTATTAGTTGCTGCAAAGAACAAGTTGTTCCATGAACAGTGAAATTAGAGAAAATGAAATTCAGAAGGATTTGTGTTCATCCCTACGCAGCCTCTTACCGCAACATTTTCAGTCTCTTCTTTGTCCCTTTCCCAATGCTTTGAAAATCTCCTGAATACATTATAAAGAATAGAGAGGAACAAGCATTAGACAGAAAAAAACCCCCTGAGCTTTGATCTGCATTTATGCTGATGGACTGGTGTACATCTCAATGCATGTGTTGCCTGGCTAGCTAAATGAGCTAAATGGCCAGACAGGCCATACAGCTGTAAAAGTCATGTACCAACTTTTTACNCGTGTAAAAAGTCTTTTACCATTTTTTTTTTTTTTTCTTTTTTTTTTTTTTTTTTTTTTTTTTTTTTTCTCCCCACAGAAGCATTTCCCTGTCTTTTATTATGGTGCAGGTTTTGTTGAAATTGCTTGCAAAGGTTGTAGAAGACATTAGTCTATTCAAATCACTTAGTCAAAAGGTTCAAGGCTTTTCTTCTACCTGTTGGAGTAGAATTATTTCATGTGTTTCTTATTGATAAGACTCCAATTTAAGAAAAAGATAAGCTGCTTTTACATAAAGTTTTGTAAGTATTGCTGTCCTTAGTAATTCAGTAACATTTTTTAATCTACTCATCTGAAAAGTTTTTTGCTCAGTTTGGGGAGTGAGCCTTGACTTGATGGACTGCTATAAAACCATTCATTAAGAATGTCTTGGATGTATCTAAACCAATTCAGAATTCATCACTCAAGAGTCAAGCTTAGATCAGGATGATCTGATTTTTGTTGTACTCACAGCAGACCAATAGATACCAGTGTTGTGGCTAATACAGGTGTTTTTATTTCCTGATAAATACAGGAGATGAAATTGCCTTTAGGCATTGGGAAAAACCATTGTATAGATAGTAACCATATACAGGGTAATCTTAGTTGCAGTTCCCTTGGGAGGGCTAGACATATTATTTTTGCATTTTTTTATTGTTTTGAGTCATGTTTTCTGCAGCTTGTAAAGTGATCAGATGTTTTGGTTTTAAAGCTGTAATATAAAGTTAAACTACTTTTCTTTCTTTTATTTATTTTTTTTTTCCAATGGGTTCTCTTGGCTGAAATGTACACTGAGAACCAGATTTAATCATTACTTTCCTTGTTTTACTGATTGATTTGGCTTTTCACTTACTCATGCAGTGAATGAAATAATGGATGTCTCTAAAATAGGGAAAAAACAGATAGCAACAGAATCAGTGAAATAAATAGCATACAACTTTATAAAGGAAGGATTTTCACCCTACCTCCTCATATTCTTGTCTATCCCACACTGTCTGAAGTTTGACTTTTCTCAGACAAAGCTGTCTTATTTTTTTGAAACCCCCCCCCCCCCCCTTTGAAAAACTTCCCTAAGAGAGGAATCCTTCCTCTCTGGCAGTTGTCATATCCTAGGTTTGTCTCTTTTTTTCCTATGCCTTAACAAATGTAAGGACACAATCGAAAATGTGTCTCTGCTATAAGGTGTTGCACAGTGTACTGGCTTTATCATCTTTTTCATGCAGTATACAGATTCACAGCTCAAATTAAAACAAAGTATGAAATGAGGGCATGAAGATCATGGGTCCTTCATGCTTGATAGCTGGATAGAACATAGCAGCCTTTCTGCTGTGTGAATGTTATATATTTTAGATAAAATCTATATTGTTTATTTTTCTGTGGTCTTTGGCTTTGGTATCACCACTTTATCAATAGTCCTAAAAGATGTGTAAAGCTGGCCTATTATTCGGTCATTTTGGCTGGCCAGGTCCTAGATAATACAAATGTCCTTTCTATTCTTCATAAGAACTTCATTCCCTACCAGAAGAGTCACCTACCTTCATCAAAGGACAGATCCATGGCCGTCAGCCTCCCCTCAGTTGTAAGCTTCTCCCCAGGTTGCTCTCATTGTGCTGACATTCTCTTTGAGTTCTAGGACATCAGAAAATTGCTGAGAGTTTGAAATATGGATAACAATATAATACGAGAAAGGCGATTTTTTAGAATTCTACCTATAATTGGTTAAAAACCCACATCCTGATGTGCAAATTGTTGTACAAGCTGATTTTCTGTAGCTAACAATTACCCTACCTGCTTGCTCATCTAGAGCTTTAAAGTTCCAAACACATGTAGTAAAAAAAACCACACAACATGCCGCTAGGCACTTAGCAGCAATCAAAGCAAACCTGGTAACTCCTCCAAGGAGCTTTGCTCCAATCCAGCCTGCCTGCTGTACCGTGGATAGTAAACGCTTCTTGCAGAATCCCTGAGGAATCTCATTACTTGAGCTGAGTTAAAATGTTTTACTCTAAACAAACACAGCAAACTGCACTGACTTTATAAATAAAATTATCCTAGTCAGAACGTTGTCCTATTACTTCAGAAGGATATGTCAAAAAGCTGATTAAATTCCTTCTGTCTTTTCCATTGCAGCTCTCAAAGGAAGAGTGTCTTCACTCTCATAGTGCCCAGCCAGCTCAGCAGCCAAATTTAATTCCACATTGCTTTTCCTGTGATGTGGAGTGACAAGCAATGGGTTTTGGCTGCCGTACCAGATGAGGAGGATTGTGTCGCTCTTGTCAGTAAGGTGGGGAAGTTTACATTCAAAGGTCATCTGGATATTCCAGTAGCCTGAAAAGGACTGAGGGGACAAGTGCTTCTCATTGCTTTCGGGTAAGCCCCTATCAGCAGTGATTGAAGCCTAGTTAGAACTGTGAATTACAAAAACATTAAAATTAGGAAGGATAAAATGGAGCTGCCCTTCTTTCTCGGGGTGAAAGCAGACTAGGAATTTCCTCTCAGTGAATGTGAGTTCAAGCAGGAAAAAAAAGAAGTCACAGAAATATAAAATATCTTTTGCCACAAACATAAGGGTTTGTTGTTGTTTGCTGCTTTTTCAGGCAGTTCTGTAATAGGATGAGAGTGTAATACCTCGAAGGTGTAAAGGTAAGATGTCTCCCAAACACCTATAGCATTTCCTTCAGTGGTTTTAACTGGGAAAAAACCCCAAATGGAATGGCTAATAGCATTCTTACATCTGGTGGGGGAATGAATAAACCTTACAGAAAACTGGGAGATGCTGCTTTGAAAATAGAAAAGAAAAATTCTCAGTGGATGAATCAAAAGAAGTTTCCAGTCATAGGCAGCTGTCACAATTTTAAATTGAAATTTTAGGTCAAATGAATATCCTTTAAAGTTACGAATCTGTAGTCACAAATCTCCACTCTCCTCAGAGGGGACAAATCATGTTACACTCTACCTCACAGGCAGGCAGGAGATGGATTTAAAGTTATGCCTAGCCAATTCTTGTTCATTTATTGCCTTGCAACACTTAGTAAACCTTCCAAGAAAAGAACTGTACCAGTATAATTGTATTAACTGGTTCCAGGCTGATCTAAACTCATTCCTTTTGAGGTAGAGCACTGGATTCCCTGAACAGATTTTTCTTCTCTGGATGAGGTTCAAAGCTGATTCATTATCAAACGTCTGTCAGGATCACTTTGAGTGTTATGTGAGTATTAGAATTAAATAAACATTGGAAAATCAGAGACAGATGTGCAAATAGGTCTTTTCTCTGGTTTTTCTTTTAATGGAAAACAAAATCTTCTGTTTTTCTGAAATTGCAAGGTCTTATAGCTGGTATATTTATTTTTGTCCCGTGAGGGTTATAATTTTTATAGTTTTTTAATTTGTTTTTTTGTTGTTTTTTATTATTTTCAGTACTGATTTTGTTACCCCTTGACAGGTAGATGGAGTAAGGCACTGCCTTCCAGATATTTATGGAATAACATGGATCAATAGAAGACACTGCAGATTCTTTTCCACAAGCCCAGCTATGATGTATCTGTGTGATATAATTTTCCTTTACCATATCTCCTAAGGGAGCTTTGTAAGTCCCTTAGACATGAGTAACAGATTTTGTTGAGCTATCATATGAACAAAGGAAAGTCGGGGTGACCTGACACATGCAGGGTCCCTTATCTCGCACACTGCTGAATGCAAGAGCAGGAAGGAGGTGGCGATCTTTTGTGTCATATTAGATGTTGTCAGCTCTCTCTTGGCCTTGGAATGAGGCTTTCACACAGTACCAAAAGTGGGTTTGATATGCACTAATTATTGAAGACTCTTTGAAGATCCATGTAGAGTTTGAGTTGGTATCATCTAATTCATCTAACAGAAGTCCAAAGTCCAGTCTCCTTCTAAGAGAACGCCTTTATTTTAAGCCATGTCTTTACCAACACACACGCACTGCAGAGATAGTACAAGACAGCTGTAAAATTATTTCGGAACCTTTCTTCTCTACAGTTTCAGGTGAAGTCATGCAAACTGCAGATAGATATTCCCCATGAGTACAGTTGTATGGAGTTTTATTTTGCTTTAATTTGCCTTTTTCTATCATATTGTTCTAAGTATTTTTCCTACATGTATTCACAACATTATACAGTATAAACAGTGACATGCAGTCACTGTTTTAAAGTGAATATGGTTCAGCTTCAGACATCCCAGCAAATTTTTAAGATCTAAATAAGACCTGTGTCTTCACTTCTATCATAAACTGAAGAAAAGATGTAACTTTAGTATCTCAAATAGATGTTTGGTTTCCCATGGAAGGAGAAATATACCCTTTGTGTTTTCATCTACACTGCTTTCTTAGAAATAAAAGGAAACTTGGATATTTTTCATATTCCTTTGAAAATTAAAAACAGCTTTAGCCAACTGGCTATGTTTACTTTGCTTATCTCTACCTACTGCAAGCTGTAATACATCAGGGAAGGAGTTGCAGTGGTGAAAGGTCCTGAAGCCATAGTATAGAAACTGCTATTCATAATAATGGCTCTTTGCAATGGAAGATGACATTAAGACGACTTTCCCATTGCTGTGTCAGTCTTTATACCTCAGCTAATAAGGCTGATGTGAAAAGCTATGTCCATAGAAATGATGGCTTTGGCTGGGGAAGGGCTTGTTTAGTGCAGGTGGCATCCAGTTATTCTCAGCAACACCAGAAAAAGACTATAGAAAAGGAATAGAAAAGCAGCTATAACTTAAAATCTGACTGCACTGTCAATGACAATGTTATAGAAAAATAAGGAAGCAGACTGTAATCAGCTGCTCTACAGCTTAGTGAGTGTGGGGTTTAGCAAATCTCATGCTGAATTTAATTTTGCTATGTCTGCACAGTAACAGATAATGCTTAGTGTTGGGGGTCTATAACATGCTCCAGTCTGAGGTGTAGAGGCACGCTGGTCATGCTGCCTCAGGCATGCCAGGACTACAGCAAGCCAAAGACACGTAAAAGTACATACTGCACTCTCCCTGGCTGTAATTCTGGAAAGTACCCTGGGTAGGTTGCATTATTTCATTCTTGAATAGGTTGCTTTTTTTCTTGTGATAACTGTAGATGGTTTTGCTGTTGTTTTAAACTTTTATTACATGCCAAGTCTTCCATTCAACTCTGAACTTGAGGACAATTAGCTATTAGCATATATGCAAATTTCATTGGCTATTAGAGTGCGTCTCTATCCAAAATTAACTATATTCTAATACAGTTTGCCCTTTCTGTATCTTTCCCTCTTAATTTCTAATTCTGACAGCATTTTTCAAAAATTCCATTAATGAAAGACTATGAGTCACTAATTATGAAATTATGTCATTGAAACTGTAGTTCAAAAATCTATAAAAGCTAATAAAGCCTCTCTAATAGTATAAGTTATATCAATTTATAAGCATAATTAAAAGTACAACTAAGACTAACTAGTTTTTCACCTTTTGAAGAACTTCCAAGCCCCTTCTGATTGCTTTTAATGTGGGAAATAACACACCAAATAAAATGATAGACACTGAGTAAGACACAGAGATAAAATCCTGAGGATGAGATCCTCAGCCAGTGCTGTCAGTGCCATAGGATTCAGATAGTTTTATGCCCATGGGTGTTTTAAGCCTATAAGATTTACCATTCTATCACCATTTCCCTCCTGTGTTAATATCTGTGGGCACCACTGGAAAAAAATAATGAAAATACGAAAGAGAACAGGGTCTTGACTGGGATTAGGTGATGCAGACAACTCTAATTGGCACTGGCTTCCCTCAGGGTAGTGATGAGTAAAACTTAAGCCCACTGTCTGCTCTGAAATGTCATAAAAGAGAGAGCTGTTTTCCTGTACTTGTGCTTGAACACTGTTGATTTAATTACAGCAAAAAGTGATTGGGAAATATTTTTAAGAGAGATTAGTCTCCCGTTGTCAGCTGTCACTGCAATGGATAGAACTCAGGCTTACTCTTGAGGCACTAGTTATGAGCTGGTTTGCTGGTGGCTGAGACAATAGGCTGAACATTTTTAAATTGTATCAAGAAGGACCTATTATTTAGGACTCCTTATTACTGTCAGTGTCACAACAGCCTGCATTATTCAAAGAGAGCATTGCTTCCATCCGTCAGTCTCCCCTTTGCTGTCAAAGATGCAAATACAGGTTCTCATTGCTTAGGGGAAATTTGTAATATAAAAGGGAAGGAAGAAAGATGCCAGGAAAAGTTAAATGATATAAGAGGAAAATCCTCAGGGGAAAGAGCAACTGGAGCTTTTAGACTTGGTACATCATAAGAAAGCAAGCAAGCAAGCAAGCAAGCAAGCAAGCAAGCAAGCAAGAATTTCCTTTTAGAAAGTGCTAGAGAATTTACATCTGTGCATACATGGACGTCTTTTTCAATCTAAAATTGAGATGCTAGAAATTGTGCTGGATGTGTCTGAGAGAAAAGAAAGGAAAACTATTCCTATAAAGACCAATGATTAGGATTGTGAAAACAAAGGAAAGTTCAAAAAGGTTAAGAGGTGGTTGTAAAAACAAATTCTATGGCAGTTGAGCACATTTCAGAATACAGTAATAGGGAATATTGCTGGTCAGACTTTTGTAATAACCTTTTTTCACTAAAACTGTTGATTTATTGAAGTGAGACTTTATGGGGCCAAAAACTGGTATCAGAGACATTTTACCTCATCAGTTGTTTTAGAAAGGGTTTAAGAATTAGTTTCAGTATCATTTCAGCTTTTTTTCAACACAATTTTCAAGTTTAAACTACTTTTGTAAAGAAAATGAAGAAAACTTTGTGTCTTTTAAAATTGTTTTGATTAAAATTATGCATTTAGAGATAGTGTTGGAGTAAGTTTTCTTCTAAGCCCCAAAGCATTTGAAAACACATCTTTTCAGTCTTGACCATTTTTACAATTGCTAGTGTTCATCCCACTTAGAGATGAAAATATTTTGGAACATTTGTGTGTCACTGAAACACTCTTCCTGTGAAGCTAGAGCACAATAATTCTCTCTCTGCTACACATGTATCTGCTCTTCTCATTGAAGAAGCTTCCTTTAGAGGACTCCAGTGGCCTATCCAAACAAGCCCTCTGTGACTTGAAAGTGACAGCAAGGGATTTAATTGTAAAGGTCATACTGGGTCTACAGACTCTGTGCAGTGACAGAAATGCTGTCATTGTAAGGCATGCCAGTCACAGGACAGAAGGAAGCCAGGGCACTTCCTCATCTACTTCATGCTTCATCTTCAGAGTCTGCTTATGGAATGCTTACTTCTGTTGTTTTTACCATCAGAGCTAGGGAGAGGAGTCTGAGTTTTACATTTGAGTTGGGATTTGGGCAAATGTTGCCCTGAGGGAAGGGCTGAAAATGCAGTGTGGCTGTTGACTGATCTGTTTTCTGTGGTGCTGGTCACAGCACTGTTTGAAAAATATTTTAATTATGAAAAGTAATCATAAAATGTTATTCCAGTATTTTTAATTTGTGAAATCCTAGTGAAAAATCAATTCCTGGGTGATTTTCAAGGAAACACTGCAGGCTGCACAAATAAAAACAAAACAAAGTGTAGTTTTTGTGGAGTGCCTTTAAGTGAATTCTGTATCACCATACCTGACTGTTGCTATCATGTTAGCTTGAGAAATGCATTTTCCATGTATTGGCCTGAAAACTCTTTCAGTCAGGGAAGGGACATCATTCTATAAAAGAAATTTATTATATTTCAGGGTTTGCTGCTGAGTTTTAGCGTATTTTGCAGATAGAAAATGGGAATAGATTCAACAGGAATAGAAAAGCTATTAGAGAAGGGACCAGGCTGAAGTGTATTTCATTTTCATTAGTGCAAAGACTTTCCATCTCCTTTAACCTGCACTCTCACCATATGCACAATGAAAAACAAAGGGTTCAATTTGCTCTACAGCACTGGTAGAATTGAACTAATTGATGAACAGCAATTTCCCCCATCAAATAAATGGAGACATGTGATTTCTGACGTGGACAGAAACAAAGCTCCGAAGCTGCTAAGGATACTGGTTTTGAATACAAACAGGGAGGAACCAAGGACAGGAGTCTCAACACAAATGAAGCTCTTGAGCAAACCATTACTATGAGCCTGCAGAGGCTTCTTTCAGCTCTTAGACAGCTCCTTCTTCATGACAGTCTGAACTGAGTTTAAGCAGCTGTCCCAGGTAACAGAGCACAGGCAGCTGGGCACCTAGGAGAGGAAAATGATCTCCTGGCCCTGAAACTCTCTTGCAACAAAGCAAGCTACTTGCGCACTTCTTTCTTTTGCAGTGCAGACTCAGTCCTGGCTCCCAGTTCTCTATATTTTGTTCCTTTATTGGAATTCTAACCCTTCAATAATGCAGAGCCCACGTCCCTTGAGCTCTTTCCCTCCTTACCCATCTTCCTTTTAGTGACCCTCAGTAAAACCTCTTTCCTTTTGAAGAATGTTTTAATTTTTCATGTTTTTTTGTTTTTCATTTTGCAGTGAGATCCTGCTTTCTTCCTTGGATTCTCCTTTGCCACTTTCTGTAATGTATTTATATCCAGCAGTAAATATGACTATGGAAGAACTAGATCAGCTATGCAAATTATAGCTGATAAAAAAAAAAAAAGCATGGTGTTGGGTACTTATATGCCAGCAAAGATGTCAGTAATATCCCTTAAGATAAAACAAATACACTTCAGTCATATTTTTAGGCCAAAGGACAGAGAAGAAAGACTACAAAAGTGGGGACTGCCTAGTCCAGTTTTTTAGGCATTGCTAAGTTTGTTGTATGCACAATCCAGTCAGGTAATAGTGCTCTTGGGCATTTCCTTTGACTTGCTCTGTGTAAATACAGATCTTTGGCAGTGCTGTCTGCAGGTCTCTGTCTCCTCTGACTATGGAATGAGCCTAAGATTACTTCTCTGCTCTTTTAGAGGCTTATATCTGCCCGTAGTATTCCTCTAGTTCTTTTTTTTTCTCCCCACCACACAGAAGTATGAATAAGGTTACAAACAGATTGCTTACTGATGGGATAGCATATGAAAGCTCCACCACAGAGGGGTAGACCTGATTATCTGCAAGAACATTCAGAATAGTTGCCATAACCATATGGAATAATCTTCCCACATATAAACATTTAATAAATGAAAGAAGTTTATAATAAAGAAATTGCAGGCTAAAGACGCAAGCCTTCTGTTAGTTTGGTATAGAATCATCAACTAGATTATAAGGTTAGGAAATTATACAAAAAACTTATGGAAAATGATACGAAAAGGAGAGGAAAAATCTATGGTTTATATAAAAGATTAAAAATTGGGGCAAGGATTGGAAGCTAAAAGAAAGTAGAGGGCCAAAAGTGCAAAGAAAGGTAGGAAAGGAAACCCATAATTTATGGTAGATATTAAGGAGCAAGACACAAGAGGTTTAAATAATGGTAGTTGAATAAAAATGTTGATATATTTTCTTGCAAGGATACTGTTTGATGAATAGAGAGATATATGGGTAGGTTATTGAAAGTAGTCCTTCAGATAAAAATCCAAAGCTTTGAAAGCTATTTTGTTGGCATTGCTTTTAAATGGTCTTTTAGGTGAAGGAGGAGGCTCTCTCAACACCCAGATTTAGCAGAAATATAAAAGAATTGGTCCTTTGCTTCAGACTCTTGAATTAACAGAATTTCAATGTTGCTGTATTTGTGTGGAATGATTTCCAAAATATTTCCCTGAGGCTAGAGTACTCAAGATGGTTTACCCATGCAGGAGGAGATTTTGCACCTGTATGTTCTCTCCCATGCTCCATTTCTTTTATGCTCTCAAAGCTTCCTGGTGTTTGCCTAAAGTTAATTCATCCCTTCCCACCTCATAGGCAAGAGCTTTTCCGAATGCACTTTAATTGCCTCAGTGTTAATTCCTGTTTAATAGTGTTAAATTTTGCAGCAAATTAAAACCTAATTTCTGAGTTTGAACTGTATCATGTTGTGCGAGTTACATCTTGACATTACTGTGTGCCCAGCTGCCCGCACGATACTTCATATCCTGAGGAGCGTTTCATGGCTGTTTTAACGCAACAAAGCACTGATGTTAATCCTCTGCAATTTCCAAACTAGAAACTGTGAAGAGCAAAAGTGGCATAGTTTCCACAAAAGTTTTTGTGCAAATAATTGGACTGAAAATTATTGCATGGTGGTAGAGACTCAAATTTTCCTCATAGCTCCCACTTGTTATTGGGTAAACCTACCAGTCTCTGGCCTCCCTGCTGAGCCCACAAAGAAAGACTGGAGGTAGGAAGGGAAGGGATGAGGAGAGGAATTTGTGTTCACTCTAAGCCAGAAGGCTGAAAGCCCTTATTGTTTCCAAGTATTTCATAAAAAAAAAATCTGTGAACAAAAAGAACCTGAAAAATGTTCACATTTTAGGCATATATGGGACAATGAAATGTGTAGGCTCTCCTCTAGCAGTTTTTGCTTTTGGCTACAAAACCAACCCAAAGGATATGCAGAATGAGTGAAAACCCCGTCAACAGCTTTAATGAAAGGGCTGCACCTAGGGCAGAGAGCAATGGAGCTGACAAAGAGATCTTCATGCTATCTTTTGATTGCTATGTGTACTTAATTGAGTGCCACATCATGTACACGTTGTGTGTGTTCTGAGGCACACAGCAAGAATTCGCCACTAGCAAGTGACAGCTCTGAGCGTAAATAAAGCATTTCACTGATGGTGGAATGACTGGGTGGACTTGTGGCAGATGACCTGCAAGCCACTGCAAACATAACAGTAGTGGCAAACCATTTCTCTGCCATTCACAGCTCCTTGCAGAACTATTTTACCACTCATGCACTTTACAAGACGGAATGGAGAAGCTGTGGGCTGTTACTGCAGGCTGAAAATAGGCCTCCTTACCTCTTCACTCAGTTTATGTGCTGACAGTGAACTCTTTCTGTCTTTTTCCCTATTGGGACAGAAAATGATGCAATGGAAACTGCTACATTGACTACACTGACTATTCTGCTTGGAGGGTTGTCTCCTGAGATAGCTTTTTTTCTGAATGCTGCTGTATCTTAAAGTGATTTCACAGGTGATTGGGTGAATGTAGAATCGCATGTACTCTGACAGCTGCCTCTAGAGGAACCTTGATACAGTGACACTAAGCATGGCTTATGGTCCACAGTCTACTGATATGTGATCATTAAAAACAAAAAAAACCTTTTTTTTTTTTTTTTTTTTTTTTTACAGTAGGATAACACTACAATGAGACAGGCCAAATCTCACTAGGAAGAAGGGTGCTGCTTTGCTTGGGACTCCCCCCAGCCAAACTCCTCTCTCTTTCAGGGCTGGACTGGCGAAGGAGACCACAATGTCATGTTTTCCACTGTAAACCATTCCTTAGCTCCCTGGAAGCAAACTAAGTACAGTATATTTTTTGCCCTGTACTCTGAATTAATGCAAGGTGTCCAAGTGCCAGTCTACTAGTTTGCATTTTCATAGACAATCCATATCTCTCTTCTGAGAGGTATTGTAAGGTGTATTTGGATCATTCTGATCTGAGTGGAAGGTCACTGATGATATAATGATGGTTCAGTAGAAGCAAGTAGACTCAATTTCATGGCAAATTTTGCAACAAAGGAAAGGTGGTGTACTGGAGTTTGTATTCATGTAGCATAATTCCTCTTGGCAATGTTGAACACTACCATAAAATGAAAGCCCTGTAGGTAATGCTGACAATACATAAAGACTTAAAACTAACAAGTCACGAAGTGAAATAATACTAATAATTAAGAGTCAAGTAGCAAAGACTGGAGAGGTCAATTGAGAACTACTTGCATATTGGATGGAAATCTTGACCACTGGCCATCCAACAACTTCTCTTGCTTGCAGGAATTGGTTATAAAGGTAGAGACTTTAAGCAGCTTACGTTGGGTCTGATCCAAGTGTCACTAAAGTTAGCGGAAACTTCTATGCTGACTTCAGGGAGCTTTGCATCAGGTGTTTAATTTCAGCCAAATTAGTAACTGTGCAGTATTTGAAAAGCCATAGATGGGAAAATGAGAGAAAGAAAGAGAGAGACTGGAACCACTGTTTTACCAATTACCTAGAAAATCCAATTAACTAGTGATTTAAAGAAGTGGAAAGCAATGGAGTTACATAATTTTATTTCCCTCAGTTAACAATAACACATTAGGTTGTTAAGATGAAAATCATTTTAGAATCTAATATGCTTTTCATTATGTATGCTGTTTGCTTGTGCATGTTAACTTCAGCAGGGAAACCTGAGTAGTCAATTTTCTTCTCCTCACCTCAAGCTTGCATATTTGTATATTTCAATATCTTGGAGAGATTATTTCTTAAAAGAAGAAATTTATATATATATACACACACACATATATACATATATATACATATGTATTTGTATACTCTTGAAAAGCTCTTTTGAATAAATTTATAATAGAATTGCAAAATCATGTTTCAATGGCTGAACAAAAATTTTAATTTAGACTCTTACAGTAATATTTTAATAATCCTGGCTTATATTTGCCTCTATTCAGTCTTAATTTAGCTTGAAGATTCAAGTGTTCTCTCCTGTATTTCATGTATTGCTTATGATTAAGCCCTAACAATAGCAGGCATAACTTTGTTACACAATTTGCACCTTGACCTCACAATTTGTGTGCTGCTATGTTTCATTACTTATGAGATATTCAAACTTTAAAAATGATGATTTAATAAGAGGATATATATATTTCAGTGGGATTACCACATAATTATGGTTGCCATATTCTCTTTACTATTGTAGGACATATCAAATGGAACCAACCTGAGATGGTGCTGCCTAGGAGGTCAGGAGCTCGTATAACAATTAAGTACATTACAGTTTCTGACTCATTTTTAGTCTCTTCCTATTAATTCCGAGAGCGTGCACAGATTATGTATTTAAGTTTTTTTTTGCATTTCCAGAAAGATTATTATTGTTTAATATCTTTACAGATGTGGAAAATGTTAATATGGAGGTTTTACTCCTGGCTTTATAACATCAAATGCATTGGTTTTGTTTTTTAATGATTTAAAAAATAAAACCAAAACATACTAATTGAAAATATGCAAACAGTATTAAGATACTTAAGATATTGTATATTTATTTACTGCAATGGCATTCTTGAAACTTTTCTTGAATTTCCCAGGAGCAGAACCGATGTTTTCGTTGGTCTTTTGTAGTAAATAATGAGTAAAAAGAAAGGAAAACGAAAAACAGAGAACTCTAGATGTGAAAGTGTTTTTACTGTCATATATCATGTTTCTACTGTCATACGTCATGTTTCTACTGTCATGTCACCTACAGAAGAAGGTTAATCTTGAATTCAGTGGTAAAACACGCCACTTGAGGAATATGTAAACAGTTTATTAAAACATTAGCATGGCACTTACAGGAGACCAGATTCTGACGATATACCACAGTATGGCTGGGATACACATAATTAATTCACAAATTTGTTTCACTCCTCAGCCAGTGGGACTGATATGGTTTATATAACCAAAAGTCTACCCTACATTGTGATTTCATGTACTGCGTATGTTTATGTCTGTATGGACTTTATAGGTACTGTATCCATGCATTTGCATTGTTTTGGCTATTGTGCATATCCTCCTTAGTTCACTCCTTGATTCCTGTGGAGAAGGACATTCCACAGATCTTTTACATTATGCAAAACCAGACCTAATGTTCCTGGGTGGAGTGTACAGTGTGACATGCAGTCAAGCAAGGCAGCCTGGGTTTTACCAGTCAAGCAGCGAAACAGCAGGTGCCAGCCCAGTCTAAAAGGAATGAGACGAGATTAAGGAAGTACTGGCAGACAGATTTCAGGATGCTCTATGAATATAATTCAAGAACAGTGAAAACTGTATCTCATTTCCCTGTACGCTGGGAAATCCATAGCTGAAATACAGCTTGAGGTAGTTGTTTAAAGTAAAACAAAAAGATACAGGTGAGCAACTTAGACATATACCTATGCATTTTGTAGGCTTCATGATCAGTTTTATGAAGGCTTCAGGAGTAATATGACTCTTCTTATATCTGAAGACCTTAAGTGTAAAGGTAAGATTTTGCAGAGGTTAATGGAGAATAGTGTGATTAAAAATTATCTGAATGAAGCTCTGAGTACTCTCAGCTCCTAGAAATCGGTCAAATATACCACACCTTCAAGACATTATGAGAGTATAGCAGCTATGATGGTTCAAGTCTCTGGCAAATACATGGTTTGAAGGCAGAGGCAACAGGGACTCTGTATCTGAAAGTTTGCATTGTGATACCCATGCATGTGCATGCACTAGGAATATGCACCCTAAAACATGCATATTAGCAAAGTGTCTTATTTGTATTGAGGACTTTTTTATCCTTTCACTTCTGACTTCTATAAGAGTTTTTAAACCCACATAAGTGTTCTAATTAATTGTAAGGAAGTATAAAAAATTCATCATGACCACAGGACACACCATGTGCATATTTATTGCAACAGTGTAAATTTGGTGTATTTCTGTCTGGAATAAATGAAAGGTATTCACAAAACATTGGTGTTGTGGGGAGTAGGATCAAACATGCAGAATACATGTGATACATGTGCAACTTTTTTTCAAGCTGTAACGGAGACAATTTTTTTTTTTTTTTTAGTTCCGTTAGTAGATTCCAGATTATAGTTGTCAGTCTTGGCTCTCGGTATTGTCTAAATCTAGTTGCAATTAAGTAACAATGTGATTTCCAAAACACGTAGTAGCAGAATCATATGTCCTTTTGCTCAGCCAAGTGTGTACTTGAGGAGAAGAAAACAGAGAAGTGCCTTAAGCCCAAGGACGTGGAAAGTGTAACCCTTCAAATTGACTATCAATAATTAAGGTCTTTGATGCTTTGGATCATTTAGATAATAAGATTGCTTTGAAGTAAATAAATAACAAATTAGAATTTGTGGTAGTCACAGGTGTTTGGCAAGACTGCTTGTAATCAAAAGCAAAATGAATGCATTTTACTCTGTGTAATTAGAAAAAGAAATGAAGTTTATATGCAAATTGTAAAGCTCTTCACTAAGAGATAACCGGTCAGACGGCTTTTTGTAATTTAAACTTTCATTTATGGGGAGAATTTGCAAAGTATCCATTTTCAATGCAATTTCAGTGCAGCTGCTTGAACTATCTCAGTCTTCCTAAGAGAGAAATTCAAACATCACTGGTACCATGCCAATCTTGTTACAGCACAATAAGGACAACATATGCATTTTTAAACTTGTCTTTCTTTCCCCACCTCTAAAATGATAGCAGACAAAAATCCCTGAATGTCAGGTGAAATTACTTGATGCCAGTAAATAAGTAAATGAATAGAGAAACACTGGGACATAAATAAGAAAGAAAAGTGTGCTAATATGTTTCAAACATGTTTTGAAATTGAAAGTTAATATTGAAGAACAATGAGGGCTTTCCACCAATCTTCCACATTTAAGGGAATATTTCCTCACTGGCTAGCATTTCTGAAACATCTCAAACATTTCTATTTGGAGTATTGATATCACCTTCAAAAGTCATGACTGGCAGAGTGCATGAGGTAGAATTTGCTTGGAGTAGGTATGCCAAGGAGAAGATGGATGAAAGTGTCTTAATAGTGAAATGGGATTTGTTGTGAAGGGACATGAGATAACAAATGGAAGATTAGCCCAAGGAAATATGAGACAGTGGGAGAAACCGGAAGAGTGTGGAAGCACTAAGCAAAATACAGATTCAGACACAGAAGCTGAGAGGAGGATTCAGAATAGGCACGTGGAGAATGGAGTCTAAGGTAGAGGAAAACAGAGGAGACAATGCATGAAGCCATGATGAAATTGTTTTTTTCAAGGTTTACTCTTCAAAATTAGGTCTGTAAACTTCAGGATACTGTGACTGAGAAACATAGCTGACATAGCTGACAGAATTAGATGACAAAACTGAGATGTGATTTTTTTTATGTTGAACCATTGCTTATAATCACCAGTACTGAAGATATTGTATCTTCCCAGTGTTCAAATATAGTAAGATATCTTTGTAGCCTATCTGAAAGAGAAAGATGTAGGGAATGGGTTTTCCTATGGAATTTCCCCTATCCTCTGAATAGGTAGAGAGCAGTGGCTGCAAATCTATAGTTATGAGTGTTAAATCACACTCCAAATTCTCTTCTTGTGCTATATTATTAATATTGCCTTTGCTATTGTCAGAATTTCCTGTCTTTTGAGTAAAAAAAAAAGACTCAAGTTCTGACTAATTTTACTGAACTGGGTGAGTGATACCAATCACGCTTTTTGTAAATACTGTCAGGAACCTTTTACTTGAAAGGTAATGTACTGTAAAAATGTCTTAAATGCTTACCTCCTGTATCCTTGTCATGGTTTAACCCCAGCCAGCAGCCAAGCCCCATGCAGCCACTCACTCACTCCCCCAGCAGAGAAACTGGGGAGAGAATAGGAAGGGTAACAGTTAGAAAACCCATGGACTGAGATAAAAACAGTTTAATAGGAAAACAAAAGACAGACGCACACAAGTAAAGCAAAACAAGGAATTAATTCACTGCTTCCTATGTCTGGGAGGTGTTCAGCCATCTCCCATTACAGGTAATGGTGACTTGAGAAGACAAACACCATCACATCAAATGTTCCCCCCTTCCTCCTTCTTCCCTTCACTCTATATACTGAGCATGATGTCACATGGTGTGGAATGTCCCTTTGGTCAGTTTGGGTCACCTGTCCTGGCTGTGTCTCCCCACAACCTCCCATGCCTCCCCAACTTCTTCACCAGCCTGGCAGTATGAAAAGTAGAAAATGACTTGGCTCTGTGTAAGCCCTGCTCAGCGACAACAAAAACATCTCTCTGTTATCAATCCTGTGTTGAGCACAAATTCTAAACACAGCCCCATACCAGCCACTGTGAAGAAAATTAACTCTACCCCAGCTGAAAGCAGCATGCCTATATCCTGGTCAATGTCAAGTTGAATATGAGCCAGCACTGTGCTCTGACAGCCAAAGGGACAATTATATCCTGGGGTGCATCAGGCACAGCATGATGAGCCAGTTGAAGGATAGGTTTGTCCCACTCTACTCTGTGGTGATGCGGCTTCACCTCAAGTCCTATGTGCTGTTTGGGGCACCACAATATAAGAAGGATAAAAAGCTATTGGAAAGCATCAACAGGAGGGCTACAAAGTGAAGAGTCTGGAGGAGAAGCCATATGAAGAGCAGCTGAGGTCACTTGGCCTGTTCCTCCTGGAGAAGAAACAGCTTACTCATGAGGGGAAGTGGTGGGACAGGCACTCATCTCTTCTCTATGGTCACCAGTGACATGACTTGAGGCCATGGCATGAAGCTGTGACAGGGGAGATTTCAATTACATATTAGGACGTGGTTCTTCACCCAGAGGGTGGTTGGACATTGGAACAGGCTTCCCAGGGAAGTAGTTATAGCACCAAGTCTGACAGAGTTCAAGAAGCATTTGCACAAAGGTCTCAGGCACATCGATCATCCCTTGTGAGTCCCTTCCAACTTAGGATATTCTATGATTCTATGATGCACTCTTTTCCCCTACATTTCACAGCAGCTGACCTTTTGCTTTTATATGGCATCTATTTTCTTGATTAATATTACAATGCATCACCTTTATGAGTAGCTATGCCACCTTTCTTTCAACAGGCTTTTGTTGGAAATTACTTCTATGGCTGTTAATTATTTCCCACAGAATTCAGCCCCAGATAGTAACCTTGCTCATTAATAAAAAAAATTGCATATGTAGTGATCTGTAAGCTTTTGCATAATTAACCTATACATATTTCTTAGAGGGAATAACTATCAGATTATTTATATCACAGTAGGAAAAATTATTCAGAAAGCCCTAAGGATCCTTCTTACATTTT
>VZRN01005940.1:56222-69780 GCA_013397935.1 Dasyornis broadbenti | reverse complement strand
CAAAGCGGCCCCGCGCGGTACTGGGAGCACTGGGAAGGAACTGGGAGCGCTCTCCCTCCCAGCATCGCTCTTACTGGGAGCGCTGGGAAGGAACTGGGAGCGCTCTCCCTCCCAGCATCGCTCTTACTGGGAGCGCTGGGAAGGAACCGGGAGCGCTCTCCCGCCCACGATCGCTCTGGGAACACCGGAAGAGAACTGGGACGAAACCGCGACTGCGCACGGCCTCAGCCAGCGGTGGGCGGGGCTATGCAAATCACAGGGCGGATGCGCGCGGTGATTGGCGGGCGCGGGCGGGATTATGCAAATAACGGCGCACAGGCCGCGCGGTGATTTGTGGGAGTTGGAGGGCGGGGTTATGCAAATAAGAGCACGCAGTCGCGCGCGGTGATTTATGGGAGCGGGACTGCGGAAGGAGCGGTTGGGATGGCTCCAATTCCAAAGGCTGGATTTGTCCGTGTGTAGCGCGCAGGAGCTGCTGCTCTCCCCGTTTGCCCACTGAGACCCTGAAGGGCTCCTTGGGATGCTGAGGAAGAGACCTGAGGGGAGCTTGCTCAGAGCTTGGAGCCCAAATTTGTGTGGGAGCTCACAGCACAAAGAACCCAAGTCAGCGAGCCCAGAAGGGGCGTTGGGATGCGTTCCCACAGCATCCTCCATCACACATGGCAAGTGGAGAACCATTCCAACCTGCATCCAGCCTTCTGGGCTGCTCAGGAGCAGCAGGAGCAGTGCTGAGCAGGGAGGAAATACCAGAGAGTCTGGAGGGAGGGAGAAAACACACACAGTGCAGGGAATTCCTGCCAGCCCCTGGTGCCCACCATTCCAGAGCAGGTGGCTCCATGCACCAACATCCAAAGAGCCCAGAAAGCAGGGACATGAGAAGGAGAGAAAACCCTGGGGGTGTTTACCTGGATCTCCTTCAGGTCTTTATCACACAGGTTCTGCAGGGGGTCAATAAAGTTTTGTTTGACTTCAATGTCCAGCGAGTCCTTCACCTCCGCCAGGCGTTTCATGGATTCGCCGGCGTCGAGGAGCGCATCCCCTTTGGGGAGAGGAGCAGGGAAAGGGAGAAGGGAATTAAACAGAGCCCGAGGCCCAGGGGCCGCAGGAAATCACTGTGTGCCAGAATCATGGAGTGGTTTGGGCTGGAAGGACCCTTAAAGCCCATCCAGTCCCACCTTCCACTGTCACAGGGTGCTCCAAGGCCGGTCCAAGCCGGCCCTGGACACTCCCAGAGCTCAGACGCACTCACTGGAACCTGTCCAGTCCCATCCTTTGCAAAGGCTCCTGCCGCTGTAACACTTGCAGCAAAGCTGACTCAGTGCTGCCTTCACAGTGCAGAGCAAACACAGATTAAATTATTCCTGTGCAGCCCTGGCAAAACAAGCCTTGCAGCAGGGCATGAGCACAGCAAAATACAGGAGCGAACGAGAGGGTCGAGGGAAAACATCTCTCCGCTGCCCGGCTAGAAAAATCAATGCACCAGAAGTGTTATTTCAATTGTAATAACTCTGAACGAGCTGGAAGGGAGGGACGGAGTCCTCAGTGCTGCTTTAAGGAGGCTATTAAGGAAATAGTTTGGTGTGTGCTCCTGAAAGCTTCCTTCCCTTGCTCTCCTTGCTCCCCGTGAGCCAGGGCTGATGCAGAGCTCTGAGCCGGACAGGGACGCTCTCCAAAATCCCTCTGTCAGTCCCAGAGGTTTTTAATTTTTAACAGCTCCTCCCTGCCCTGGCAGAGGTAGCTGTGCTGCCCCGGGGCCTCACGTGCGCTGGCCGAGGTTCCAGGGGATTCAAAACTGACGTCACCAAAAGGCTTCACCCCCTCCTCCCTGCCAGGCCCACGTGGCCACGAGGAGCAGCCACGCCAGAAGATTTCTTGGCTTCAGCTTCCCTATGGAATCACAGCAAGGTTTGGGTTGGAAGGGATCCTTTGGAGCTGTGTAAAACTTCCCATCTTGCTCCATCCCCGTTCCCCAGTTTAGAGGGAAGCTTTTTTCTTTTACATGCAAGTTTATCTCGGTGTTTAATGGGTTTTGCCATGGGTTGGGGTCCAGGGTACCTGGGATCACAGAGTAATAAAATGGTTTGGGATGGAAGGACCTTGAAACTCATGGAATTCCACAGGCAGGGACACTTTCCACTGTCCCAGGCTGCTCCAACCTGGCCTTGGACACTTCCAGGGATCCAGGGACAGCCACGGCTTCTCTGGGAACCTGTGCCAGGGCCTCACCCCCTCACAGCCAGGAACAGGGATATTTTCTCTTCACTCTTTCACTTCCAATGAGCTCACCCTGGAAGTCTCTGAACCCCTTCAAATCCCCCCAGCACCGCTCAGCGCCACCCAAACCCTTCCAGAACCGAGAGCGACGCTTGGAAAGAGAAATCAGGAGCCTCCCTCAATCCCCCTCACGCTCCCAGGGGATGGATACTCACCAAAGTTGGAATCCTCTCCCAGCTCCTTGCCGTAGCGGATCATGCACTCCCCCAGCAGCCCCTCGGACTGGGGGTAGCCAGGATTCTTCACCTGCCCGCGGATCTTGGACATGGTGTTGAGCATGGTGAGCTTGGCTCGGGAAGCTNGAAACTCATGGAATTCCACAGGCAGGGACACTTTCCACTGTCCCAGGCTGCTCCAACCTGGCCTTGGACACTTCCAGGGATCCAGGGACAGCCACGGCTTCTCTGGGAACCTGTGCCAGGGCCTCACCCCCTCACAGCCAGGAACAGGGATATTTTCTCTTCACTCTTTCACTTCCAATGAGCTCACCCTGGAAGTCTCTGAACCCCTTCAAATCCCCCCAGCACCGCTCAGCGCCACCCAAACCCTTCCAGAACCGAGAGCGACGCTTGGAAAGAGAAATCAGGAGCCTCCCTCAATCCCCCTCACGCTCCCAGGGGATGGATACTCACCAAAGTTGGAATCCTCTCCCAGCTCCTTGCCGTAGCGGATCATGCACTCCCCCAGCAGCCCCTCGGACTGGGGGTAGCCAGGATTCTTCACCTGCCCGCGGATCTTGGACATGGTGTTGAGCATGGTGAGCTTGGCTCGGGAAGCTGCCAGAAAACAGCCTCAGCTCAGCCGTGGTTGCATTCCCTGCAGCCCTCGGCTCGGTTTTTTTCTTCCCCTGCTGCACCCAAAGCCAAGAGGTTCCATTGTGTCCATCCCTCCCAGGAATATCCCTCGCTATGAGGAAAGGGTTTTTTTTTTTCTTGGAAAAGCAAAAATAGTTCCCCACACGGCTCGGCCAGGGAAGGCCGAGGGAGTTTCCCCAGCCCTGCCAGGGTCCCTGGAGTGCTCTGTGGAGCAGCTGGCTGGAAGGATGCAGGGCTGACAGAGCCAGCCACCCCTTCCCAGCCCAGAAACACCATTTTTTCCTGGACATTCCAAGAAAAACAGGTCCCCTGAGGGCCTCTGTAGGCCTGAGGCAAAGGATGCATCTGCTCTTTCCCTGCTCGACAGCCTGGATTCAGAGCAGGAGCGGAACCTGGATCTCCACCTGACCCTAACCTGGATCTCCCTGCTGCATCTCCCTGCTTCCCTGGAAAGCTGGGAAGGCGACAGGGGAGGTCCAGGCCCTCACCTGGGTTGGGCTGGAGGTACTCAATGGTTCTGGTCAGTACTTCTGTGACAGCCTTGCTGGTCAGGTCCACTTTCTGCAGGAGAGACGAGAGCCCAGTGAGGATGAGCTCAGGGGTTCAGCCAATCCCACAGGAGCCGTGGGGTGATTCTGGGGATTCCCGTGGTTCTCCACTCACCTTTTCCATCTCCTTGAAGTCATCGTCTAACTTGGTCCCTTCGGCCCCTCCGACCTTCTCGCTGACCAGCTGCGGAGAAAGGAAAGGGAGGAGGATCAGGCACGGATTTAATCCCTTCCACCTCGTGGAGCGATTCCCTGGGAGAGGACGGGAACAGGGATGGTCCACACAGCACCTGGAAGAATAAGGAGGCGGCAGGAGCAGCCTAAAGCCCCTCCAGAAATCCCCACCAAAGCCTCAAACATCTCCGAGCACCCAAAGCACGGCTCACTCAGGATGTGCCTCATCCCCCCCGGGAGCTCCACAGCTCCTTCAGTCCCAGCCCACGGCTCCAACTCCAACGCCTGCTGCGAGAAACAAGCGGCACAAGCGTCTCTCAGCTCCGCTCGGAGCCAAGGATTCAGTTTCACACACGGCAAAATCCCAAGTAAACAGGGAATGAACACACTCAGCTGCCGGCAGCCAGCACAGGAACAGCCTGGGGAGCGCGGAGCCACCGCTCCGAGAGGAATTGCAGCAGGAGCTCGGGATCTGGGACAAGGGGTTGGAATTCTCTGCCAGAGGTGTTTGACGAGCTGGGAAGTCGGGGTTTGTTTGGGCCATTCGTGGGAAGCCTCGCCAGCTTCCTGCTGGGATCTCTCAGTCCAAGGACAGCCCCTGAGCTGCACCGGTACCTGCCCAAGGAGGAGAAATGCCTCATTGATCCACCCCAAAGTGCGGGATTCCTTCCCTGCAGCCCAGGAATGTTCCCTTCCTGGGAAGCAGCAGTGTCCAGGGATGCAGGACACAGGAACTGGCCAAAATGGGAATCACAGAATTGCTGAGGTTGGAAAAGACGCCCAAGATCATCGAGCCTGAGCACGAACCCACCGTGGTCACCACGGACTCACGTCCCCAAGTGCCACATCCACGTGGATTTTGGACTCCAGCACTGCCCTGGGCAGCTGTGCCAATGCCTGGCCACCCTTTCCACAAACAAATTTTCCCCGATTTCCAATCTAAACCTTCCCTGGTGCAACTTGAAGCCGTTTCCCCTCGTCCTGTTGTTCCCTGGGAGCAGAGCCCCGCCCGCACCTGGCTCCACCCTCCTGTCAGGAGTTGTGCAGAGCAATCAGTGATTATTTTGCCCCAAACAACAGCAAATTCCCCGTCCAGACATCCAAAGTGGTCTGGGAAAGCTGGCACTGGCTCCCAGGGTTCCGGGCCATTGCCAGGATTCCTCCTGTTTGTACTGAAAACTCCACATCTGAAGGAACAATCGGGTTTGTTTACTCCGACATCAAATATTTGATTTTATCGAGGCTTTCTTCCTCTGGAACGCTCCTGCTCCTGTGGGGATACAAAATGGGGCTGGATGTCTTCTGAGGAAGAGGGGGAGGGATCCCTTCAGGGAATTACCCGGGTTCAGAAGCACCCGGAGACACCATGAGAACCACACTGGGAAGGTTTGGGAAAGTTTGGGAAGGTTAGGGAAGGTTTGGGAAGGTTTGGGAAGGGAAAGGAAGGTTTGGGAAGGTTAGGGAAGGGAAGGGAAGGGAAGGGAAGGGAAGGGAAGGGAAGGNGGAATGGGTGGGAAGGGAAGGGAAGGGAAGGGAAGGGAAGGGAAGGGAAGGAAAGGAAAGGAAAGGAAAGGAAAGGAAAGGAAAGGAAAGGAAAGGAAAGGAAAGGAAAGGAAAGGAAAGGAAAGGAAAGGAAAGGAAAAGGAAAGGAAAGGAAATACAAAAGGAAAAGGGATATGAAAGGAAAGGAAAAAAAGACAGGAAAGGAAGGAATGCTCTCCTGGTTTCCCAAGCTCTGGATTTCACTCTCCTGCTTGAACTCTCTGCCAAGGCACCCAGGACACAGCCAGAGTGAGCCGGGATGGCCAATCCCTGTTCCCACTCCCTGCTCCCTGCCAGCCCGCAGAAGCAGCTCCAAGGGAGAACCCATCCCGGTGGGATTTCCTGCTTTCCTTGGATGCCTGCTCCACACCTGGGGTGCCAGCACACCCCGGCCCCGAGCCGGGCAGGCACGCTTTCCTCTGGAGCCTGGAACAAATCCCAGGGAGCAGATGCCAGGCCTGCCAGGACAAGCTCAGCAGGGCAGAGCTCTGCCCCAGCTGCCACCGCCGGCCCCTGCCGAGAATCCCACACCCAGAACGGGAGGGATCCCCTCCTGCTCTGTTCCCTAACGCACCTGGGAAAGGGGCAGCCATCCCGAGCAGTTCCATTCCCACTCTTCTCCCCAGATTTGAGGCCTGGGAAGCTGTAAATAACCCCTGGCAGGCCTCTGCTCCGAGGGGCCCGCATGCCAGGCCGGCAGATTCCGTCACCGCAGCGATTCCGGAGGCTCCACACCCTCTGGAGAGCCCAGAGGAGTGAAGGACACAAAACCCCCTCATTTCCAGACTAATTTAATCCTCCTTTTGACGTCCAAGAAATGCTGCTGCTGCCCTGCTGGGAGGGAATAATGAGATTGAGGTTCTCTCCCTGCTGGCTCTAATTAAACTGGGAGGCGTCCGCACGGGAGGAAAGGAGGAGGGACTCCATCCCCACATCCCCACGCTCCCAAATCCACCAGGAAGGGAGATAAAACGAGGCAGGTCCTCCCCAGACACGGCCAGGAGGAGCCGCCACCAGCTCCAGAATTCCAAAGGGGAGTATTGTGCATCCCATCCTGCTGCCTCCAAAGAGCCTGGGAAGCCTGGGAAGGGGGTGGCTGCCTTCCTCTGGGAAGCATTAACCAGGGTCCCACCCTCTGCTGGGAGGGAAGATCCATCCATTCCTTGTAGGAGAGAAGGAAGGATCCAAGGATTTATCCATACGTTGGACTAGGGGAAGTGGGAGGCAGTCGGTGGAATGCTGGCGCTGCAGATTCCAGCAGCCACGGGGCTTTCTTGAGGATGTGCCGGCCATTTTTCTGCGTTTTTTCATTTCCTCAGCAGCCAGGGAAACGCTTGGGATGCATCCCTGTTCCCTGGGTTGGGATGGAATCTCATCCTGGAGGAGGCCGGGAAGGGACGGCACGAGGAGGCACGGAAATGGTTAAAAGCCAAAGCAAAGCAAAGCAAAGCAAACATTCCCTGCGAGTGAAAGAGCAGAACCAGCCCGGCCTCTCTGGTTTCTGGAAGGGACCCATCCAAGGGTTCACCCCGGGAGCCGGGAGCAGCCGGAGCCTTGGGCCAGACGCTTCCCAGGGCAAATATTGGCCCAGGGCGCTGCAGCCGGGCCTGGGCAGATAAAATCTGCTCCCAGCTGGCTGCTCCGCTGGAATTGCACCTGGAATTGCACCCTCATGGTCCCCGCTCCGCTGGCACTGCACCTGGAATTCACCTGGAATTCCACCCCCAGGGTGGAGGGGATGAGGGCTGGGGCAGCCTGAGCCAGCTCCAACCGAGGAGCCAGGAATCCATCCCTCGCTCCCAGCCGTGTTCCGTGGAAAGGATCCAGCTCCAACACGGCCCCAGAGAGCTCCGAGCTGAGACGGGAGTGCAGGGAGGTGCCCTGGATTCCCGGGATGCAGGGAGCGTTCCCAGGAGCTCGGCATCCAGCAGGATTCATCCATGAATCCAGAGCTCACCCAGAGGGATTGGACACGGCCCCTCTCAAGCCAAGGCTGCTCCAGCCACGCTCCACGGCTCCACTTCAGAGCTCACGGGGATTCAGATTCCTTGAGATTCACATTCCCTGGCAAGGGCGTGGGAATGGGAACGATCCTGACCTCCCCTCGTGCTCAGCCCCGCTGCGGGGAAAGATTTTGGGGAGTGAAAGAGGGAGGCAGGAATGGTGTGTGGGCATGGAGAGGGGAAAGGAGGGATGCACAGGGATTCTCCTGGAGCCGGGAAGGAACACGGGAACGCCCCCAGGAGTTTGGCTGGAATGCGTGCGGATAAATTCGGGAGCGCAGAAGGATCAGGAGAGGTTCTGGGAGCAGAGCTGGGCATTCCCGGCTGGGGAATTCCTGCTACAGGCAGAGGCGGGACAGATGTGGGAGGGAAAAAATTTTGGGCTGCCCCATCAGCAAAATCCCTGCTAAACTCGGGAAGGTGCCACCAGCCGAACTTCCCCGGCCAAGGAGCTCCTGGAAAGCTGGAGAAGGGCAGATTCCAGCACATCCACCCTGAAGGTCCCGTGGATGTGGGAGCCCCAGTCCGTGTTATTTCCTGCGAATCACCGGCTTCCCCGCGGGATCTCACAGACCTCGTTTTGCTATTTTGCTCTCCAGCCTTTAAATATTTTAAAACGGAAAATTATCTCTAATTCCCTCAGCCTCAAACAAGCAAAACACACTACGAGAAACCCAAAAATCAGGGATTTTTTTTCTTTTTTTTTTAAACTTGCTTTCTTTTTTTTTTCCGTCGCAGTCAGCCCTATTTATAACACATCAAACATTTGCCATCCTCGCAATCAAAACAGTTCCCTGCAGTCGACTGAAAATTTTATTCCTCCAGACTCTGGGGTATCAAAGCCTTCCTCTCCCTCCCCTTCACCCTCCCCAACTGCGAGTTGGGAAAATAAAAATAAAATAAGGAATAAAAACCCAAACCCCCAGAGGAGCAAACGGACAAGCAGCTCTGCCCTGGCTCCCTTCATCCCCATCCAGGGGGCGAGGCAGCCCGCAAATCCACGGAAAAAAGGGGCTGGGAATGTTTGGAACCCCAGCACAGAGAGGGAGGAGGAGGAGTTAAGGAAAACCGGGGTTAACTGGGATCGTGGTTCCGGTTGTGCCCAGCGGCACAGATTTGTGGGATGCTCTGTAAAACCTAAACAGAGGCACCAGCGCCTCTCCAGCTCAGCAGGGCGTGAGTCCCTGGCATTCAGCTTCGTTTTGGGCCATCCCCATCACCCCGCGGAGCCAACGTGACCCTTCCCGGCTCCGGGTGAGCGTTTGGGATTTGGAAAAGAGAAAAGGGCTTCAGTCACTTCAGTGGGGCTGGAAAGCTCCCAGTGCTTCCTGGAAAAACAGCCCAGCCCAGCTGCAGCACCTGGAAAAGCCTGGGGGCTCTCCTGGAGCGGCCAACACGGCTCTGCTGCCAAGGAGGCTCCTTGCAGAACCAGCTGGTCCTGGGAGGGAGTCCAGGCCATCCCGGGATCCCAGCTCCGATGGGATGAGGCCATCCCGGGATCCCAACTCTGATGGGATGAGGCCATCCCGGGATCCCAGCTCCGATGGGATGAGGCCATCCCGGGATCCCAGCTCTGATGGGATGAGGCCATCCCGGGATCCCAGCTCTGATGAGGCCATCTCGGGATCCCAACTCTGATGGGATGAGGCCATCCCGGGATCCCAGCTCCGATGGGATGAGGCCATCCCGGGATCCCAGCTCTGATGGGATGAGGCCATCCCGGGATCCCAGCTCCGATGGGATGAGGCCATCCCGGGATCCCAGCTCCGATGGGATGAGGCCATCCCGGGATCCCAGCTCTGATGGGATGAGGCCATCCCGGGATCCCAGCTCTGATGAGGCCATCTCGGGATCCCAGCTCTGATGGGATGAGGCCATCCCGGGATCCCAGCTCCGATGGGATCCTGGAAGTGCAGCCTCCTCCGGAGGCAGCAGAAAGCCTGGGCTGGGCGAGCTGGGCACACCCAGAGTGCAGCACACACTGATCCGAGCAACTCCTGACCTACTTTGAGGAGAAGAAAACAGATCCCGGTGTCCTTTGTGCAGAACAGGGCAGGAACAATTACCTGCAGCCTCGGAAGAGGGAGGCACATTCCCTGATTCCCAATGGCGGCCCCTGGAGCCCTGGGAGTGTCCAAGGTGAGGATGGACAGGGCTTGGAGCAGCCTGGGACGGTGGAAGGTGTCCCTGTCCATGGACTGAGTGGGCTTTCAGGTCCCTTCCAACCCAAACCTTTCTGTGATCCTGGGATTTCTCACATCCCTTCCTGGCAAAGCAGAGGAGGAGGAAGAGCAGCCGGAGCTCCCAGGCTCCAGCCCCTCCGCGCACACCCTGCTGCTGGCTCGCAACCTCATCCCGATGGATCCAGCCTGGCTGGCGGCACCTGGACACTCCATTGTCTGACCTTCCTGAGAAACAGCTCCCGGGAGCGTTTCCACTCCGTTTTCCAACCCTCAGCCTCCTCCTGCTGTCCCTTCCCTGCGTTTTTCCCATTCCCATCTTTCACAAGAGGCCACTCCCGGCCCAGCCTCGCACCCAAGCGCCTGGGATGCGCTCCAGGATGGAATCGCTGGCTTGGAAAAGACTCGTGCCAAGGCACTCGAGGTGCTCGGCTGCCTCCAGACACGTGCGCCGGGAGAACGTGCCTGGAACACCCCGAGCTTCCCACCCCCTCAGGAGCTGGGACAGGGATCTCTCCCCGCCCCGCAGCGCCACAGGAATTTCCTTGATCTGCAGCAGGAAGGTCAGCCCAGAACAATGAACAGCTCCTTCCCTTCCCTCTGCCGAGAAGGAAAGGCTTCCCAGTGACCTCGGCTCGTAATCTTATCCCATGGAAAGGGCAGGGAAGAGCTGCTCAGGCAGCTTTCCAGGAGCCACCTGCCAGCCTCCTCCTCCTCCTCCTCCTCAGTGCTCGGGTGACTCATCTCCATCGCAGATGGGCTGCAGGAATGAGGGCAGCGGGAATTCGGGAGAAGCCGGGCGCTCCGGCGGCGGCAGCAGCCAGCGGGGCCGGCCAAGGGCACACGGAGGATGCTCCGCAATGCAGCTGCTCCCTCCCGGCTTTGGGGATTCCTCCTGTCCTTGGCTGCATCCAAAGCCTGGCTGTGACCCCCTGGTTGCCAGGCTCCCTGATTTTCCACACGGGGCTGAAGGGAGCAGAGTCATCCCAAAGGATGAAGGTTTCCATGGGAGTCTCGGGATGCTCTTGCTGGAGGGATGGGGGCACCTCCCAACAGCCATTTGCATCCTATTTTCTCCTGTTATTATTTCTGAACCAAACCAGACACGATTTCTATTCAGCTGGGGGGAAAAAAAAGAAAAAAAAAAAAAATCACGGAATTGGGTCAAGTTCCAGGGAAAACACAAACACGTAAGGAAGCAGCAGCAGCTCGTCTCCCCCAGCAATGATTTCCCCTCACACACTTCCAGTGACTTCAGCAATTGAGAGGAAGTTCACCAAACCGAGGGGAAACGTGGAATACTGGCCTTGCATCCACGCTTCCTGCCCAGCCTCCCGCCGTCCCATCCCACTGAATCACGGCCTGGCTTTTCCAAAGCTGCTGAGCCATCGTTCCCCGGCAACTCCACCCGGCCTGAGGACCCGGGGGAGCAAAGGCAGCAGCTCCTTGCCCTGGAGACTTGGAGCTGCTCCTTCTGTGGGAGAGAAAAGTGCAGAGAGTGCTGGAAGTGCCTCCTAGGATTTGCCGTCTTTGGTTTTTTCCCAGCCGCAAAGCTTTGGGAAGAGCACCCAGCAGCTTTGTCCTGAAGTTCGGAGGGTCTGCCCACGCGGTGCTCCGAGGGGTTTCCCAAAAAACAGGGGGGAAAGGAGGGTGTGAGCCTCCTTTGGAAAACAAAGAAAAGCAGCACGAGGGATTTCTGCTCCCTGTAAAAACCAGGAGAGAGGAAAAAACACCTCCCTGAGGTGCAGGACACTGCTGGAATCACAGGACGCAGCGGGAGGCGAGAGACCGTCGAGGAGGTGGGAAGAGACAGAAAAATCTCTGGGATTGCAGGATGATGGGAGCAAGCCAGGCTGGGACACGGGGAGCTGCTGGGCCGTGGCTCTGGAGCCATCAGGGAGATCAAAAAAGACCCAAAAGGGAGGCAAAGTCCCGTTCCTGGCTGGGGCTGGGCAGGAGAGCCCCGTGCAGAGCGCGTTTCACACGGCCCCGGAGGGTGCACAGACATCAAAGGGCGACAGAAACGGCTGAGGACACTGTAAACACGCGTTTTCCTCGGCCGTTTGAATTCTAGGAAAAGCTCCGTGGCTATCAGAGCGCAGCACGGCATCCTAAGGAAAGGGAGAGCGGGGAAGGAGCGACCCCAGCACCCCTGAGGCTGCCAGGAGCAATCAGGGCCGGTGTTGGACCGGATCAAACTCCTGCCTCGGTGCCTTCCCCACATCATTGTCAGCTTCCAGCCCATCCCAAGACTCTGCTGAACCCATTTTTGCTGAACCCATATTTTTTTTTTTTTCCTCGCTGCACGCTAGGACTCCTCTTGGAACGGTTTAAATGGGATCAAATCCCTCCCAGCACTTCTGCCCCGCAGGCAGAGCCAGAGGTGGCCCAGGAATCCTGGCAGACAGCATTTGGATGATTTATCCCAGCCAGGCACAAAAACCCGGGCCCTTTGCCCCTTTTTTGACTGGCCCAGAACAATCAGGAGGAGCTTTACTGGGACAAGAGCTCCTCCAACATCTGGCGCTCCGGATTTGTGCTGCCCCTGCCCCCTCGGAACCACGGACACTCACGTCAGCAGCAGACAAGATGTTTTCTAATCCAGGCAAGAAAATCAGGGAAATAGAAAAAAAACCCAGCACCTTCTCCTGCAGTGGGTTTGCTTCGGGTGTGGATAATTGTTCACCCTTTTTCTGCCTTTTTTCTCATCGTGAAAGCGGCAAAATTGAGTTTAAGCACAGCTAATCCTGTGATGCCAAACCAGATTTGGTCAGGAAAGTGGTTAATAAATTATCACGGAGGAATAAAGTCTGGCCCAGCCCGGGGGGTGCAGCCGGGTTTTCAGGCTCTAGGATGAATTATGAAGCATTTTCTCAATTAGGAAAAGCCCTTTAAAGCTTTAATCATGCAAATTTAACCTTCTGTCTCAAAGACAGAATTTCATTATGGAGATGTTTAACTCGTCCTTTTTTTTTCCTTTGGAGCAGAAAAGCAATTTAATTAGCGACAGCACCATGAACTTTATTAATAGCCAGGCATTAGGAGATCCTAAAATTCCCAGTGGCTTTAAAAGGACTGGTTCTATTAATTAGCTGTTGGTGGCAAAGCTGGAAGGGGAGGCTGCAAGGGTTTTCTGGGAAGCAGGAGCAAGCCAGACCCTCCTGATGGATTCCCCACCCACTGGGAGAGGAGGAGCAGGACCTCGGGCACCTCCAGGAGCTCCCAGAAACACCCAGCCCCAAAATCTGGTGAGGTTTCCCCAGCAGCTGCTTCATCCCTGAGTTTGGGCCAAGCACTTTACTGCCAGAGGAACCTGTTCCTGAAAGCCACGGGATGGGGGTGAGGGGAAGGGGAAACCCGAAAAATTTAAATTATCACTTTTACAATCCCAGGGAGAGACCAAATCCTGCGCTAAATCCTGTCACGGAGCAGTTCAGGAAAAGGGAAGCTCTGAGATGCTGTGGGGCTTTCCCAGGCCCACGACACGGATCCTTCCCACCTGCTCCGGGCAGGAAAGCTGGGACACGGCCACGGCACCGCTCAGAGGGAGCAGATCCGCAGGAAAAGACGGGATCAGCCTCCTGCCTGCTCCCACTGCATCACATCCCAGGCTGCATTAATCCACGCAATTAAGGACGGGGAGGAGCAGGGACAGCGACCTCGGAGTCTTATGAAACACCAGCGGGGTCGGGATGCGTCGCTGAGTTTCCATGCGAGTGAGTTCAGCTGGAATTACACAGCCCAAAGCGTCTGGATTAGGGATTTAATTTTATTTCTGGGTTTTTCCAGCAGTTCAGCCTGCTCCAGGAGGGACAGCAGCAGGGATACAGCAGATCCCACTGGAAATCGATTCCCTCCCTGAGGGCAGGCTGGATTTTGGGATTTCTGCAGTCTCAGGCAGGAGGAGCTGCCCTGCTCCCTTCCCATCCCTCTGGAATTCCCACACGGAATGGATGGGGCTGGGAGCCCTGGCACTGGCATATGCAGGGATGGGGGAGAGGAGGAAGAGGGAGAAGAAAAAA
>VZRN01005940.1:28589-41681 GCA_013397935.1 Dasyornis broadbenti | reverse complement strand
TTTTTTTTTTTTTTTTTTTTTTCTCCCTGGCATGGGTGTAAGGACTCCTTTCTCCCCTGTGGCTGTAGGAGTGCGATCCAGAGAACCAGAAGGTTCGTCAGAAACTGAAAGCGAAGGAGTGGGATGAGCTGATAGCCAAGGGGAAGAGGTTCCACGTCCTACAGCCCGTGAAGATCGGCTGTGTCTGGGAAAGGGCAGCGAAGGACAGCAGCACCACCACGGACCTGAAGGTTCTCCAGCAGTTCACAGCCTGTGTCCTGGATCCACCCGTGGCAGAGGAAGAGCAGCAGACACAGAAATGCAGCAAAAAAAGAGCGAAAGATCAGCAAAGTAAGACCCGAAGGGCTACACAATACTTCCACTTGTGCTTTGGAAGGAGTAGGGAGCTTTTGCTGAGTGTTGAATTCAGAATGACCTGTTCCTGACGAGTCTGGAATCCGAGGAATCTCTGAGAGCTCTTGGAAAGGAGCCTTTTGGCAGTGCCTCTCCAAAAACTCTTGCTCTGGGCAATCTAGGAAATGAAGCCAACAAGACTTGAGCAAGCTGAGGTTTAGGATGGGCTTGAACCTGTTTATGGTTTGGGGGAGAGGGTTTGGTTTGTGGGTTGGGTCCCAGTCCTGAGCTTCTCCTGCACGTGGTTAACACAAGGATGTGGAAACCTCACATAAAAGCTAAAATGGGATGAGGATTTCACTCCAGGGTGTTGTTGTTATCGGGAGTGAGTTTTGTACATCAAATTTAGCTGCTGTTACCGTCGTGGAGTCCTGGAGTGGTTTGAGTTGGGAGGGACCTTAAAGCCCGTCCAGAGCCAGGGGCAGGGACAGCTCCCACTGTCCCAGGCTGCTCCAAACTTCATCCAGCCTGGCCTTGGACACTTCCAGGGATCTCCGGACAATCCCATCTCTAAAATCCATCCCAACCTATTTTCCCTCCTCTGGAGCGACTGTGCTGATTTATGTCCACCTGGCTTTCCCAACTTTTAACCCTTCTCTCTCCCCTGCAGTCCTCGGCCACCTCCTGCCGCTGCTGCACGGGAACGTGCACGGGAGCAAGGTGATCATCCAGGAATTCCAGGAGTGCTGCCGGCAGGGCCTGCTCAGCGACGTGACCGCGGCCGAGGCCGGCGACGGGAGCCCCTCGAGGCTGCAGCCGCCGGGCGGGGAGGACAGCGGGGTCCCCTCCAAGGCCAGGCTCAAGAGGATCATTTCTGAGAACTCTGTGTACGAGAAGAGGCCCGAGTTCAGGATGTGCTGGTACGTGCACGCCGAGGTTCTGCGCAGCTTCGGCCAGGAGCACCTCCCCGTCCCCTGCCAGTGGAGCTACGTCACCCAGGTGCCCTGCGCCGGCAAGGACGAGGTGGGTGCCGTGCCAGGCGTGGCCGTCCTGCAGCCCAGCCCCCTGGCAGCCAAGAGGAAGGCCACGGCGAGCATGTCCATCACCAAGTTCATGAAGAGACCTCGGGGTGCTGAGCAGGTGAGCTCCTGGCGGGGTGTTCTTCCGCAGTGAGGAGTGGTGGCAGTGGGGCTGGGGTGGTGTTTGCAGCCTGGGCTGCCCCACAGCTCGGCAGACTCTGTCCTTTGTTGCCTTTTCGGCTGGTAAAAATATGAGGCAGACACAGCAGTGAAAGGGAAAAGGGGATTTTACCTCGGGTTTAATGGGATCCTGGGTGCACGGCTCGTCACAGGTGGAAACACAGTGAAAAGAACCCGAGTATTCCGAGTATAACGCGGATACAATTTCTATGGACCTCACAAATGAGCATCTCTATCTAAAATCCCCCAATAAGAAACTGAACAGATGAAGTAACTGTCCCCTATTCCAGTTACCCCCCTAAATGAGATCACAGCCCAGTTTACAAAACGTGTTGCACAGAGAGAGAGAGAGAGACTCCATCCGAGGCTGGAGCCTCCAGTTCCGAGATCGTACAGAGCTGTTGATGTTCTCCTGTGAATGTTTCATCTTCCCGCTTCTGCAGGAGCCCCAAACTGAGCTGAATATCAGACTGCAAGAATGACAGGGGTGTGGGGCTGAGGTACAAGGAGTGTGTGTGAAGGGCACAAGGAAAGGGTATAAAAAAGGTATAAAAAGGGTATAAAAAGAAAAGACAAAACCACCATCAGGCATCACCTTCACACCAGAAGGAGACCCCTTTTCCGGGGAAAGGAGGGAAATGATGTCACTAAAAGAGATGAGGTTTCTTTTGTGTGTGTGTCTGCAGCTTGGACTCTCTGTTCCATCGGAAACGTTGCTCTCCTGCCGTTCCTCCATTCCCTGCTATTTGGCAGCGATTGCATCCAAGCTGTGAATAGCTGGAGTGTCTGCTTGGCCTCGGTTTTACAGCTGTGTGTAATTTGTGTGCAGGTTCTCATGCGTGCCTGGGGCTGCCAGATGCGCAGCCCGAGCTGATGGCTTACGGCGGCCGCATGCGAACGGATTCAATGCGGTTCCCAAGCGCCGCAGCTTCGCCCCAGAATAGTCTGTAAAGTCTCCAGCTCGTCCTGACAGACATAAAGACGACTTTCAAGAGCTGGTTTAAAAATATAATAATTCGCAGGGACAAAACGAGATGGAATCGGCATGTGGTTGCTGCTTGTGAGCTTTGTTGTGGTTTGCTTGTTGTTGCTTCTGCTTTTCGGGGCGACCACAGGTAGTGCTGGAGCCTGATCATGACTGAAAAATGGGATCGTGGAATTCCAGACTGGTTTGGGTTGGAAGGGACCTTAAATCCCATCCAGTTCCACCCCTTGTCTTGGCCAGGGACACTTCCCACTGCCCCAGGCTGCTCCAAGCCCCGTCCAGCCTGGCCTTGGACACTTCCAGGGATCCAGGGGCAGCCCCAGCTTCTCTGGGAACAATCCCTTCCCAAAATCCCATCCATCCCTTCACTCTGGCAGTGGGAAGCCATTCCCTGTGTCCTGCCCCTCCATCCCTTGTCCAAAGTCTCTCTCTGTGTTTCCTGTTGGCCCCATCAGGCTCTGGAAGGGGCCACAGTTGGGTCCCCCTGAAGCTTGGGGTGCTCTGTCGAGGCTTTAGGTGCTGAAACTCGGGGTTTTCAGCTTTTTGCTTCCAATCCCACAGGCAGGGCAGGGTTTGAAATCCCTCTCAGTGGATTTATTCCTCGTACCCTGTGTTCCAGGTTAGGAAAAAAAACCCCAGAATGTTTTGGGTTGGGGAGGCACCTTAAAGCTCATCTCGTTCCACCCTCCTCCTATGGACCACAGATGAAGCTTTTGATGCTTTTTATGCTTTGCCTTCCCAATTTATTCTTGGCTTTTTTGGCTTTTCTACTGAAAAAGCTCAGCATTCAGGTATTGATAGAGATCAGAGACTTGTGAGAAGCTGTTCAGCCCCCAAACTCCATCTGCTTGGGTTTTTTCTTGTACACTAAATAAAGGCAGAGATAAAAGTCTCTGCTTGGCACCCACTGGAAATTCAGCTTATAAGGGAGCAGAAATAGCAAAACAAAGGCTTTTAGGAGAATTACATCACCAGCCTGAATGCTTCAAAGCTCCTTGAAGCTGTGCTGGGGAGGGAGCAAAGGTGTCACAGCCCCAGAAGCCTTTCATGCCTGATGTCTCAATCAGCCCTGCTCAGGTTTTGAGATCCCACCCTACCTGTCGAGCCAGGCTGGAGCCTGAGGAGAGCCTGGGAATGGCTGGGAGGGCACAGTGGGAATTTAATTCCCGCTCTGGCACGTGTTTCTCTGCTGGGAAGCTCACACCAGGGCTTGTGTGAGTAAAGGTGCTCTTACATAAGCTGTGGAGAGGAAAAATTGGGTACTGAAGTGGGCAGTACCTGCCCACGTGTAGGAGGGGTTTAATCTGAGAACTGGGACTTTATCGAAAAATGTAAATTGAAAAATTTCTTGGCTTGGAACGGTTGGTAGGGGATAGGGACCAGGATTTTCATTCCAGTTCCAGCTGAAGGGAAGAAAAAAAAACAAAATCCAACGACAGACCCTCACAGCTGGGCAACTGGAGCTTGTGTAGGTTGTAGACGAGGGAACATTTCTTCACGCAAAGGCTTGTCCAGCCCAGGGCAGTGCTGGGATCCCCATCCCTGGAGGGATTTCAAAGCCCTGTGGATGTGGCACTTGGGGACCTCGGTGGCCTTGGCAGTGCTGGGGACTCTCCATGACCTTTATGATTCTGTGATTCTACAAAAATAATCAACAGAGGGGCAGGGGAGGGAGAGATTTCCCTTCCAAAAATCCAGCGAGAGTCAGGTTTCCGTGAAGGCTGGAGCCGCCTGTGCTGCGGGGGCTGCTCCGTGCGTTGTGTAAGAGGGAGCAGGAGCAGGAGCTTGGCCCGTTTCCCACTGTGTGTGCCACTGCAGATGAGGCCTTTTGGCACAACTCGGCGTCTCTTGGAGCTGGGAATTGCTGCTTTTTCCTTCCCTAAAATGTGCCCACCTGCCCGGGCCTGCCCGGGCCTGCTCTCGCTCACGGCACCCTCACCTTGCCCACTCTCACCCGGCGCCTGTTCTTTCCCTCCAGGCTGCAGAGGTGGACGGATTTCAGGCAGACACTGAGGAAGATGAGGAAGATGATGATTGCATGATTGTGGATGTACAGCCAGGAAAAGGTGGGAAAGGGCAATGGGGGGAGCAAGCTCTTGGCAGGCGCTCCCCCAAGGGAGCAAGAACAGCGTGCAGCTAAACTTGGGATTTTTCTGCCCCTTTTTCACCATTCCTTGAGCTTTTCTCTCTAAGTATTTTATTCTAGAGATTTTATTATAGGTACTCCTGATTTTTAACCTGAGGGGTTTTTTTTTTTTAATACTTCTTTGCTCTTTCTGGGCTTCTCCAACCTGTCCTTTCTCCCTCCTCCCTCCCATTGCCTCAGTGAGCTGCCAGTGTTCCCTGGTTATTTCTGGCAACAAAAGTGAGCCTTAGGGCAGTGCCAGCAGATCCCCCGGTAAATTATTGGTAAATATCGCCGCTCTCTGGGGCGTGCAGAGCCCTTCCAGCCCCCGGCAAAGGTCTGGATTGTCACCCCTCTGCCGCCTCCTCGAAGGTGCAGAGTTGTCTGAAGGAAGCAAAATCAAGGAACAGCCCCAGCTGCTGCTTTGCTCCGCAATCCGAGCAGTTGCTTGTGTTCGTGTCCCAGTTATCCCTCGGGGAAATTGGCTTCAAAGCCCCTCCGCTGCAGCGTCTCCTTTCAGGCCGCGCTGGGATGAGGACGTGGAGCAGCTCCTTTCATCTCCAAGAGGTTTTGGACGTGATCACAGGGATCAGTGAGCTGACACCAAGCACGTGCTGTGGTTTCCAAAGCTCTCCAAGCTCTTTTCTTGCTGCTCACAATGGAGCTCTCACTGCCTGCTCTGAGGAAAGTGGGTTTGTGTCGGGCAGCTCCTCCGCTAGATAAGGACTCGTGCGCGTAAATTCCGGACTTTTTGACCCGTTCCAGGCGTTATCTGGGCTCTCCCTTCTCTCTGAGCTCCTCTCACCTCCCAAAACAGACAGTGGAACTGCTTGACAAGAAGCCTGGCTTTAATCTTAAGCTGCTTCTGCTTATTACCAGGCTCCGAGATGAAAACCTCGCCTCAGGTTTGTCACCTCTTGTTCCGAGGATGCTTCCCTCCCTCAGGCTCTGCTGACACACACGCAGCTCTGTTTGTTTGGCTCTGCCTGACTCTAAAGCACTGAAAAGATTATGGAAATCCTTTTCTATGGTTGAAGTGATTTTTTTTTTTTATTTATTCCGGATTGGTGATATTAAATACGAAGCCAGTGTGAAAACCAGTTTTTAAATAGCGTTGAAAAGGAGGCTCACAACAGATGCAGGCAGCTAAGACAGATAAAACATAAAGTAGTCAAATTCTACTGGATTGATGAGGGTATTTATAGAAACAAAACAAACCCAACGCATTTTCTCCTTTGCAGGTTCTACAGCTTCAGAATCCAGTGGCACAAGAGCTGCTCACCAGGACAGCAGCGTGCTCAGCCCATCTAATACAATTTGAGACTTAAATGCCTACTAACTCCTCTGTATGTATGTAGAATGAGCTAGAAAATTTTTAAACCTTTTGTATCTTTGCCCAAGATACTTGAAAGTATTCCACATTTCTTGTAAAGAGAAGACAGCACTTTGTTCTGCTTCAGACCAGATGGAAGCTTAAATTTTTAGTTTTAGCTTTTTAGCTTTTTTTTTTTTTTTTTTAAATACTGCATATTAATCTGTCCTTAATAAAGCATTATTGAAATTTTGATACTTCTTTGTAATGGAAGGTATCTAAGTTATCTCTAAAAGTAGCTGAGGGATTTTGGAATAAGCTTATTGTGATGCCACTGGGGGAATGACTGTTGATAATTGTTGTACAGCGTGGCCTTGGGTATAAATGATGTACAATTATATATGAATTTATGCTCTTGTACCATCCTGTTTGTGGTCTTACTTGCTCCAGAGGGTTTTACCTTTGGAAAACGGAAAAAATGCATCGTTTCTCTTACTTTGGGACAGGCTGGAATGAGTTACAGGGCCAGGGGTAGATTGTCAGTCTCTTGTCTACATCAGAGCTGGGCTCTCTCCCACAGAAAAAACTTTTGAGGTATTAAAGGACCGAACTGGCATCAAATTGATGGTAACAGATCAGACTTGCTGGGGCTTTTCACTTTATGTGACTGGTGAGTTACGAATTAGCTCTTTAGAAGAACTAATTTGAGAATGAAAGGAATTTAATTTGAGGTTTATTATCTCCCCAGTGGGCACCACCAGTAGCTGGTACCTGTTGTCAGTCTCTGGTCTGTGAAGGGACAAGGAGGGTGGTGCTGCCCCAGTAACACCAGTGCCAGCCCCAGCACGGACTGGTTTGGCAATCTCAAACCTCAAATAACTGGGATCAGAACCGAGCCTTTAAATAATTCCATTTAATCAGACCTAAGTGTAACTTTATCCAAATCGAGTCTCTCCAACAGGAGTTACAGTGCACACAGAAGCAAAAAGGGGAAGCTGAGTTCTAAACCCAGCCCCACCCAGCCAGGCTCAGGTTGTACTCCAGCCTAACAGCACCCAACCCCTGCTCCCAGGGAGCAGGGCAGGGCTCCACCACCGCCTCGGCAACACCTCGGGCAGTCCCTGCTCCAGTTTGGTGTTTAAAGCTCCTCAGAGCAGCCCCAGTGCCACTGGGAGAGGCCGCCCGCGTGTCCGGAGCTGGGAGGGGACAGCAGGGCCCAGCCCCCTCTGCAGAGCTAAACCAAAGCCACCTCTGAGCTCACGTAGCTCCAGCGGTCTGGGGAAAAGGAGGGAAGAGTCTAAACCCAGCAGCACTGAAAGCACTGCCCTTTATTTCAGGAGAGAGTCTGGACCCTGGCGAGCAGCTCCGGTCTGAGGGGGCTGCGCTGCTCCTCCGCCGCCGCCTCCACGTCGGCCATGACCGCGGCGTCCCAGGCCAGGCTCAGCAGGGCCGAGGGCACCTGGGCAGGACAGGCAGGTTATGGACACAGCAGCCAGGGAAGGGCTGGGGATGCAAGGAATCCTAAAGCCCAGCCACTCCCACCCGGGCCTTGGGCACTGCCAGGGATGGGTGCTCTGTCACCCTCGAGTTTGGAACACCCCGTGTGCGTTCACAGACCTGGAGCTACTCAGACTGAAAAGGACAAGAGTGGATTTCTGCAAGAAGCTCCTCTGAGGGGATGCTACTTCAGGCTTCCTGATCAGACCCTCCCTCACCATTGCTGCTTTCCCTGTTTCCCAGCGTGGATGCTCAGCCCCTGACAGCTGCTCTCTGCTCCAGGATGGAGGACCCTGCACTTCTCTCCTGACCTCGAAGCCCCCAAGCAGTGACTTCTTTATGCTTAAAATGCGGGCCCAGAGCACAACCTGGGGCTCTGAAAGGACACAAACTTCTCCCCCAGCTCTGAAGACTCTGACAACCTCAAGAATGCTCTGGAAGATACCAACAATCATTTTTTTTTTCACTCACCAAGCCACATTCATTGAAGGCCAAGTTCTCATCCGTCAGTTTGAGACCTCCAGGTCCCAAGAGCTCAAAGGGCAGCCAGTCATCTCTGAGTGCTTCTCTCACAAAGTTGTAGAGCACAGATACTGATTCTCGGGCATAAAAAGTCCCTGCCATGAGAAAACAAGGTGAGAGAGTCTGGCATTTACCAAAATCTAACCTTTTGTGGTCGGTTCCGTGGGGCTTCGCCTACTGATGCTGACTTGATCAACGACTTCCCTGACCCGCAGCCAGCCCGATTTAACTGAAAACTATAAAAGCAGAATCCCCAAAGAAAAAATAAGTCAATTGTTGGGAGCCCCTGCCAGCCTGTAACAAAAGAGCTGGGAAAGCCTGAAACGATTTCCAGAGTTCTACTGGAAAATTTGAAGAGGATTTATGCTGTTGTACAGTCTGACATCACACAGGCAGCCTCACGCTGGCTGCTGTCACAGCCTGATCTAATGAGTCCAGCTTGTTTCCAGAGGCCTGGGAAGAGCAGACTTTAATTAACGATGCCTTGAGATTCTTCCCTCTCTGTCCAATCCTGGCTTAAAACCCCAACCCTGAGCAGGGGGAGGGTTTGGAGACGGGAAGAGTTCATGGAGAAACGCCACCCCAGTGTGGTTTTGGAGTGGTTTATTCCACCAGCTGCGTTCAGCACACCCCATTCTCCAGTCCCTTACACTACAAATACCCTCAGAAGCTTCTGGAAGTGCACAAAGGGAAGGCTGAGGAGCCCCCTTTACCTTGGAGGATGTATCCATCGGGAAAGCGCACCCGGAGCAGGGTGTAGTTGTACTTCCTCATCTCCCTTTGCTCCTCCTTCTCTCGCATGGCCCTGGTCCTCAGCATCGACGCCTTCTCCACCGCCTCAGTCCTGCGGGGACACACCCTTGTAGGAACCGAGGAGACGCCCAGGCTCCCTCCGGCATCCCCCAGCCCTGCCGCTCCTGCAGCCCCTCACCGGAGCCGCTGCTCCCTCCGCAGCTCCTCTGCGGTGAGGTTGAAGAAGTCATGGGGCAGCTCGAAATGCGCGGCCGCGGGCGACGGCTGGAACACCGTGAGCTGCCGGTGCAGCTGCGCCCGCACGGGCTCCGCGCTCAGCAGCTGCTCCTTGCAATCCTTCAGCTCCTCCAGCCTGCTCAGCATCTCCTCCTTCAGCACGTAGTACTCCTCCTCCGTGCTCTCTGCAAGCACAAGGATGGGCCGTGAGGCTCTTGGTGTTTGCAGCAGCGACACGGGGATAAGGATCTCCGAGAAAATGTCGCGTCTCGATACGGATTGGGCAGGCTGAGAGGATGTTTATGTCCCAGCCTTGGAGTGATGACCTCTGTGGAGCTCTGAGCAACCAGAGCTGCCTCCCCCAGCACCCCCAAAGCCCTGACTCCACGTTAACACCCTGACTTCTTGCCTTGTCCTGGAACGGGCAGTGTTTGTGTCTCAAACCCGACAGCCTGGAAAAATCTGTGTGTGCCTTCCAAGCAGCTTATCCTTTCCTGGAAGAAAAGGACAGGGTTTAGATGGGAGTTTGCTCCAAGCAAGGTCTTTCCAAGGCTGGGCAGCTGCAGGAGTCTGAGCTCACCTGAAACACCTTGTTCTGCAGTTTGATTTTCCGGTATTTCTCCTCCTCTGGATGGAGGTAGATATTATCCAGGTACCTGCAGGAAGAGGAATGCACTGCCTGGATTGAAGCAGGACACACCGCTCCAAGGTCAGAGAGGAAAAAGCTGAGAAACCCATGAAAATAAAATACATCAGTGTTTTGGGGCCAAACCAAACAACCAGCAGCTCCCAAACCTCCTGGATTAGTGGAGCAGCTCTTCCAGGATGCTGACATGAGGTCAACTGACAAATCACGTGGTTCAAGAATGCAGTTTTCTTCAAAAAAAAAGACTTTGCCAGGAGCGCAGCAAGAAAATCCACCTGGGAAAGGATGAGCTTCCCATGCCCTCAGTCCCACTCACTTGGCCATGGTCTCCACGCACACCCGGACCTTCTCCCGATCCTTATTGAAGGTGTGGATCTCCATGATGGAAGCAGCCACGGGATCCACGGAGAAATACTGGGGGAGAGGGAGAGAAGCTGCTCAGGGAGGAGCTGACCCCAACTCAGCACATTTGTTCCCCATTTGTTGGGCTGAAGACCATTTAACAGGTAAAATTAAAAATTGTCCTGTGGGAGATTTTACAGGGAGGAGGAGTTGGCACAAAGGGAGCTGGCAGAGGAGGAAGGGAAGCACTCACTGCCTGGATGGCTTCTCGGAGGTGCTTCTCCTTCTGGTCTTTCCTCACAACATCACCGGTCAAGGGGCAAATGAAATAAATCCCCGAGACAGAGGGAGCAGCTGCCCCTTCCTCCTCCTGCTCCTGAAGGAGATAAAAGCGGGCACCAGACTGAGCACAGGGAGGTTTTGAGGGGAGTTACATTTATAAATACCCTGTCAGATTCACCCAGGATAGGGAGAGCAGCATCACCCTCACCTTTTCCTCCATGGAGAGCCCCTTCTCGCTGGCAGCTGCCTCGGCCATCAGCTCTTTTCTCACTACAACAGACGAACCCCGGTTCGAGAGGAAGCTCAGCACATTCCAGGGGCTTTTGGACAGCTCAGCGCTGCCCCGGGAAGCAAACACCTTGCCCAGGTGTTGTGTCCCAGGCCAGGGCTGAGCATGACCCCGTTTCCATGACTGCTGCCCCAACCAAAACACCCTCGAGAGCCGGACCCGAGTGGTTTTCCAGCCGGGCCCGCTGTGCCCGGGCTCCGCCGGAGCCACCACTCCCCTCAGCCCACTCCTACCCTGGTTCTTGATGGCCTCCTGGGAGGAGGACGGTGCCTTTCCCTTGGGCTTCAGCTCCAGCCGGGCCAGCGCCGCGGCCGCCGCCCTCTGCGCCTCATCCGTCGGGGCCTGACGGGGCTTCGGGGCCACCTCGGCCTTCGGCTTCTCCTTGGGGGCCCTGGGGCGGAGGACACGGGCCCGGTGAGCCCCTCGTGCGCACCCACCCGGCGGTGACAGCCCCGGGGCCGCGGGAACGGGCGCTCGGGCCCGGCGATATCGTTGGCCCCAGCCCGGTGTTCCCCTCCCCGTACCCCGGGAAGGTACCGGGCCCAGGCCGCGGAAGGGCCGGTGGTGCCCGGGGGTGGCGTTACCGGCGGTGGCGTTACCGGAGGGTCCCCCCAGCCCGTACCGGGACGGCTCCGAGAGCTTCTGTCCGGGCCCCGCCGTCTTGAACTTCAGGTCGGCCTTGATCTCCTGGAAGAACTTGCGCATGGCGGGGCCGGGCTGGGACCGGGCCGGGACCTGGAGCACCGGGACGGGACCGGGATCACCGGGACGGGAGCGGAGCCGCCGCGCCCCCCCGCGCTTCCGGCCCGCCCGTGCCGTCACCGGAACGGGGCGGGACCGGCCCCGCTGGGCCCGGGGATGGGGCGGCGGGGGCACGAGGGGCACCGGGACCGGCACCCCCGAGGGGCTGCCGGCACCCGCGGACCTCTGACCGGCACCCACGGATCCCAAACCTGCACCTACGGATCCCTGAGCGGCACCCGCGGACCCCAGAGCGGGACCTGCGGACCTCCACAGACCCCGGGCGGCACCCACGGAGCCTCACGGAGCCCAGAGCACCCCCCAAAGCTGCACCCCCAGAGCCCCCAAAATCTGCGCCCGCAGCCGCCACGGAACAGCCTCGGTCGCCCGGTGCTCCGGGAGCAGCTCCGGTCTGAGCAAAGCAGCCTGGAAGGAGCCCTGGGCAGCTCCGGAGCGAACCTCGCGTGGAGCTGGGGCACGGCCGGGGCTCGGGGGGTCTAAGGCACACGGACAAGGGGCCTCGTGTCCGTCTCACCCCTGGGAGAGCGGCCGAGGGGCTCCAACCCTGAGGATGGAACCATGAACGCACCCCCTCCATTTAAACCTCCGCTTTCCCGGTGTTTGTTTCCACGGCACAACTCCTTCTCCTCCTCCTACTCGTGGGACATGGGACGCTCGCTGCCGAGGAAGAGGCTGCGATTCTCGGCATCAGCTACAGCCCGAACGGGGGCTGTGCGTTCACCTGTGCAGCGGCACCTGTGGAACAGCACCCGGCACTGCCCCTCCGGTGGCACCGGCACAGGGATCGACACCGGGGACACCGCGGTGGCACCGAGAGCCAGAAACACCAGGCTGAAGGCTGGACCCACACCATGGGAATCGTGGACTGAGACATGGATCAGCCATCCACTGACACCGCCATGGCACAGGACAGGCCCCAAAACTGCTGCAGTGGCAGAGCTGGGATACGGCACGGCCAGGATATGGCACAACCTGAAATACTGCACAGCTGGGATACGGCAAAGCTTGGGATATGGCATGGCCAGAATACGGCACAGACTGGATATGGCATGGTCAGGATATGGCACAGCTGGGACACAGCACACATGGGATATGGCACAGCAGGGATGTGGCACAGCCTGGCAGGAGCGAGACCTCACTCACAGTGTGACCGGGAGCACTCCCAACACCCCCCAACCCACATGCTCCCCAACACCCCTCACTTCACGAATTCCCTCCAGCGGGATTTCCCCTCCTCACACACCTCCCCACGCACCTCCCTTCATCACCCTGGGAATAATTTCTCCCCAGAATGGGGGTTGTGGTTTGGGTTTTGCTCCCACCTGGCTCTCGCTGGGCGCTGGGGGCAGCCCGGTGTGGGCAAGGACTGCTTCCCTTTCCACGACCTTGCAGAGAAACCAGTTTGCGTTAAAACCGGGTTAAACCCCAAGTCAGCTCCCAGGCCAGCTCCTCATAGCATTTGCTGCAGCTTAGGCGGGCTGAGCCCAAGTTTGGAACCCGGTGGGTCGGATTCCCCCCATCTGGCCCCACTGACTCTCCCGGTGGCCCTGTCCTGGGCCAAGGACGTGACCACCTACCAGCCTCCCCAGTCCAGAAGGGGTTTGGACCCCCGGGATGGCCCCAGGGTGCAGGGAAGGAATTCAGCCGGGAGCCGCATCCCCAGGCTGGGGGGCTGAGCTGGGGGCAGTGGATGGGGCAGGATCGGAGTTTGTCGCACCCCCTGCCTACCCCTATTTTCCCACCCATAGCCCTGACCCTCTCCCCACAGTCCCGTCCCTCTCCCCATACCCTTGTCCCCCCACAGCCCTGACACCCCCTTATAGTCCTGA
>VZRN01005939.1:957837-990675 GCA_013397935.1 Dasyornis broadbenti | reverse complement strand
ATCTTTGACGGAATTGCGGGATTTAATTAAGGGACGGAGACAGTGAATCAGATATTCCGGTGTCCAGGATTTTTTCCGGGCTCTGTGGAGAGGCGAGAGGCCGAAATGGAAAGGTCCCTAATGCGGAGGAGATGTGACCATGGAGAGGATCCATAAAAACACACCCTGAGTGCCTCCGTTTGGGAATTCCTTTCGGATATTCCTTCCCTCCCAAATGTTTCTTTTCATACCCTCGAAAACGTTTAAAAACAGGACGCGGGACAAAAAGGAAGCCTGGAAGAGCACACATCTACCAAAAATATTATTCCCAAAATTACCGGTTTTTTCTAGCGACAAATTGCTGTTCTGTACCCTTGGACTGGTTGGGATTTTTCCCCTTTTCCAGGTTTTCGAAGGGAAGCCACCATCCCGCACTTCGACGTCCACAGAAACGGGATTTGCAGGTTCTCACCTTGAACTCACAGCCAGTCCCGGGAAAGCATCGATGGCGATCCGCAGATCCTGAGGGATGAGGGATCTTGGAGGGTGCTGTGGGTGCTCCCTTGGTTCCATCCCTCTGGAAAAAAAAAGACGGAGACCATGGGATATTTCCTTTTTGAAACTGGTTAGCAGCACTGGCCTTGTACCCAGCGTGGTTTCACCGCTGAGGCCTTTGAATAATCGGGGTATTCCCTGAGGAATTCTCCACTGGAAGCTGGATTGGGATAAAGATTTCAGTCCAGGGCATTCTCGGGAAGGAATTCCTGGCTGGGAGGGTGGGGAGGCCCCGGCCCAGAGAGGCTGGGAATTCCTCATCCCTGGAATGTCCAAGGCCAGGCTGGATGGGGCTTGGAGCAGCCTGGGGCAGTGGAAGGTGTCAGGCTGGAACCGGATGAGCTTTGAGGGCCCCTCCAACCCAAACCATTCCACGAAACCGAAAAATCCTCCAGAAATGCCACTTTTAAGGACTCTCCAGCCGATCGGGAAATTTCCTGGCTGGATGACAAGGAAAAATCTGGGATATTTAAAACAGAATTCCAACACAAACCTGACAACACAATTGCTCTTCTCTCCAGCATGAAACAGAGTTTGCAGTATTTCAATCCTGACAAGCTCCATCTGCTCCAGCCCCGGTTCCCTATAATTTAATTACGCCAGGTATCCGTGCCTGAGTCATTCCCAGCGTCAGGAATAATGGGATTCATTAGCAGCGCCCTCCATGTGCCGCTTGTTCCTTTTTTTCCCCCCCCCCCTGAGATTTAAATCAGTTCCTTCTGAAGATTCCTATTTTGACAATCTCCATCTGGGCTATTCCAACCCCATTTTCTGGGATGGATTTGTTGGGCTTCAGGGAGGGAGGGGAGTTGCAATCTTCCTCTGAGGAATGGGAGCAGCTTTATAAAAGCTTGGGCAGATGTGGAGCTCGGCGGAGCCGACGGAGCTGCATTTCCTACAAATAAAACTGCATTTTTCCAACATTCCCTGGGTTCCTGTCAGTGCTGCTCCTGCCAATATTGTGCCTCTTCCCCTCAGTCTTTGCAGGAAAAGAAATAAATAAACAGGCACAAAAGCGGATCATAAGTAAATAAAATTAATAAATCCTTTTTTTTTTTTTTTTTTTTTGGTTNTTTTTTTTTTTTTTTTCTCTGGAGAGGCAGCATCAAAAAAGAGTAAGAAATTAAAAGTTGCTCCCAAACGTTCAATGCCAGACATCTGGATAAAACATAAATCCATGGACTACAGGAAATTTTACTCAGCTTGAATTTTTTCTCTTTTTGGAGCTCTCTCTGCCTCAAGGGTTATAAACGGAACCACGTGAAGGCCTCAGGGGTTTTGCAGGAGGGCAGGGACTTGCTCAGCCGGACGTCAGGGAGGAGAGAAGGCCCAGGAAATCTCGTCATGGAATTCGGGCTGCTCCCGAATCCGTTCAGAATTCCCTCTACGCCACACCTCATCCATCAGGACGGGCCTAGGCACTGGAAAGAAATCAGGAGGTGTTTCCCCAGTCTCATCCTCCTCTGGGTGGTTTCCTGCCCTCCCCGTTTCTCCCGGCTGGGGCTGAGGGCAGGATGCTGCAGGAGGGGAAATTTGGAGCTGAAATTGCCAACTCCAACTTGAAACCTCCAACTTGGAGCTCCAGTCTCCAGGAGGAGCCGGACTCGGATAATCTGATTTTCTTTTCCAGTGCTGATAGGAGATTCCACAGCCGGAAATGGATCCATTCCGTAGCGCCCTGAGTGAACCATTCCAACAGGAGCTGGGCTGCTTCCCTTCCACAGGGGTTTGGATTTCTCCCTGCGGGTCAGGCGGAAAAAGGAAGAAAACAGAATTATTTGGTGAAGAAAGAGTCAGAGTTGGAGTTGGAGAGAATTCCTTATCATGAGTAGAACCTGGTTTTATCCCTGCAGCTCACGGGGAGCGGGATCCTCCTGCCTCGGGGCATCTCAGAAACCACCTCAGCCTCAGGAAACGCAGAATATTTTGCTCCTCATGAGGTAAATTTTTCAAGATTGGTGACAAATTTGAGCATCTCGAGGGCTGTGTCTAGTTCTGGGCCCTCAGGAGAAGAAAAACATGGAGGGGCTGGAGCAGGGAAGGGAAGGGAGCTGGGAAGGGGCTGGAGAATTCCTGAGGGAGCTGGGAAAGGGCTCAGGCTGGAGCAAAGGGGGATCAGGGGGAACCTTGTGGCTCTGCACAGCTCCTGACAGGAGGGGGCAGCCGGGGGTGGAATTTGGGATCTGCTCCCAGGGGAACAGGGACAGGAGGAGAGGGAACGGCCTCAGGCTGGGCCAGGGGAGGCTCAGGTTGGACACCAGCAGGAATTTCCTCATGGAAAAGGGTGCTCAGGCCTTGGAAGTGCCCAGGGAGGTTTGGAGTGCCCATCCCTGGAGGTGCCCAAGGAATTCCTGGATGCAGCACTCAGTGCCAAGGTGGGCATCGGGCACAGCCTGGACTCACTGACCTTGGAGGGCTTTTCCAGCCTCAGGGATCCCGGGATTCTTTGAATACCTGGCAGTGGAGCCAGACTGGAGCTCCCAGTGTCTCTCCATCCATTTGCTGTCCATGGAAGCCACTCCCTGAGGAGCCAGCAGAGCGCAGGGACGATCCCAGGGTTTGTCCCTGAAGTTCCTGTTTGAGGGAGATGTTGGCATTTCAGAACCAAAGGGATTCCCTCAGATCCTCAGCGGCCTCCAGGTTCAAACAATTCCGCAATCCCTGGATGCTTCCCAGAGAGGTCCCAGGCAGTGGCAGGGCTGGGAGTGGTTCCAGACAAAAACTCTTTCCTTTTGGGACAAACCTTCCCGTTGGGATTGCTGAGGAATTCAGGGATGAAAATTTGGGGGTAAACCATCACAAATCCTCCCTTTGCCTTATAAAAGCAGCTCTTGAAATTTAGGCAGTTTCAGTTTAGGGAATTTCTGGTTATTCCTGGAAATATTTGGGCTCTCCTGGAAAAAAAAAAGGGCAAGTAAAGACACATTCCAGGAGCTGTCTCCCAATGGAGAGCAGGGACTGGGACACAAATCCCTCAATTCCTGTGATTCCAATGTCTCAGCCGAGCACGGGGTTTGGGTCCAGCCCTGGGATCCCAGCACAGGAAGGACGTGGAGCTGCTGGAGTGAGTCCAGAGGCACCAGGATGATCCAACGGATGGAGAAGCTCTGCTGGGAGGAAAATTTGGGAGAATTGGGAATGCCCAGCCTGGAGAGGAGAAGCTTTGGGGTGACCTCATTGTGGCCTTGCAGGGCCTGGAGGAGCTGCAGGAAACGTGGAGAGAGATTTGGGACACGGGATGGAGGGACAGGACACAGGGAATGGCTTCCCACTGCCAGAGGGCAGGGACGGATGGGATATTGGGAATTGGGAATTCCTGGCTGGGAGGGTGGGGAGGGGCTGGGATGGAATTCCCAGAGCAGCTGTGGCTGCCCCTGGATCCCTGGCAGTGTCCAAGGCCAGGTTGGAGCAGCCTGGGACAGCGGGAGGTGTCCCTGCCCCTGGAAAGGGGCTGGAATGGGATGGGATTTATGGTCCCCCCCCAGCCTAAAAAATTCCATAATTCCATGATTTTACCATGATGGACGCAGCACCAGCACAACCAGAACGTTCCCTGCAGGCGCTCTGGGAGAATTCCATGCATCCAGAACGTGGCGGGTGCTGAGGAATCCATGGAAATCAATCCCACGGGGCTGCGGGGACTCCACGAATCCCTCGGCACCTCCGCAAATCCCCTGCTCCCCCTGAAGTCCCGCCGAGATTTGTTGAACTCCGCGGGGTTTAAAAAAATACAAAAGAACCGCAATAACAAGAGCGAGGGGATTGCTCACAATTCCCATTTTAATAACGGTCAAATGAGCTGATTTTATCTTTTCTGCTGTGATGGATGCGATAGAAACTCCTGTTTGGGGGAGATTTATGCAACTCCAGCTCAGCTGGCTCAGCTGTAAATAATGAGAAGAAATCATTTCGCCGCCTGAAATATCTTTGGCATCAAGGTTTCTACTTAAAGTCTATTATTTCCATCAGAATAATTTCTTTTTTTTTTTTTTTTTTTTTCCTCCCCACATAAATTTAATTTATACGAGTTGGCTGCTGTGAAGAGCGGAAAGTTTTGATTTTTCTTCTTTTTTTGATGCAACTGGAGCTGCGAAATTGAATACCAAAAAGATAATTTAGAAGGGGTAAGGAGAAACGACTCCTCGGGAAAAAAATGAACACGCCATGAAATTAAAACAGGGAAGAAATCAGGGCGGTTTTTCCTGTTTCTTGATTGTTTTGGCTGGGAAAAAAAATTGGGAAGAGACAGATTCTGCCCTCAAAGGTTTATGGGGAAATGGTCCCATCTGGGTTTTCCAGGAATCTCAGGGAGAGGGATCTTTCCAAGCTCCATGCCAGGATAGCTGAGAGATGGGAACATTCCTGTCACCCAAAATCCCTGACAATTCCGAGCCTTCACTCGCATCACCGACAGATTTTTGTACCAGGATCGGAGCCATTAAAAACTCCCAGCAATAAAAATTTCCCGGATTTCTCTGGGACCTCCCGATAAGGAGGAGGAAATGAATTGACTGAAGGGTGGGGAAGGGGTTAGAAAGTGCAATAATGAATTTTTGATCGGCCTTCCCAGCTGAAAATCCAAAATTCCTTTCTCCGAGGCCGCTTGCCAGGGGAGCTCGGAACGAGGCTTTGGCAGGGAGCGGAGTCTCCGTGGAATCCACGAAAAATCTCCACAAGAAATCCAAGAACAATGAAACCCCCGGGGAGGAGAAAACCAGAGGCTTTGGAAAGAAATCAAGTGGAGAGTAATAGGAACTAAAGTTCCATTTCTCTCTCCGTGAGATAGGATCCACAGGAGGATACGAGGCTGAGCTCTTTCAAGGGAAGTGTAAAATATGGATGTTTGCATATTTGATTATTTTAATTGCCTGTGGATTGAAGAATTCCCTCTGTCCGGCTCCGATAATTCCACGTTCGCTTGTTGTTTCAGTCTTTGAGGAAAGCGCTTTTCCTTACAAGAGCTCAAGGTCGTTCCGATCCCTTTCTTCATCCCAAAAGCATGGAAAAGTCAAAAATCCATGAGCAGCTCGTTGCTTCCCTGCAATATGGACAGATGGATATTCCAAATGTTGGAAAGGAGGAGCTCCAGGGAGAGCTCAGAGCCCCTAAAGGGGCTCCAGGAGAGCTGGAGAGGGACTGGGGACAAGGGATGGAGGGACAGGACACAGGGAATGGCTTCCCACTGCCAGAGGGCAGGGACGGATGGGATATTGGGAATTGGGAATTCCTGGCTGGGAGGGTGGGGAGGGGCTGGGATGGAATTCCCAGAGCAGCTGTGGCTGCCCCTGGATCCCTGGGAGTGTCCAAGGCCAGGTTGGACATTGGGGCTTGGAGCAGCCTGGGACAGTGGGAGCAGAATTTCCTGGACACCTGGGTTCCATAATTGTTTATATTTAAGTTTTCCTGGAATCCCTGGCTTCTGCCATTCCCAAGGGACACCATTTGGCCTGGACAGCCAAATATATTCGCTGGGGGGTTTGTCCTGCCTCACTTCTGGATTAAAATCCTGATTTAAAGCCTTTATCCCTAAAAAGAGCCGGGAAAAGTGGCTGTTTCCCTGTGGTGAACCCCACACATCCCTGCTCCAGATGCTGGACTTGGGAATAACCGGCAGAACAAATGAGTCTGGGCTGTAAGGATTGCAGGGAATCCTAAAATCCCAGGATGATTGAAAAGGACCTCAAAGCCCACCCAGATCCCTGCCATAACCAAGGACACCTTCCCGACCAAATCCAGGAGAAATCTGATCCTGAAAAAAAAAAAAACCTCTCCTTGGAGATAAGAAACTCCTTTAGCCCGAGGCTCCTCCTTGGCTGCTTTTCACTTCACCAGAAAACAAAACGAAAAAAAAAACAAACAAAAAAACTGAGCCTCGAAAAGTCCGGCGTGGAAAGGAAAACATTTTTGTCCCTGGCCATTTTCAGGGTTGTGCTCTCCTCTGGGAGATTTTTGGAAGCTGACATCGGGCGAGCGTGATGGGAACTCATCCTTTCAGCTGAAGATCCTGGTCAGCGCAGCTCCTGCTCTCCAGCCTCATGAAAATTCCCCTTGGATTCATGCGCAGGAACCCGAGCCGAGTTCTCCAGCCGGAGAATTTTCCCGTTCCGTTCCTGCCGTGCATTTTTCTGTCGTTACCGCTGCTGATTGCGGAGCTTTTGAATGTCTCTTTTCCCCCCCCCGCTCCCTCGTAATCAGCGCTCTTTCCACTTTTGTTTATTCATTAATGCCCCGGCCCAGCTCTGTGATCCCAAAGCTGTTCCCATGGTGACAAACGGGGCCCAAAAACTGGATTGCCACGGAACTGCGGGGGACGGGGTGGGAATCCTGGGAGGCGGGAAACGGAAGAGCTGCTGCTTCCCTACCGAAATCCCAAAAAGCAGTGATGCGGGCCCAGGGAACGGTGGGAATTTAACGGGTTGATGAATTTTAGTTTTTAACGTTCCAAAGGTGGAGATGTTTCTCTTCACGGAAATTCTGGGGCAAAAATGTTGCTGTGGGATGCAGAGATTCCCATCCAGAGATCCATCCGTGTGTTTCCGTGTTGGAACGTGAGCCAATGCCAAGGAATCCTCACCTGGTGCAGCTTTGGGAGTGGATTTCACGCTCCTGGCTCCTCTGGGCGGATTCGGAGCAACCAAAGCCTCACCTTTGGTTGCAGCTTCTCCCCAGGAAAATCTGTGGGATTCGGGTTTGGACTTGGAACCTGGAATGTTTCCGTTTTCTTCTTTGAGATCCCGCTGAGTCCCAGAGTTCAGCCGGAGCAGCTCCAAGCCACGGGACAAAGCACCAACCCCACACCTCTATCCCTGCCCCTGGATGGCCTTCCCGGTATTCCAAAAATCCGTCATTTCCGTTCAAAATCCCAGAATCCGAGAATCAGCTGAGTTGGGAGGAACCCTCAGGGATCATCGAGTCCAAATCCAGGCCCTGCACAGAACCATCCCAAAAAATGAGCCGTGGAGAGAAGGATGAAGGCATCATTTTGGAAATCTTTCCATTAAGGAAACAATATTGAATTTCCAGCTTAAAAGAAATAATCGGGAGCCGCTGATCTGATCCTGGATTTGACATCACAGAATCCTGGAATGGTTTGGGTAGGAAAGGACCTTAAATCCCATCCCATCCCAGCCCTGCCATGGGCAGGGACAGCTCCCACTGTCCCAGGCTGCTCCAGCCTGGCCTTGGACACTGCCAGGGATCCAGGGCCAGCCACAGCTGCTCTGGGAATTCCATCCCGGCCCCTCCCCACCCCACTGATTTAAATAAATAAATCAATATCACCACCCTTTCTTTCTCCTCTGACATTTAAAGAAATGCTCCAAGTTCAGCCAATTCTTCCCACATTCCGAAAGAAAGATCTGTGACACAACCTGCACAGAGAGGGGTATTTATCCCAAAAATTCCTGGTTTATGGACACCATAGCATCCAAATACAACCAAATCCCTCCTTCATCACCTCCCACAAGCCTCTCCAGAGGAATTAGGAGCGAGCTCCACCTTGGAGAACCTCGTGGAGTTCTGTTCCCAAACCCTCCTGCCTGCCTGGAATGGAAGCTCCGAGGTGAGTGGGAGTTAATTAAACCCCATTGATCTGCAATTAAACTCCTGCGGATGGAAACTGTAAAAATTGAAATGAAAATTGATTTTACAGGGGTTTCTTTTTTTTTTTTTTTTTAATAAAAATGAGGGTTTTTTAGGCAGCTTTATGTTTTTATAAACCAACCCCCCCACCACCACCCCCGGGAAGATCTTTGTGTTCAGGAAAAACACAAGGAGCGCGGCAGAATTTTTCTGAACCCAGCCCTTTCCTCACTCAGGAATTTTTTGCAATTTTCAAGAGCAAAACCGTGGAAGGCAATCAAGATCTGGTTTAATTTTCATTGTCCTACCAGAGCCTTCAGTTCCTGTCTGACAAAAACACACGGGGGAAAAAAAAATGGGAAAGGGAAAAACATGGGAAAGGGAAAAAAAAAGCATGGAAGCACTAAGAGAGACTTGCAGAGATGGCAAGAGGCTGGTCCTGATTCCACCACAGCTGAGCCTGCTCTTGTCCCGCTTCCCAAACCGTCCTGCTTGGCCTTTTCCAGAGGAATTTGTGTGGGATTCGGAAGGGAACAAGCCGAAAAATCAAACGAAATCGCCAAATCAGAGAGAGCTGAAGCCGTGACCGGCGCGGGGTGAAGCTCCAGGTGGAAGCTCTGAGGCCACCAAACACTGGCGTCACCTGGAGGAGGATTTTTCCCACATTTATTCTGCACCTGAGGTCCTTTCTTCATTCTCCTCATTAAAATAACTTCAACGAGCAGCTCCGTGCAGCTGGGGCTCGTTCCCGGTGTGCTCCACACAAACGAGCCAAGTCCTGCCTTGTCCAGATTTTGTTTTATGTCCGGCTCCTGGATCCCTTCCTATTGCATCTGACAGCAGGAAATAATCGAGCAGCTGTTCTGCCATCAGATGCCGCGGCCCGGGCTGCGAAATAAAACATTTAGGGAGATAAAAACGGCACTGAGCAGAGAGAGATTAAACATTCTCCGTGATGAAAGGCAGCCCTGTGCTCGTACCAGGCTGGAAGCGCTCATGGAACAGCACCGCTGATTCCAGACGGCCTTCGGGATCAGAAGCTGAAATCTGGTCAAGAAACGGGGAGGCTGGAAAAATGGGAATAAGAGATGTTCCGATTCCCTGACAGGAGGGGGCAGCCGGGGCGGTCGGGCTCTGCCCCCAGGGAACAGGGACAGGAGGAGAGGGAACGGCCTCAGGCTGGGCCAGGGGAGGCTCGGGTTGGACAGCAGCAGGAATTTCCTCATGGAAAGCGTGCTCAGGCCTTGGAAGTGCCCAGGGAGGTTTGGAGTGCCCATCCCTGGAGGTGCCCAAGGAATTCCTGGATGCGGCACTCAGTGCCAAGGTGGGCATTGGGCACAGCTTGGATTCAGTGTCCTTGGAGGGCTTTTCCAAACGAAATAATTCTGGAATTCTGTAAACAGGGAACAAAACCAGACGGTTCCAAAGGAGATGCTCCTCCAAGTCAGGGTGGACACCTAAACCAGGCGGGAGAGGGAACGAAGGGAGGAGAGAGCAGGATGATCCAGGGAAATCCAGGAGAACCCAAATAAGTGAGAGGAGTCCAGGGGCAGGCCTTAATCCACAAACCTGCCACAGCTCCAGGAACATTTGGAAAATGCTCCAGGCCCAGGCTGGGATTGTTGGGGTGTCTGTGCAGGGCCTAGAGTTGGACTGGGTGATCCCTGTGAGTCCCTTCCCACTCAGAACATTCCATAATTCCACAAACCCCTCACCTCTCCTCTCCAAAGCTTTCCCGGAATTCCTGCCTTGCAGAGGGCTCTGGAACATCCTCATGGTGGGGCTTATTCCATTTATGCCAACCCCGATCCCAGCGTAATCCTGGAAACGCTCCCAGCTCGGCCCAGCTCAACAATCCGGGCCCAGAGCTCGGGAATCGCTCCCTTTTCCAGGCTGGAAGCAAAGCACGTGGGAAGGAACGTGCAAATTCCCTGCTGGCCCCCGAGCAATGAACCTGGAGCAATGAACCTGAAGTCCTGCAAATGCTGCAAGAAAAGCTGGAATTTGCTGCTGCCTCAGCCGAAACCTCGGATTGCGGCGTCTCCCGGGAGAGGCCTTGGCTGAGAGACTTTTAGGGAAGACAAGGAAAGAACAGAGCTCCCGACAAAGCTTTCAGAGGAGGCTGGATGTGTTTATCAGGGGTCAGGGAGGGAATTTTGCTCTGCCTTGGAGCAGCAGAGCCTCATGAATAAAACATCCCCCGAGCGCAGCTCCGGAGCTGATGCCGACGGATGCATTTTCCGCTTGGATCGAGCCACGGCAAAGCTGCTGGAATTCAGCCCAAAATGCAACATTTCCCTTGCATCTCTGTGGTGCTGCACCCACAGCTCCGTCCCTCAGAAACCACTGCGCTAGCGGGGATTCGGGAAAAATACGAAGTATTGCTGAGGTGCGTGGAGAAAAACAAGGGAAGATGGGAGAGATTTCCCGTCTGTGAGGGGGAAAGTTGTCATTTTTAGGAAGGTTTATGGATAATCTGGTTTAGAAAGGTTGGATAATGTGGTTTAGAAAGGTTTATGGGTAATCTGTGCCGTTTTCGTGTGGCCAGGCCTCGGTCACATTGGCTTCATCCCCACCCAGGTGAAGGCAGAGAGGACCTGAAAAATTTCTGGTATTTAAAAAGGGAAATAGTGGAAATCAATAAAGCAAAGGAAACCTGGGTGATCCTACGGAAAGTCTTTCCATCATCCCGGGGTTCCTTGATTTTGAGGCTCTTTCCTGATCTTTTCTGGAGACCTGGCTAGGCCATGGGTTCAGCCGCTGTTTGAGCCCAGAGCTGACTCCCAGGAGGTCCAAGGGCTCCGCTGCGGATGGCACAGATTATCCTAAAGTGTGCCCACATTCCAGGTCTGCAACGCTTTCCCAGCTCCCCTGCAGGGAATTTGGAATTCTTCCATTGGAATTTGCCCTTCGGGTCTTTTTCCTGCAGCTGCCGTTGCCTTGTCCATTCCCACGGTGCGGGGGCTCTGCTGTGGTCGAGCTCCCCGTGGGAATCCTCCTCTGCTTGGTGAAGCTGAGGCTAAAAAAAAGAGGATTTTCCTCCTGGAATTGCCGAAGTTTCTCCCTGGATCACGTGCTGGTGGCTGGAATGATCCCAAATGTGTTGGCATTTTTATTTGTTTGTTTATTTATTTCAAAACTATGGTCAGTGAGATGGATTTATTTATGAGGGAAGGAGAGGGATGGGAATGGGATGGGGTCAAATTATAGGGAATGTAGGAAGAAGGGACCTTAAATCCCATCCCATTCCAACCCTGACAGGGCAGGGACACCTCCCACTGTCCCAGGCTGCTCCAAGCCCCAGTGTCCAACCCGGCCTTGGACACTGCCAGGGATCCAGAGGCAGCCACAGCTGCTCTGGGAATTCCATCCCAGCCCCTCACCATCCTCACAGCCGGGAATTCCTTCCCAATATCCCATCTAATCCAACCCTCCTCTCTTTCAGCCTGAAGCCATTTCAGAACAGACATTGTCACCCCCACAGCATCAAATCCTGATCTTCAAATTCTTTGGGAAAATTTCTTTCCTTAAATCCATTTTAAAAAAAAAACCATTTTTTTCCAGTCCTGAACAAGCACAGATTCACAGCTGGACATTCTCTTCACCAAAAGAGAGATCACAATATTCCCATTTTATCCAGACAGGTCCGCTGGTTCTGTCCTCTTTGGAAAGAGAATTGGAAGATGAGGAATAGCGGAGTGAAAAAAGATTCTTCATTCCCAGTGCAACCACTCCCACGCCAATTTCCCCAAACCAACAGGAAATAAAAATGCTTCCACTCCTTCTCCCTCCTGAAATCTCCACGGATCAGCCAGGAGAGAATCACTTTGGGGATAGCCTATTCGTGGAAAAAAATTCCAATTCCTTCCAGGCTTTTTTGGCCAAAAAAACCCCCTCTCGTGCCTACTTTGCCATGTAGAATATTTGTAAAAAAAAAAGTGAATTTTTCAATGACTCCTTCAGCAATGATCCCACGGTGACCAGTGCTGGCTGTTGGATATCACAGCATCACTGGAGAAATCCTGATTTTCCGAGGAAATATCCATGTGGAAGTGAAATATCCCACTTTCCCAGCTGCTGCTTTGTCCCTGTGTCAGTCAGACAAGCCTTGGAAAACAAGGTGACACATGTGCCAGCCTCGGAGGCAGCTGATGGTTCCACACTTCTCTCCGAGCCCATTCCCAAGGGAATTTCACTGCAGACAGCTCTAAACTCAGCACATTCCTCGCTCGGAGACACCTCAGTCAGGACGGGGAATACATAAATACATTCCTTTGTTTTAATGGGAATGACAGGGCTGTGAACATATATTAATATATAAAATTAATATTGGTGATAATATATTAATACATGAATATATGAATAATGGAGAAATATATTATAAATATATACTTAATTATACTGTGATGTAGAAATAATTATAGTATAATATATAAATAATAGATAATTATATTCTAAATATATAAATAATTATTATATAGAAATATTTATAGTATAATGTATAAATAAGATATGATTTATAAATCATATATAATTTATAAATCATATAAAAAATATATTATTATAGATATTAATACATAAAACTAACTGGGGTTTTTAAAAATGGGTAATTACAGTGGAAAGACCGGGAATTCATTGGTACAAATGGATTAAATGCTGTGCTCAAACCACAAATCAGGGATTTTTTTTCCCGCCTGACCGTAATTAAGGTTGCTTCAATCCATGGAATTGCAGAAGGAGCTCAATGGAAGCTGCTCATTAACCTGGAATTAGGGAGGGGAAGCCCCACCTCTCGTGCAGCTGTGGATTTTGGATGGATAACAGGGATTTGGACAAGGACAGAGCTCAGGTGTTCCTTTAATGAGCTGGAAGGAAACACGGACAAGGCGCAGGCTGGGAATGCCAGGAGAAAAGATGATCCTGGACGTGTGCAGTGGCCAAGTCCCATCGTGTTTTCTGCTCCACTTTCAGCTGCAGTCGCTTCCCGCTGACATTGCCCGAGGCAGCTCCGAAAATCCCGCTGTTCCCACTCCCATCCATTCCCAAACTCCCCAGAGCTCGGCTCAGGTGTGAGGTGAAGGGAATAATTCACTTTCTATGCACGGTGACACCAAAAAANCGAAAATTATCCACAAAAAAAAACAAAAAAAAAAAAAAAAAAAAAAAAAAAACGGGGTTTCCAGGCCATCCTGGAGCTGGGAATTCCCAAAGCTGGCATCCAAGTCTTGGAGGAACGAATTATCCATGGATGGGTTTGTCCCAGCTTCCAGTGGGAAGGTGCTGGCTCTGATTTTAGGTGTTTGAGCTCCAGAGAAGCCCCTAAAACCTTCCTCCGACAAAAACACGTGGACAACCCAGGGGAGAGAAATTAGGAAAGCCCAAAGGATCACCGGGGAATGGATTCCCACTGCCAGAGGGCAGGGATGGGTGGGATATTGGGAATTAGGAATTCCTGGCTGGGAGGGCGGGGAGGGGCTGGGATGGAATTCCCAGAGCAGCTGTGGCTGCCCCTGGATCCCTGGCAGTGTCCAAGGCCAGGTTGGACACTGGGGCTTGGAGCAGCCTGGGACAGCGGGAGGTGTCCCTGAATCCCTCCCCACCCAAATCATTCCATGATTCCATGATTCCGTGATTCCCTGATCAGCCCATTCACTCCTCCAAGGGAACAGCTGGGATTACTCAGAAGGCTCCATCTTCACCCAGAGCGTTCCTGGGGAGGATGGAGATCCTGGGCAATGAGTGAAATCCAGAGGAATGCCTGAACAGTTTCAATTCCATGAATTTTTCTCCCCATCCAAGGGGGATGGATAAAATTGGAGAGGAGCTTCTGGAGCTGTAAAGCAGGAGAATACTGGGCTATGAAAATACAAATTACTGTTGAATCCCAAGGAAAAATAGGGATAAATCCAGGTACACTGGAGCTGGTCCTAATCAGCAGTATCGAATTAAAACTCCTATTTGAGCTTTCAATGGGAATTAGCAGTGATTGGAATTCAGTCTGGAATTCAGGAGCTTCCATCAGGTGTCCTTGGGAGACACCTGGGTACCAAAATTTACGGAATGCGCTGAGTCCAGAGTGAAAAAAAAAAAAAAGAAAGGCGTGAAATAATTCTGATTACTCGGAGGAACTCGGGAAATGGAGCTTTGTGCCATTCCAGCTGAATAAGATCAGATGGGAAGGGAAAAGCTGGATTCCTGGTCAAAGGAGAAATTGCTTGGATGCAAAGCTTTGGGATCGGGGCACGGAAGCGCTGGCTCCGTGGTGGGAGGGTGAAGCTTTGGACTCATCTCGCTGCTCCGCTGGCAATAATTTCATCGTGAATTCATTTTCATCTTTTCAGAGCCACACACGCGTGCTCCGAACAAAACTCCTGCTGTGGTTTGGCTCTGAAATCTAAAAAAAAAAAAACCACCCCCAAACAGCCCCCAAAATCAGGGAATGCTTTTCCTGGGATCTCTGAGTCTCCATTTCTTTCAGCTGCAAAGGAGAGAAGAAAAAATTTTGGTTTTCTCCCCTCAGAGTTTCTTCGCAAAACACATTTGTGAGTCACTCCCACCCTGCAGCCAGCGCTCCTTCGACCTCCAGGAAATTGTGTCCTCTTTTTCCATCAGGAGCCGGGAATTCTGACGGACACTGAGGCCAACAGCATCAAAGAACCAGAACAGGGTGGTTTTTAACAGGGGCAGGGAACTCAGCAGGACAAGGATGTCGGGAGATGAAGCGGTGGGAAAATCAGGAGGGCAAAGCCCAGCTGGAATTGAATGAAAACGGAGCTGAAAAATGTTCCTGAGGATATTTCAGCAACAAAAAGAGGGGAGGGGAGGGGAGAATCTCCAGCCCTTGTTGGATGTGGCAAAGGATGAAGGAAAGACTCAGGTACTTCGTGGTTCTTTGGATTCCATGACAAGGAGGACCTTGAAGGGCTGGAGCAGGGGAGGGAACGGAGCTGGGAAGGGGCTGGAGAATTCCTGAGGGAGCTGGGAAAGGGCTCAGGCTGGAGCAAAGGAGGCTCAGGGGGAACCTTGTGGCTCTGCACAGCTCCTGACAGGAGGGGGCAGCCGGGGGTGGAATTTGGGATCTGCTCCCAGGGAACAGGGACAGGAGGAGAGGGAATGGCCTCAGGCTGGGCCAGGGGAAATTTCAGTTGGATATCAGGAAGAATTCCTTCCTGGAAAGGGCTGTGCAGGCCTGGCACAGCTGCCCTGGGAGGTTTGGAATCCCCACCCCTGAGGAGATTCCAAAGCCCTGTGGGTGTGGCCCTTGGGAACGCGGGGCAGGGGTGCCTTGGCAGTGCTGGGAATGGTTGGATTTGATGATCCACGGGGCTTTTCCAAGCCAAACAATTCCTGGATCCTGTGCTGAGCAAGCTCTGCTGCTGCTGCTCCCTTCCAGGCTCCTCAGCGGAGAGCAGAGGCCCAGCCCTCGCCTGCTGCCCCACAGTTCCCATCCCTCAGCAGGAAGAGTTCCAATCCCTTCCCCTGCCTGGTGTTTCCCGAGGGATTGTCCCTGTCACCTCCATCCCAGCTTTTCCAGCGTCTCTGGGTGTCACACGTGTGAGCAGAGCCTCCTTTCGCCTCCTCTGGCTCCTGCAAAATGAACATTCCCTTTGTTTTCCATGCCCATCAAGGAGCTTGATCCAGCTTTCCTGAACCCCAAATCCCTGGCCAGGTCCTGCTTTGTTTTCCTGAGGAGCAAAACTCCAGCTGGGAGAGCCGCTTCTCCACAAAACCCTCGGAGCTCCCAGCGCTATCGATCCCAGCCGGAGACTCGAGACAACAATTCACCTTTCTAATGATGCCTCGGCTGCCCTTTCAAATTTGGCTTTTCGAAAATTGACGCATCGATGCCGTTTGACGTCGACTGGCCAACTCCAAATGCCGAAGCTGCGGTGCGGGAGGGCCCTGAGGGGATGAAAATCTCGTTCTGGGCCTTGTGGGCCCTCAGCCCCCAGCTTAGCTCGCTGCCTTTGGGACGTTTCTCCCCTTTCACTCTCCGTAGTTGAAATCCGCGTTTGGGAAAGATGCTGGGCTTGTTCGGAGAGCTCCGAGCTCACGGAATGTGCACTTCCAGAGCCCGGATCTGGCTCAGGCAGCGTTTCTGATTTAAGGAGGGCTCAGCACTCTTTGCCTTCGTTCAGAGGCATGAGCTCAGCTCAGCGTTCCTCAGCGAATTCCAAGTCCCGCCAGGAGTCATTTCTTCCCTGGATCTTCCCTTGAGGCAGCTTTTTTTTTTCCCTGACCACTCATTAACGGGGATTTCTCGTACCTTTAGCAGCTCCAAGACTTTCCAGAGGGAAAATTAAACTCTTTTCACCCCCAAACCCCTCAATGTCTGCGCAAAACACACAGGAATGGCCCAACCCAGTGTGCCCAGGACTATTTTATCAGTTTGGGGTTTTTTTTTTTTTTGCCTCCATAATAACATGAAATTTCTGCCCCCAGGAATCCCAAAGAGCAGGTACAATTATCAACTGATTGGCACGGGGGAATAAATCAGTTTAGTTTGCAGTGAGCTGGGCAGGATGGCCCAACCAAAATTCCTTTCTTGGTCCAGGACAGAAGCACCAACCCATGAAGATTTGATACCAGGTTTGAAGGCTTCAAAACCGGTGTTAATTTGCTTAATTCAAAGTACAGCTTGAAATTCCAGTAAAATCCAGAGGTCTCGGGACTCTTCAACTGTGCTGGCTCCTGGCTAAAGTTGGCAAGGCAGGGAAAAAAGATCCACTGTCCCAGGCTGCTCCAAGCCCCAGTGTCCAGCCTGGCCTTGGACACTGCCAGGGATCCAGGGGCAGCCACAGCTGCTCCGGGAATTCCATCCCAGCCAGGAATTCCCAATTCCCAATATCAGATCCATCCCTGACCTTCCAGTCCTGAAGACATGAGATGGTGATTTCAAATTTCCCCTCGAAATAAACAGCACTTTGGTTTTAATAGCAAATAAAAAAAATATATTTCCCTCCAGGCTCATTCCCAGAGAGAAAAACAAACCCAGTATTTTTTCCCCAGGCTCATTCCCGATCCCAGAAAGAACAGTGGGATTGGGCAGCAGCAGCATTGGCCAGAATTCCTCTGCTCCCATCCAGTGATTTTCCCAGAATGTGAGGATACAGCGGAGGGGATTCAGCCTCCATGTTTTTGCCAAAGAAATCACTCCCTGCCTGAAAACAGAAGGAAATAAAAAAAAAAAAATTCTTTTAAATTCTTTTTAATTTTTAAGGAAATTTCCTTGAAAACATAAGGAAATTCGGGATGGGGCGGAAAAGCCAGCGTGCATTAGTAGCAGGCCACAGTGGTTTCTAACGACCGCTCAGCGATGCGGGGGAATATGGTAAAGAAAACCGAATTTCAAATGAATTCAGGTGCTAGGAACGCTCAGCATTTCCTTGTCCCACGGATTAATTTGCTGACTGCTTTCTCTTCCCTTTCCTTGAGGGCCTTTTAATTATGCATGGAAAGCTCATCAAGGCCAGCTGAAGAAGGGCAGAGCAATTAGGAGAAAACAAACACTTCAGCAGAACGCCCCACAACGATTGTTTTTCCAACGACCTCTCAGCCAGCTCCGGGAACCTTTGCTGCGTTTTCAACCAAATTCCCGGTCAGATTTTCCCGGTGATCCCAGCGATTCAGCAAATCCCCAAGCTGGGCTCCCTGGGGGAGGCCACGGGATTTGAACTCTCGGTTGCCGGGGCGTAAAATTTGCGTCACTCAATGAGGAAGCTGCAACTCGGAAGAAGCCACACTTGGAAAGGGAATAAATCAGGATAAAGGAAATTTGTGGTAAATTGTGGATTTTGCGTCCTGTTGCTGCCACTCTCCGAACTTTCTGAGCTAAAAAAATCCCTGTTTTCATGGTTTTGTCGGATCATGGCTGCTCACACATGCCTGGCATGGCAAAGTTGTGATCAGAGAATTCCAGGATTATTTGGGATGGCAGGGATTTTAAGGATCATCCACGACAGGGACACCTTCCACTATCCCAGGGTGCTCCAAGCCCTGTCCAGCTTGGCCTTGGACAATTCCAGGGAATCCAGGGGCAGCCACAGCTTCTCTGGGACACCTCACATTTTTAGGGGTGGACTACGTGTATTCATAAAACAAATCGGGAAGGGAATTACGGGACCTGATCCATGCGGAGCCATCCCAAAGCAACGGCCGGAGATGGAAATGTTCTCCCTGGAAGACGAATTTTCCAGACAAGCTGATGTCTGGGTCAGGTTCCTTTCTGACATTCCGGCCCAATTCTTTGACTCCGGCTCCCTCCCGTTATTTCTGACAGCCGCTAACGAGGTGACGGGGGGAAAGTGAAGGCAGAGGGCAGCAACGAGCGCCAAACTGGGCATGGAAGAAGGGAGAAATCCGGGCTTGCGCCGCTGGAATTCCAGCCAACACCGGGAGAACGTTTGTTTTGCTGCTCTTCCCAGCGTTGTTGTCCAGGATCCAACGCCATCCCGGTGTCAGGAGAGGAATTTCTTTGGAAGAAGGGCCTCTCCTTGGAATTTCCTCCATCAGCCTTGGCACCGAGGCAGCGTCTGTCCAATCCTTTCTTACTTCGAGTTGAGTCGTGATTTATCAAATCCAGCTCCGCAACAAAAGCCGGAAATCTTCCCGAGAGCCAGCGGGAGCGGCGTTGAACGCTCCGGATTTTTGGGCTGAGGAATGTCAGGGAAAAGGGCTCTGTAGTCGTCGTGGAGTGATCCATCCCCTTTGGATCGACGGGAAGGGTTCCAGTTCCGCAGAGATGGCGAGGGTGAGAAGACGTTTGGTCTGGAGGCACGGGATCACCAAAAACGTTGGCACAGGAAAGACCTGGAGCTGCTGGAGAGAGTCCAGAGGCACCAAGGGATGGAGGAGAGGCTGGGACAGCTGGGAATGTGCAGCCTGGAGAGGAGAAGCCTTGGGGTGATGGAATTGTGGCCTTGCAGGACCTGGAGGATCCTACAGGAAAGATGGAGAGAGATCTGGGACAAGGGATGGAGGGACAGGACACAGGGAATGGCTCCAAACTGCAAGAGTAGGTTTAGATTGGGAATTGGGAAGGAATTCCTGGCTGGGAGGGTGGGGAGGGGCTGGGATGGAATTCCCAGAGCAGCTGTGGCTGCCCCTGGATCCCTGGCAGTGTCCGAGGCCAGGTTGGACACTGGGGCTTGGAGCAGCCTGGGACAGTGGGAGGTGTCCCTGCCATGGCAGGGGTGGCACTGGATGGAATTCAAGGTCTCTTCCAACCCAAACCATTCCACAATTCCATGATTCTCCCTGCTGAGGCATCTCCTGCTTTTTCCATGCTCCACTTTGAGCCTCTCCCAAATCCTTCCCTTTCCGCCTGCTCTCTTTCCAAGCACAGAGAGGGATCTAAGAGGAGTTTTTATGTTTTTGTGGGAAATCCACGGCTTGAGACAACATTGAACCCTCTTGCTCCACGGGTGGCAGCACAGCCAAGACTTTTTTCCAAAAAAAACCAGGTTTTGGAAGGTTTGGAAGGTTTCCTTCCCCACCAGGAATAACTGAGATATTTTCATTCCTAAGCAGCTCAGCAACGCCTTGACAGGAGAATTCATCCAAAGGGATATCTTGCCATCCAACCGGATCGCTCTTCCGACGGATTTATCAAAGCAGATTCAAGGAATCGGAACCGTTTTGGGAGGCAGAAGCGTCTCAGGGAAAGCCCGCCTTGAGAACCGATTAAATGGGCTTAGACAGAAGCACTTTCACGTGGGCTGGAAATTAATCGCAAGGCAGAAGGCGGAAGGCGATGACGAATATTGATGAGCTGAGCTGGTGGCAATGTCTGGGCGGGGAGGTCTTTATCTGCCGTGGGCAGGGGATATCGCACGGAGACATCCAACCCCAGGTGACTGCAGTTTCAAAAATCAGGTTTATGCACACCCCGGGGCTTGGAGGGAAACGTGTTCAGCGAGGTGGGAGCTCTCGGAGCGGGCGGGAGTTCATTCCTTCCCCTTCCCTTCCAACGGACGTGCCTGATTATCCAGCCCATCCGTCATTAGCACGCACATAAACACCTGCTCTTCACGATGGAAGCTGCTGTCAGTCGTTTCCCTTTTCATTTCAGAAGATCTGAAAGAAAAAACCCAAGGCTGAAACCGTTTCTGTCTCACCCGAGCGGGGCTGTTTTTTCCCCCCCACTCAACTCTTTATTCCCACATTCACGTATTTAAGTTTCCATTAAATAAATTCCGGGACACCTGAAAATTGTGAGGGAGGGAGCAGTTGCATTTTACTGTTTTGCATAAGAAGCTCGGAGGTCAGCGCACACCTGAGCGGAGAAGGCACCATCACACCTGGGAGGGATTGGCAATTTTATCCCCGGGAGATCTGGAAACACCTGGAGGGGCAGGGATTTGAGACAGATGACCTCAGGTGAGAATTAATTTAGAAAGGAAGCCAATAAATGGAATAAACTCCCAGATCTGCCCCTGTGCTTTTAGACGCGGTTTAGGAGGGGGATTAGCACAGGAGTCTCAGGGTTATGCTCAGCCCCCGTTCCCTGGGCTTTTCCAGCTCTTTTCTCTGGGATGGGCTCTTATCAGGCCCGAAATGCCCTTGGCGAGAGCCCGACCCCAGTCCCAGCTTTGCCAAAAGGCAAAACCTTCCCAGAGCCATCCGGACATTCCGGAGCCCCATCCACTCTGGATTGATCCAATAAAAATGAGCAAACGGGAATCTCCGCTCACTTGAGACTGGGAGCTGAGGGGAATGAAGATGGAAAACGAGTCAAGGGGAAGCAGAATGAACATCCCTGCTGTGAGAAGGGCCGGGCGTGAATACGGATGATCCATTACGGAATTGACTGATGGATGAGCCGTAACTCATCCCGAGTAACGGCTCACCCTGAGTAATGGAGTTTCTCTTTCCAGATGAAACATTTGTCACTTAAACGCCTTCCACGGAAACCTCTGGGCAATTTCACTTGAGCGCTGTTTGCTTTAGAAGTTTCCTGAGGGGAAAAAAAAAAAAAAAAAGACTCTTCTGCTTTAAATGTGGTGCCCCATTAACCAAAACAAACCCTGCACCCCAAATTTCCTTGGATCGCCCTCGGCTTTGCCATCACGGCTCTGTCTCAGCGGGAACTTCCCCAGGGTAGGAGAAAGGATCCCATTCCCTTGACCCGGAGAAAGGTTGGCAATAACGCTGGTTCCCCTCAGAGGGGTGGGGATGGAGAATGGGCTCAGCCAGAGGAGCTGGGGTGTGGGAAGGCTCGTTCAGCCTTGCTCTGCTGAGCTGGATGCTCTGGGAGCTTGTGGACACAGAAAGGATGAAGGAATAATGGGATTGAGCCTCAAACTCCGGGATCCCAAAGTAAGTAAGGAAGGATGTGGAGCTGCTGGAGCAGGTCCAGAGGAGGCCACGGAGCTGCTCCAAGTCCTGGAGTCCCTCTGGAGCCAGGCTGGGAGAGCTGGGAATGTTCCCCTGGAGAAGGGAAGGATCCAGGGAGAGCTCAGGGCCCCTGGCAGGGCCTAAAGGGGCTCCAGGAGAGCTGGAGAGGGACTGGGGACAAGGGAAGGAGGGACAGGACACAGGGAATGGCTTCCCACTGCCAGAGGGCAGGGATGGATGGGATATTGGGAATTGGGAATTCCTGGCTGGGATGGAATTCCCAGAGCAGCTGTGGCTGCCCCTGGATCCCTGGCAGTGTCCAAGGCCAGGCTGGACACTGGGGCTTGGAGCAGCCTGGGACAGTGGGAGGCGGCCCTGGCCATGGCAGGGGTGGGATGGGATGGGATTTAAGGTCCCTTCTCACCGAAACCATTCCCTGATTCCATGATTCTCCCCTGCTGAGGCGTCTCCCGCGTTTTCCGTGCTCCACTCTGAGCTTCTCCCGAAGCCTTCCCTTCCAAACCCTCACAGTGATTCCGTAAGGCGTTAAAAAGCCTCAGTGTTGTTGCTCCCTTTCACCAAGCAGGAAAAAAAAAAATAAAAAAAAACAACAAAAAAAAAACTTGGAGAAGGAAATTTTCCTCAGGAATTCACCAAAAATTCCAGGAAATGTCATCCGAGGTCAGTCCTCCTGCTCAGGATTCTCAGGAAAACCGAGCACAGAAGGCTTTGGGGCTGCATCGGATTGCGTTTGGCGTTTGATGGTCTGGTAACACTTTAACAGCCTTCAACGAGCATTTAATTTAGATTTAATAGGGCAGCTTCTCCGTTGTAATTAAATATCAATTGATTGTTCCGAGAGCACTTGCTTGATTTAATATCGAGGAGATAAACCTGCTTCGCTCTGTAATTAACTCCGAACACAACAATAAAGGAGCAATTAAATCTCTGGAACGCCGGACTCGTGCAAAAAAAAGTTGCCCGAGCTGCCGGACACGGGGGGAATGAAAGAAAAACGATGTTAAAATTGTGCCCCGCCGGTGATCCTGGAGAGCTAATTAATTACTGCGCTTAACCATTGATGATTTTGACCTTTGATGTGCAGATTCCTTTGAGGTGGAAATCAAACAACCAAAGCGCCGTTCCCGCCGGGAACGGCGCCGGGAGAGAGTTTTCTTCAAGCAGGTATAGGAAAAACGTCAGGAGTTTAATGGCGTTTTAATGGATTTTTTTTTTTTTCTCCCTTCCTGCATTAATAGTCGGTGTTCGTTGTATCTGAAATATTCGCTGAAATGTTCAGCCTTTGAAATCCGTCCGCTCCGTTTTTCAAGCAGGGCGTTAGTTCCCGCTGTGGGTTTTTCCTATTTGCTTTTCCCGGTGCCCCCGCGGATTTTTTTTTTTTTTTTTAATGGGGTCAGGGACTTAAAAACGGAGGAAGCGAAGGAGAAACAGGGACGGGGATGGTTCTGCTGCTGAGCGGGAGAAGACGNAGTGCCGGAGGCCAGGTTGGACACTGGGGCTTGGAGCAGCCCGGGACAGTGGGAGGTGTCCCTGCCCATGGAAAGGGGCTGGAATGGGATGGGATTTAAGGTCCCTTCCCACCCAAACCATCCTGGGATTCTGGGATTCTGGGATTCTATAAAATCCTCAGGAGCAAAGAGGTTTTGGACCTCCTGGTACAAAGATGGAAAAGCATCCCTGTATCTTTATTTCCTGGGAAATCTGTGCTCATCCAACTGGGCCTTCCTCACACACATCCTTAGGGCAGGGAGCGACTCCCTAGGGATTCCCACATCTCCCACCAGTGCTGGAATCCTGAATCGGATAAAAGCCTCTGAACTCCACCCTAATATAAACACCGAATAAAGAAAATAAATATTTTCATTAAGGGTGAAAATCCCAGAATCCCAGGATCCCTGAGGCTGGAAAAGCCCTCCCAGCCCATGGAGTCCCAGCTGTGCCCGATCCCCACCTCGTCCCCAGCCCAGAGCCCTGAGCGCCACATCCAGGAATTCCTTGGGCACCTCCAGGGATGGGCGCTCCAGCCCCTTCCAAGGCCTGACCACCCTTTCCATGAAAAAATTCCTCCTGAAATTATCCTATAGTCCCTCAACACAGACAAAGGCAGAACTCAGAAACATCCCTCTCTTCTGGAGAGAAAATTCCAGCAATTCGTTCCCAAAATCCAGGAGCAGCAGCCGCACTGGACAACTGCTGGGGAGGCACCTCCTGCTTCCAGAGAGGAGCTTTTTGCCCCGAATCACTTCCCAGGATCAACAAAACGGAAAAACTGGACTGAATCCCTACCCGGCATCACTTCCATGTGCTTCTATTTGAAATTTTTTTTGGCTGTGCTTGGACATTGGATCCAAATCAGCACCAAAATCTTTATCAGGATCTTATCAAAACGAGTTGGGACTCCCAGGTGCCGTTTCCCAATGTTTCAATCTCACTTCGGCACAGCTGGAAAAGAACAAAGCTTGAAGGGTTCGCAGCTGAGATCCAAACTCTGACCCAGCTCTCCGGAGAGCTCTGGAAAATCTCCCACGGACTTTTCCAGGCCTTGGAGCAGCCCCTGGGCTGATTTTTCCAATCTACAAAGGGAAAAGAACTGAGATTTCCACAAAATTGGCTGAGAGTTGTTTTCCCACTCCCAGGGTTTCTGCCTGGAAGAGCTCGGCGTGTTTTTATCCCGATCCTTGCAACGGTTCCCATAAAAAAAGGCTTTGTGGAAACGTTCCTTGGAGAAGGGCCCATCCTGGAGGGATTTGCTCAGGACATCTCCGGAGTGACTTTTCCTTGCCACCACCTCATTCCCAGCACTGATAATTGCTCATCTCAGCTGGCGGGAATTTTATTCCTCCTTCCCTTTCTCCTGCCAAAATCCTTCCAGCTTCCCTGGAGCTGCTTTTCCTCTTCCTCAGCCTGTTGTAACAGCCAGGAAGGAATTCAATCCCAAACATTTCCAGCTTTGGTTCACCGGGAAGGACATGGGTGGAGATTTCAGCATCCAGAGTCTGAAAATTCAGGATTTTCACAGACCTTACCCAGTGCTCCTTTTCCTCGGGAACTTCATCCCTCTCCTTGTGTGATTCCAGCTCAGCTGTGGGGAAGTTTCAAAGCTGGAGCCGTGCCAGGGAGGGATTTGGGATGGAGATCAGGGAAAGGTTCTTCCCCCAGAGGGTGCTGGGGCCAGGCTCCCAGGGAATTCCCAAGGCTTCCACACCTCCAGGAGTGTTTGGACAACGCTCCCAGCCTGGGATTGGTCTCCTCCAACCTGACTCAGCCCGGAATTCTCTGATTTATTTTTCAAGAAGGAAACACCAACAGAACTCTGGCTGAGCAAACTCCTGGAAAATCCTCTCCCTCACCACCATTCCAGAGTTCATGAGGAGCTGGAGATTTCTTTTAAAAAAAAAAACAACATCCGGTCAAAAATCCAAGCGGATTTTCCACTTGTATTAAGATTTTGGAGTTCCAGCCAGGAGCATCTTCCTGAATTTCCAGGAGGTTTTGTGCCTGAAAACCCAACCTGTCGTTTTTCCCAGTGTCATCACCTGGGTAAATCCTCCATTTTTCATGGAAGGGTGGGAATTCCTGATGTCCAAATTAAATTTGTTAATCATGAACCAACCACCCTTAATATATTTTCCAACCCTGGCTAAGCAGAGTCATCCAAGTGTTCCCGCTCCTTCTCCATGCCAGCCACTGGAAAATCCTAGGAAATGTTATGTGAAGGGGATTAATCCGTAAGAACCTGATGGGAAACACAAAACAAAGGTTATTAAAACATAAAAATGACAATACTGACTCAGACCAAAGATCCAGCCAGGATAAATTCCTGCCCCGGAGCATTCCCAGGCTTCCAGCTTGGAGATCTGAGCAGGAAGTGAGACGAAATCCGCTGGATACGCCACAAATCCCGTTTAAAGGCCAGGAGCTTCCCTTTGGAGACGAGAGCTCTAATTTCCCACAAAAGGACCCTCAGACTTTTCAAGGAGGGCCCATAAACACAACATTCCCACTTGGAAGCCTCCAGACGGGTGTTGTTTCCAGGAGGATTAGGTTCATTAGGCTGGCTGCTAATTAAAGGCTTTTTTCCCCCCGCTGCTGGATTTACAAACACGTTCCCTCCTCCCGCTGGCTCTCGGGAAGAATGTGTTTTCCGACGTCCTGAACAATTCCACAGCTGAGATTCCGGGGAAACGAAGCTGGAGAGGGAATGGAGATCCCGGAGTGGGGCTGCTCCGGGTCCCCCTCTCCGGAGGCTCCTGGAGCAGGTGCTGAGCCATGGATCTGCTGCTCTCCGTCGTCAGAGCCCTGCAACTGCACTCACCTCTGGGATTCTTGGAATTTCCCTTCCATTCCCTCCAAAAACGGGCTGGGAAAAGGCATCAAGCGGACGTTGTGATTAACCCTTTAATCCCTGCCCCGGCACAGGGCTCGGCCAGGGTTCTACAGGAAGGAAATCTGCTTCTCCTGCCTTGAGGAGCGGCGTTTTATTCCAAGGATACGGGACAGGAGGAATCACAGCTTGGGGAAACTGAGGGCAGAAATGAAATGGCCGACTTTCCCACTCTTGGGATGACACTTCTCTTCTTCAGCAGAGAATCCCAGGATGGTTTGGGTGGGAAGGGACCTTAAATCCCATCCCGACCTACCCCTGCCCTGGGGGTGGAATTCCACTGTCCCAGGCTGCTCCAGCCTGGCCTTGGACACTGCCAGGGATCCAGGGGCAGCCACAGCTGCTCTGGGAATTCCATCCCAGCCCCTCCCCACCCTCCCAGCCAGGAATTCCCAATTCCCAAGATCCCATCCGTCCCTGCCCTCTGGCAGTGGGAAGCCATTCCCTGTGTCCTGTCCCGCCATCCCTTGTCCCCAGTCCCTCTCCAGCTCTCCTGGAGCCCCTTCAGGCCCTGCCAGGGGCTTCACAAAGAGGCAAAGGCGCATCACACAGAAAACGCCGATCTTTTAAACACATCCGGAAACACCTCAGGATGGGGAAAGAGAGAAGGAGCAGGGAGAGGAGAAAGCAAAACCCTGGATCAGGATCCATCCCAACAACCCCACCTAGCACGTCCCTGTCATTCCAACCCCTCTGCCAGCCTGGCACTGATTTAGGACAAACCTGGCAGCAGTGCCCGAGTGCCTCTGTGACCTGAAAGCCCCCGGAATTTGTCGCAGCTTCCCAAGGGAGGTTTCAATTATCCCGACCTTCCAAGCCCGCGGCGCAAAGCGGGGCCTGTCAGCCTGGCTGCTCTGCAACGGGGTGGAATTATCGCCCGGCCTTGGAAAAGGATTTTAAATGAAAGGATTTATTTTAAATGAAAGCCAGCTCGCTCTGTAAATACTCCTTGCCTCCAGTTTTGTTCCCGCTTCCTGATGGCTTCGGGCTCGGGCCTTGTCAGGGGTTGTTGTTCAAGGCCAGGGCCTGCTGGGAATAAATCCCAGGCTCCAGCCAGCACCAGGCGACGGAAAAAGCCAACACGGATGAGGAAATAATAAAGAAGCAGGGCAGCTGCCTGTTCTCCTCAGCAGGTTTACATCAGCCCCTGGCTGAATTTCCAGGTTGGGAGGACGCAGGTCCATGCGATGGCAGCGGGAAATAAAATCAGGAATGTTCACATGGGTGTTTTTCCCAAAGGAAAGGGAGGCGCTGCTTGGTTCAGAGGGGTTTGCTCCTCAGAGCTGAGCATCTCTGAGCTCCTGCTCCCCGCCCTGTCCCCTCCATGGAATTCTTCTCTTCCGGGACTCTGGGATCACATCCCTGCTGAGGAGCAGCCGCTGGATCCGAGCATTTGGTGAAGCTTTAGGAGCTCCAGGAGCTCCCGAGCCCCAGCCCTGCTTGGCTAAATCCGTCCCTTCCCTCTTCCCTGCCTCCAGCCTCTCCTGAACTCACAGCTCCTTATTCCCATTCCAGACTCTCCCTCATTCCCTCTCCGCAGCTGCTGGGTGCAGGTTATCCCAGGAACACCTCCACAAATCCGTCCCACATTCCCTTCATTCCAATCTTTCCCAGGAAGAGCTTTTCCATTGGATTTTTTTCCCCCTCAGAGGCTCTGAACTGCTATAAGGATCCAAGATATCCCAACTTCCTGAGGACTCCAGCCTGGAATAACTCCCACAGCCACAGCTCCCAGAGTTCTGGCTCCCAAACAACCCCAGCCTACTCTTTCCAAGGCCTGAAGTTTCCCAGGGAATTTGGGAAGCCAATTGGATGGGTTTACCCTCCTTCAGTGGCTCTGCGCCCCTTCCTTGTCATTAATAAAGCAGGAGTGACCAGCTTGGAAAAACACATGGATTCATCAGTCCTGGGAAGTGTTTCTGGAGCTGCTGGTTACCCAGACGGCAGATTTGGGAATGATTTCTGTTATCCAGGTGGGAAGAGCCCGAGTTTCAGCTCCGCAAAACCCCTAATGCTTCACCCATTCTCCTCCCAGGCAGCTGAGGTTTTCCAGGAGCATTTTCCCTGCCTTTACCCGTGTCTGACACCAGCTGCAGCTGGAAATATCCCAGCACTTCCCGGGAAAGGAGATCCAGACAACGCCACCAGGAATATCCGTCACCTGAGCCATTCTGCCTGAGCACACATGAGCCTTCCCGGGAATCCAGGCTGAGATTCCAAGCCCTTCTTTGGAATCAGGGGCTCCGTTATCAGACCATGAATTTTCCTCTGGATTTTCCCCAATTCCCACAGCAAACACTCAAGCCATGGATTTTGCTGGATTAAATCAAGGTTTGGCTTTGCCAAGCTGTTCCATTTCACCTCCCACTGACCTCTGAACTGCAGAATTCCCAGGAAAGGGCTGACATCCGGGAATGTTTCCCAAATAATAATTATTCCCAATTCTCATTCTAGAACCAGTTTCAAAAACATGGATGTTTTCCTTTTTTTTTTTTTTTTTTTTTTTTTTTTTTTTTTGGGGATCTGTCAGAGCTGCAGCAGAGAAATCCACTCAGGTTGCCTTAAAAGCTGATTTCCCAAATGCTGGCTCCGGGATGAGCCCGACCTTGCCTCCGAGTCCAGGGAAAAACGGGATCTGTGGCATCAGGCAGCTTTTTCGTTCTGATTGAGGGGATTTACCTGGGAGCAGGGAACGCTGGAATTCCCAGTGCTGGGAATGCAACTGCTCGGGGCATTTCCATTTGCATTTGCATTGCAAATCCAATCAGGATTTGCTCATACCTCCGTTTCCTTCTTATTTTGGGGATCTTCGGTCAAAAGAGGAAAATGCGAACAACATCCCAGGAGAAAGGGATTTCCTTAAACCGAAGTTTTTGGAAGTTTCGTTTGGAATTAGGTGATCCTGAAGATCCTTTCCAACCCAAACCATTCCATAAATACAAATCCAGGACCTAACCCAACCACTTGCATAGGTCTGGCACCGGGACTGACTCACCAGGACTGATTTAATTCCTGCCTCCAGGATAAACGGAACAGAAATCACAGAATTATGGAATTCCCCAGCTCCCTTCCCTTCCCTCCCCGGGGCATGCTCCAGCCCCTCCGTGTCTTTGTCCTGAGGAGCCCGGAGCTGCCCCTGGATTTGAGGAATCCCAGCAGTGCCAGAACCAGGGGACAGCAGTGGGAAGGGACAGATCCAGGAGCACCAACCCTCGCCCCAAAATCCCCCCGAAGGCTCCCAAAGAGCTCTGCCAGGACCCAACGCGGATTTTGGGATCACTTCCCACCGTTCTTCATTCCTGAGCTGCAGGGAGCAAGTCCCACATGTGGAAAATTCCCCCAGCGCTGCTCCCAGGGAAGTTTGGATGATCCCACCTGGTTTTTTTTTAGGATCCCGAGCCCAGTTAATCAGGGAAGGTCAAAATTAACAAAAACACCAGGCGCTTCCCTTCATTCCAACTTCCAGGAGCAATGAAGACATCCCATAATTTGCCTTATTGGGAACACACACGGTTTGGAGGCATGTTTGGATACGAATCGGACATGATCGCTGGAGGAAGTTAATTAGATAATTGCCAAACGTGCTAATTGATTTTTAATTACCGAGCGAGGCTGGCAGCAGAGCCAGGACTGGCAGAGTCCTCTGTCATTAGAGAACAAAAGGAATTTCAGCAGCGCTCCAGCATTCCCAGGATCCCACGTGTCCGTGGTTTCTGCACCTTCTCCTAGAAATCCACCAGGATTTGCCCGTGCCTTCATTTCCTTCCTATTTTTGGGATCTTTGGTCAAAGGAGGAAAATGTGAACAACATCCCAGGAGAAAGGGATTTCCTTAAACTCGAGCTTTTGGAAGCGGAGGTTGGAATTGGTTGACCTTGAAGATCCTTTCCAACCCGAACCATTCCACAAATACAAATCCAGCCAATTCCATGGGTCTGGCACCGGGACTGATTTACAATTCCCGCTTTGATTCAGGCTTTTCCAGCTGTTCTGTGATCCCACATATCCACCCTGCGGAAGCCACCTCCATTCCCTGAGCACGAGCACATCCACAGGAGTTCTGGAGTGCTGGAATCTCCTGGGTTGGTGGGAAGCCTCGGTGCCTGATTTCCACAGGCGGAATTCCAAACTGGGACCTGCAAAACCATCCCATTCCACCCCTCTGCCACGGGCAGGGGCACTTCCCACGGGAAGGATGCCAGGATTTTCCCTGGCACTCCCTGTTCCATCCTGCCACTGCCCAGGAACTTCCCTCAGCCCCCTTGGATCACGAGGAGCACTTGCGCTTCCGGGAATAGAGTTCCCTGACGGAAACAAATCCATCCTTGTGAACGCAGCAAAGGAAATCTATGGAGACTCCAAGACTGAACCTTACCCTGAACTCTGGGATGGATCCACAGAAAGCAGAAAATGCTGCTCCAGGTTTTCCTGGGAGCTAGGGGAACCCTTGGGATTCATTTCCCGGCTAAAAACACCCCTGTATCCCACCCTCCCTTCCCACCTCTGGAGCAAACACCGGATGTTCAAAGCTGCTCCATTTCTTCCAAGCTTGGCATGCCGCACATGATCCCAGAATTCCAGAATGGAATTGGAAAGGACATAAAATCCCATCCAGGGCCACCCCTGCCATGGCAGGGACACCTCCCGCTGTCCCAGGCTGCTCCAACCTGGCCTTGGACACTGCCAGGGATCCAGGGGCAGCCACAGCTGCTCTGGGAATTCCATCCCAGCCCCTCGCCACCCTCCCAGCCAGGAATTCCCAATTCCCAATATCCCATCCATCCCTGCCCTCTGGCAGTGGGAAGCCATTCCCTGTGTCCTGTCCCTCCATCCCTTGTCCCCAGTCCCTCTCCAGCTCTCCTGAGTCTCCGAGAGCAAACACGAAGGGGAAAAACAAGACACCGACATCAGAAACCCCTCAGGGTCTTCCACCCCGGGGTGCAAAGCATCCAGACGACGCCAAGAGAAACGGGATGTGCGGAAAATGGCAGGAGGCCGGATTTGCACTTGTCTTGTTGCGGGGGGCAAAAAAAAAAAATCACCGGATGGTTAAAGTCGGAAGAGACCTCTCAGCTCTTCCAGTGCAACCATTAGAGCGGCGCAATTCGGGTGCAAACTGCCAAGCTTTGCCCTTGGCGGCTTTTTCCAACCTGCTGGGTGTGAAAAGGGGGAATGGGTGGAATCCCCGTCCCTGTACGTGTCCCAAAAGCACAGGGATGAGGCACCCCGGAAGTCCTGGGCGGCAGCACGGGGCTCACCCGGAGCTGAGAACAAACCAAACTCACCCCACACCTCGGCCCTCACCCAGGACTGGACACCGAGACCACACAAAGGCTTCCCAGGGCCTTTCCGCCTTCCCTGAACACCCCAGGAATCGCTCCAAAGGGAGTTTGTCTGGATTTAACTGGGACAGTTTAGGAACTCAAGGGGAAGAGGATCGAGCCCAGGCTAAAACTCTGTCTGTGCCACGGCATCATCTCCTGGGTCGAGATCAAAAGTGATCCGAGCACAAGGGCCAGGAACATTCCAAATGGGATGAACTGAGGGCCAGGAACATCCCCAGGGCCAGGAAGATCCCAAATGGGATGAACTGAGGGCCAGGAACATCCCAAGAGCCAGGAAGATCCCAAATGGGATGAACTGAGGGCCAGGAACATCCCCAGGGCCAGGAAGATCCCAAATGGGATGAACTGAGGGTCAGGAACATCCCAAGGGCCAGAAAGATCCCAAATGGGCTGAACTGAGGGTCAGGAACATCCTAAATTAACTGAACTAAGGGTCAGGAACATCCCCAGGGCCAGGAAGATCCCAAATGGGCTGAACCAAGAACCACGAAGATCCCAAATGGGCAGAACTGAGGGTCAGGAACATCCCAAGGACCAGGAAGATCCCAAGTGGGCAGAATTGAGGGCCAGAAACATCCTAAATTAACTGAACTAAGGGTCAGGAATATCCCAAGGGCCAGGAAGATCCCAAATGGGCTGAACCAAGGGCCAGGAAGATCCTAAATGGGATGAACTGAGAGTCAGGAACATCCCAAGGACCACGAACACCCTAAATGGGCTGAACTAAGGGCCAGGAACATCCCAAGGGCCAGGAAGATCCCAAATGGGATGAACTGAGGGCCAGGAACATCCCAAGGACCAGGAAGATCCCAAATGGGCAGAATTGAGGGCCAGAAACATCCTAAATTAACTGAACTAAGGGTCAGGAATATCCCAAGGGCCAGGAAGATCCCAAATAGGCTGAACTGAGGGGCAGGAACATCCCAAAGGCCAGGAAGATCCCAAATGGGCAGAACTCAGACGAGCAGTGGCCACAGCCAGGAATCTCCCTGCTTGCCATGAGCCAAGGATTGAACTCACTCAGCCAGACCCCAGATTCCCCACGAAAACCAGGAGAAAATCCTGGAGAATCCCATTCCATGAATGGAATTTCAGGCTCGTTGAAAGCTTCGCGGGGAACTTCTCTGTATCTCAGTGAAGCCGCAAAAAAATTCCCGAGATTTTAAAAGTCCTCCTCCAACACATCAACATTTCCCAGGAGCCTGGGACCACACCCTCGCCTCCCTCAAATGAACACAGAATCCGGGATTAGTTTGGGTTGGAAGGGACCTTAAAGCCCTGGGTTTGGGGCCAGGTCATCTTTAAGGTCCCTTCCAACCTAAAGCATTCCATGATTTCACGGAACGGTTTGGGTTTTCCCACTCCTGCCGTGACCGATGTCAAACAGAACGACACCGGAGAGCAGCTCTGATAAGAGAACCTGGAGCACGGGACACAAAACAAACCCGTTTTTGACTGGATCCTCCTCATTCCCACACAGCTCCGTGGCCTCCTGTGCCACGAGGAGCAACATCAGCTCCCAGAAAACCAGGATCCACCGGGAGAGACAGGCAGAGTGTGATCAACAGGGAATGTTTAACCTCGGAATGCTGCGTGGAGAAATCCATGCTGGAAGATGTCCGGAGAGACGTGTCCTGCT
>VZRN01005939.1:927738-946764 GCA_013397935.1 Dasyornis broadbenti | reverse complement strand
CCCCTTCCCCTTCCCCTTCCACTTCCCTCCCTCTAAGATTATCCAGGCACAAACCATCCGCTAAATCCCCAAAACTTTGGATTTGCCTCCTGTCAATCGCTTCCAACGAAACTTTGGATTCCACTCCTCTGAAACTCCCAAGGGTTTTCCGGGAGAGGTGACACCTTCCCTGTGGATAATTCAATGCCAAAGAGCTCCAGCAGCACCTACAATTCCAATCCCTGCTCCGACCAGCATTCCCTGCCAAATCCATGCAGATTTCTTCCTCAGCTGAGCCAAGTGCAATGTTTGATCTTCCAAAAGGCAGCACATTACATAATGAACTTAATATTAATGAGCTTTAATGAATGCGGGGCTTTCTGGTTGGTAACTCCCTGAAAAATGAAACTCCCGAATTAGGCTCAGCTTTAATGGAATTTACAGCTGGAACTCAATTATGGTGTGTTCTGTTTTATGCTTTGCAGTCTGAGCTGAGGCCTCACTGCCATTGGCTTATAAAAATAAATCATAAACTCTCCAGGAATCATTAAAATAAGTGCAATTACAGCCCTCAAGGCAGCACTGAAGGAAAAAGAAGAGCGGGAAGCAAGGTGGGAATGCTGGGGTTTTCTTGGCTGTCGCCGAGGCCCAGATCTTGGATCGCTGCCGCTTTTCCTCTGCTTTCATGGGCGAGAGCCGCTCCTCAGGGTGGGAACGCAGCTTGGAGCCCACCATGAGGGGCAGCAGAGCTTGGAGCGCTGGGAAACTGAGCTGGGAGCCGGAGAATTCCTCACCTCAGAGCTCCTTCGCTGAGCTCACACAGCTCCGGTCACGGGCGCGCAGGAATGGCAAGGAAACGTCACAATTCCATGAGCCTGGAAGTGTGTCCAGGCCCTGGGATCCATGGACAGGCCTCACTGTCCACTGAGTTCTCCTCCGGGGCAGCGGTGGAGCCCCCATCCCACGTGGATGTGACACCTGGGGACGGCGGTGGCTTTGGCAGGGCTGGGGGAACCGCTCCATGATCTCAGAGGGAATTTGAATGTTGGGCTTCTGCACTGGGGAATATCCAGAGGGAATCCCAGGGAACAAAGGGGCAGGAGCTGCCTACGCCAGGATCTCCACTGCCCCATCCTGTTCCTTTTAAGTGGCCTTTTTTAGCCTTTCTCTGGAATTACCCAGGATGAAATCAGGGTGGAAAAGGAAGAAAAGGAGGCTCGGGAGGGACCTTGTGGCTCTCCTCACACCCCTGACAGGAGGGGGCAGCCGGGAGTGGGGGACGATTCCCAGGAAACAGGGACAGGATGAGAGGGAATGGCCTCAGGCTGTGCCAGGGGAGGCTCAGGTGGATACTGGGAAGATTTCTCCGTGACCTCAGAGGGCTTTTCCATCCCAAACAATTCCATGGTTCTGTGAATTTGGCAACTCCTTAGGCCTTCGAACCCAACTCCCTCGGGCTGGCTCAGGATGTCCCTGTCCACTCCTCCACCTCCGGGATCACTCCCAAAACTGGGCAAAGCTCCTCGTGTGTTTTAGTGTTTGAGGTGCTCCAGACAAGCACAGGAGACCAGCAGAGGGAAAAAAAAAAAAAAAAAACCACGGAATTTTGCTGGGAAAAAAATGCTGGAAGTTTTGGCTTTGGCTTTGCCCGTGGCTGGGCACTTTCCCTGTAAGAATGAATGAGGGATAAATGTAAAAATATACAAAAAATTCTCCAGGCTCCGCCTAAACACAATGCACTAGAAAATCCCAGGAATAAAGAAGCGAATTCCACTAGAAGCAAACGTGAAACTGAATTCAGGAAGAACCCAGCTCCATCCATCTAAGCCTTGTCCTTGTTGAGCTATTTATCCCTTTTTCCTTAAAACAGAGTTCCAAACCATCCCATAATAACTTTTGGGTTGTATTTGGATCACTTCCAGGAGGATCCCATAAATCATGGCACATAGTAAATATTTTGGGGTTTTTTTTTTTTAAATCTCTGGGATCCTGGGGCTGTTCCTTGTTTTCCTCTGGATCTCCGCTCACCACAAGGATGGAAAATCTGCATGTCCGTACACAGATTCCACAGGCAGAGGCAAACGAGGACGTCCTGTGCTGTCCCACTCATCCCAGCGCTGAATTCCCAATTTCCTTGAGCCAATCTTACAGGACGCACAGGGCACAAAAAGAAGTGAAACCAAAGCCAGCTCCAGACTTGTTTTATTTCCAGGCGAACAGCAGCAAGCCAGACACCACCCTCGGCCGTGCAAGGGATTTAAAAGCAGCCTTTGAATCCATGGAATCCTCAAATTCCCTGCTTAATTAGACAGGTGACCTGATGAGAGGGGTCTGCTCCCTGCTGCTGCCGGAGCCAGCGCGTTTTCGGGGAGTCTGTTTGCGCTGCTGGCTGGAAACAATGCTCAGGCAGGCTCTCCAGAACATAATTAGGCAAATAATCAGCCTCCTAATTAAACAACCACCCTGAAGGGCTGCGGGAAATGCAGAACGAGGGCCCTGAACACCCGGGCAGCCGCTGGAGGGAGCTGGAGCAGGGCTGAGGTGCCCATTCCCCACATGGCTTCCCAGGGAAATGGGGGAGCTCAGGTGTGCGCTCCCATGGGAAAGGAGAACATCCAGGTCTGCAGTCACAGAATCCCTGAATCGCTGAGGTTGGAAAAGCTGTCCAGGATCATCGAGTCCCAGCTGTGCCCGATGCCCGCCTTGGCACTGAGTGCCACATCCAGGAATTCCTTGGGCACCTCCAGGGATGGGCACTCCAAACCTCCCTGGGCACTTCCAAGGCCTGAGCACCCTTTCCATGAGGAAATTCCTGCTGCTGTCCAACCTGAGCCTCCCCTGGCCCAGCCTGAGGCCGTTCCCTCTCCTCCTGTCCCTGTTCCCTGGGAGCAGATCCCAAATTCCCCCCCGGCTGCCCCCTCCTGTCAGGAGCTGTGCAGAGCCACAAGGTTCCCCCTGAGCTTCCTTTGCTCCAGCCTGAGCCCTTTCCCAGCTCTCTCAGGAGTTTTCCAGCCCCTTCCCAGCTCCCTCAGCCGCTCCCGGTGCTCCAGACCCTTCCCAGCTCCCTCAGCTGCAACCCTCCAGCACTGACCCTCTCTCCCCCCAGGTGCAGCTTTGCCTGATCTGCACCCAGGGGCCTGGGTCCCTTCCCAAAGAACTCCACCCCACCTTGGCCACAAGGCCATCCCAGCTCTGGAATCCCTTCCTGCCAGCAGGGACTCCAATCCCTGATATTCTGTGCCAGGGAATTCACAGGGAGGAAATACCCAACCAGCACACGGCCTCTGAGCCCTCAGCCTGGGGGGTTTTCCTGTGATACAAGATAAATAATGAATTATTAGAAACTGTTATTAGAATTAATATAGAATAAGTAATGAATACTGGGAACTGATTATTAGAACAATGACTATAGATTGCTTAACATATTTTTGCGCTTACCAAACAGAAAAGGAAGGTCTGGACCATTGTGAGAAAAGATTAAGCCAGGATGTAAAGGAACCTGACATCCTGCTATAGGGTCCTGACTCAGCCTAAGCCAGGATGTATAAGTTGGACTCAAGCCAAAGACACAGAGAGCATGCGCAGGGAAGCAGGGTGAAGAGTTCACTTGGAAGAATCTTTTATTGGACCCCTGACTTGATCAAAAAGACCCCTGCCCACATTTTCTCAAGCAGCACTGCGCAGGCGCAAGTGTATTTAAATGAACTTTGGACTCATTATAATACGAAGCGGGGATGTCTAATGAATATGTATAAGGGTATTGTATAGCTTCATGCATATGTAACCTGTAACTCAATATAAAGTAAGCAATGTGCCGCAGCTGGTACGCATGGCTTTAGGGAGCTATCCCTCGTGCGTCTCAGCGCTGAAATAAACATACCTACTTTACAACTTTGGTTGTGAAGTCATTCCGTGTGTCACCTGCACATCCCACAGAACCAGGGAATCCAGGGCAGAAGGGACCTCCAGAGGTGTCAGGTTCAGCCCTCACTCAGAGCAAGGGCGGCTTTGGGGTCAGATCTGATTTGGAAACGAAGTTGGGCTGCTCAGGCCCTCGTCCAGCCGGGCTTTGATCTCGAGGCTGGAGACCAAACCTCAGCTCTGAGCCCCTGCCTCAGCCTGGCCCCTGCCGGGGCTGATTTTATTCTCCCCATTCCTGATGAGCACTTCCCATCTCCAAACTTGTTTCCCCTGCAGCTCACCCCAGCACCCCAGCTTTTCCTGCAGATCCCTCTCTGCAGAGCCTCCCTCCTGCACTGCTGCCTGGCCTTGTCCCTCCCAGGGGCAGGAACTTGCGTTTAATTTGTGCTGAATCTCCTGGGATTCCTCAGGAATGGGCCCATTCCTCCCTCACGTCCTGGCTCCTTCAAGAGGGAACTCTGAGCCTCCACTTTGGAGAGTCTGGATTTGCAAACTGAATCCCAGAATGGTTTGGGATGGGAAGGGACCTTAAATCCCATCCATTGCACCCCTACCATGGCAGGGACACCTCCCACTGTCCCAGGCTGCTCCAAGCCCCAATGTCCAGCCTGGCCTTGGACACTTCCAGGGATCCAGGGGCAGCCACAGCTGCTCTGGTGGGGACAATCCCGGGCTGGACTCAATCTTGGAGCTCTTTTCCAGCCCTGATGCTTGGATTTTAAGGGATTGAACTCCCTTTGCTCCTGGCACTGAGTCTCGTGGTCAGAAAAGGGGAAAATATCTCATTGTTTTACCATTCGGTGACATCACCCACATCCTCCTTCCCCAAAATATTTTGGGAGACAGCTCCATGAATGTTGTTAAACTACCAGAGCAGGGAAGGAGAGGCGGAATTCCCCGATTTTCCGGCTTCTATTCCCTGCTTTCCTAAACCAGTCAAATAAAAGAATGAAAACGGACAGCTACAAAATCTGTGGAAGTCAGGAAAACCAGGACACACCACGAGAACCTTTGGAGAGCAGGAATCAGACCTCAGTTCCACCGGCCAGCTGAGAGGATCCAAAAAGGAAACAGCGAAATTCGAAAAGCACAAAACCTCTCAAGACTTTTGAATGAAAATAAATACTCGGGAGAAAGGGGATTGAGAACCTTCCGGTGCTCCCAGGGGCAGGAACTGTGGGGAGAGGGTTTGGAAAGGAGCAGGAAATACCAGGCCAAGCTTTGTTAACTGGAGCTCGCGGTCCTACAGAACCCAAATCCTTTGGGAAGTGTCGAGCAGAGGAAAGGGGACAGATTTTGAGGATGTGGTTTCTGAGGGAAAACTGGAAAAGCCCCACAGGAGGGGAAGGGAAGAGCTCCCCCTGGATAAATCAGGATCATCGGCTCCTCTCCGTGGGCCGGGGCTCGCAGGGTGAGAGGGAATGGGAGGAGATTCAGGATTTCGAGGCAATAATGCCAAGACAAGAAGATTCCAACCGAAAGGGAATAAAATGCTGGAAAAGCCACCTCGGGACAACGTCCTCGCTCCGCATTCCAGCTTTTCCTGCCATTTTCTCACCTCGGAAAGGTCTGAGCCTCCCCAGCAGCTCCCTCAAAGGACAGCTCCTCTCCACACTTCCACTCCTGGAGCTCCCTAAGTCAGGGAGGCAGGAAAAAAACGGAAATCCGGTTCTTTTTTATCCCAGCTTTGATCCAGCCTGCGTCTGGAACCTCCCTGAGATTCCCAGTGCGGATCTTCCGATCGCATTTTTCCATCAGTCCAAGGAGATTGACACCGTGAGGGTCCGCAGCGATAAACGCTCCTCAACATGGATTGATTTATTTACAACCACACCAGTGGGATCCCGCCTTTTCCAGGAAAAGCCGACAGGAAAGCGGGAAGAGATTTTCCCTTTAAAACCTGAAATAAATGACCTGATGTGCAAAATATCAGCAATTCAGGGGTGGGGGGAAATTCCAAGAAAATTCTTGGAAGTTCTGAACTATCACAGCTGAGAAACATCTTCCCTGAACTCCACGGAAAACCGGCGCTCCGGCGTGGCCTTTCCGAAGTGCATCCATTATTTAAAAAAAAAAATCACCAGCGAGAAATGAAACTTTGATGAGGTTTTGTTTGCTCGGCTCCTCGGAAAGCAATAAATTGAAATCACACCGCGTTTGTGTTATTGATTCCTCGGCAGCAGATACAAAATAAATTAGCTGCGCATTAAGTCGGGGCAGGCTGAGCAGTTAATTGTTTGTGTGGCTGGTGAAATACAATCCGGGGCTCTTCTGGGAGGAAAAAAAACCACCACAACGACGTGGGAAGGAGCAAAAGGCGAAGCTCCGGTGGCTCTGACGGCCATTATTTAAAAAAAAAAAAAAAGAAAAACCCATCCAAAATAAAGCAAAATCCAGCAGGGAGCCTCTGGTGTCTGAGCTGTTTATTGCTGCAGGGACAGGGGTGGCGTTCCTGCATCCAGAACTCATCCTTATCCCAAATCCAGGAGGCTGGGAGCGCTGCTAGACGACAATCCAAAGGGAATTTGGTCGCTCCATTTCACTCCCAAAATAATTCCCTGCTCCAGTTGTTCCTTTTCTGTTCAGACCTCGTGGGCAGAATGAGCTTCGCCAGCTCAGGAAGCGTGTTTTTTTAAACGGGAAATTTTTTTTTTTTTTTTTTTCCCCAACCTGTTGGAAACTGCTCCGACTTTTTGAGCCAGATTTTTGACGCAATGGTTGGATCGATGCCCAGCTGGGTGGTTCTTCTCGCTCTGACGGGGCACTCAGCTGGTATGAATGAACATCGGGGAATCCCTTCGAGAGCCACCCTGGGAGAGCTGCAGCCACTGCGGGAAATCTGGGCAACATCTCTTGGAGCAACTTCAGGGCAAGCAGCGAGCCCTTCCGCACGTTTTCCTTCCTTCCCGCGCTGAATCCCTGCCACTGGCACTTGGATAACAGGGACCGATCCAGACCGTGGGACTTGGTTTGAATTTCGGAGGACCAGCTCTTGTCCGTCCACAAAACCACATCAAGATCAGCTGAGCCTGGATACAGGAAGGAGAAACCACTGAAATCCAGGAAAACTGCCTCCCATTCCCGCCCTAACGCTCCCAAATTAATGTGTGCGACCAGCTTTGGAAAAGGGGGCACCGTGACCTTTCGGGAAAAAAAGACTCCCAGTCTGAATAAAAATGGAAGGTGGTACCTCCAGTCTTCCCAGGATGAGCCAGACAAGGATATCAATCCCAGCGATCAGGGAAAGGCAATTAGAGTGATGGACTGCAGCCAGTCCGGGAGAGATGGGAAAGGGAGAGACGAATCCAAAGTATTCCACAAAATTACCCTCAGCCGGAATTCCCATCCCCAGAAAGGCTTTTCCCCCCCCCTGAGCATCCCAGGGACCTCGTGCCATTGGAATCTCCACCTCCTCCCTGTTTTCCAGCCGGAATTCCCAGGTGGAGCTCACTCTGTGGGCTGCTTTTACGACCAGCAGGGATTCTACGGGATCAGAGAGGAGAAGGGAGGGGGAAAAAACCAGCTTCTTCCGTGGGATTTTAGGGATTTTTGCACCACAGCAAAAGCCAGAATTCTCTGGATACACCTGGGGGATCCCATTCAGCCCTTGCACAGTTTTACAGCTCGTCCTTGGCAAAGCCTCCTCAGGAAACGCCGTTTTCCCGGGTGGAATGCTGGGTGTGTCCCTCAGGATCCAGAACATTTTATATTTATTTATTTATATTTACACTTATCCGAATTCTCCCGCTGTCACAGCAGCAAAGCAAATTCCAGCTGGTTTCTGCACAACACCCTCGGTTTTCCCAAGATTATCAAAAACTGGGGAAGGAGGCTCCTGCTTGAAGCCCCTGCTCTCATTCCCAAGGAATTTCCCACAATCCGGAGCCAGGTAGGGAAAACAAAATCACATCCGATGTCGACCGAAATCCGCCTTGCTTGCACCACATGGGGTGGAAAAGCTGCTTGGGATGAGGAACGAGGCACCAGGAATGAGGCCTGCCTGAAAGTGTGGGAATGCTGGGCTCTTCCTTTGGATCCCAAGCCCCTCCGCCAGCTGATTTTCCTTTTCATGGAGAACAGAGCCCTTGGGGGTTCAGGGATGTTCATTTGACAACAGGAATTTCCGATGGAAAACTCCGAGTGCCACCCAAAATGCTTCCGGCTGCTGCCCTGCAGGACTTGGATCTATCTCCTGGCTAAAATGATGGAGGGATGGGAATTCCAAAGGGCAGTGGGCGCTGGTGGATGAGGCTCTCTCCAGCCCAGGCGAGGGCTCTCCTCGCCCCTCTTGGCAGATCCAGCATAAATACCGGGAATGGAGGAGGTGATCCAAACCAACAGGAGCACTGGGATTGTGTGGGAACGTCCTGGCAGTGCCCAAGGCCAGGCTGGATGGATCTTGGAGCAGCCTGGGACAGTGGGAGGTGTCCCTGCCATGGCAGGGCTGGGATGGGATGGGATTTGAGGTCCCTTCCAGCCCAAACCATTCCATGATTCCATGATTATCCCTGCTGAGGCATCTCCTGCCTTTTCCATGCTCCACTTTGAGATTCTCCCAGATCCTTCCCTTCTCCCTGCCTCTCTTTCCAAGCACAGACTGGGATCTAGGAGGAGTTTTTACGGGAAATCCACGGCTTAAGACAGCACTGAACCCTCCTGCTCCATGGGTGACAGCACAGCCAAGGTTTTTTTCCCACAAAACCAGGTTTGAGGGCCCTTCCCACCAAATCAATTCAGGATTCTGCGAGTGAGGAGCAGCCTCCTGCTCCCAGAGGAAAATCCCCTCTTCCCAAAAGGCGGCTGTGCCACTGAGGGCAAGGCAATCCCGAAAAACAGACCAGGGGAGTGCAGCAGTTGGGAATAAACCAGGAGCCCCCAGCAGGGGCCAAGCTGTGCCTGAGGGGCCTCCAGAGCCCCATCCCTGTTCCCCAGAGCTGATCCCCGATCTCAGGGATCCCATACAGGATCCCAAACCAGGACATCTTGGGGATCACGGTGGGAACAACCCTGCTTCCCCCGCCCTGCTCCGATCCAGCTCCTCCCTTTCTTTCCCCTGCGCTTGGCCGCATTTGGGAGCTGCAGCCCCAGGAGCCGTTCCCTCATCCCTCCGGTGGTTTCATTCCAGGACATTCTGCTGACACCACCATGAAAGGGATCTGGGAACAGATCCCGGGAATAATTCCAACATCAACTCTCCGACACCGCGTCAGAAGGGTTTCAGTTTCAAGCTTTCCCAGCTGATATTTGATGGGAACATGGAGGGCTATTTCCTCACCCCCAGCAGGCAGGAAGTTTTTCCCTCTAAATCCAGTTCCACCTGCATTTTCTCCCAAAGGATGAGACACTGGAGCCACACCATCCTCGTGAACCCGCTCCGAAGCAAAACGAGGGAAGCAACTCCCAACTCCAGAGATTCCTCAGCTCCCCTTCTCTTCCCAAGTGTTGCTGCCTCCAACCCGCACTTGCTCCCCTGCCCCGGGGAACGGCTGGAGCCGTGCCAGGGGTTTGGGATGGATTTTTAGGACAGGCTCTTCCCTCAGAGAGTGGAGTGGAATGAGCACTGGAACGGCTCCCCAGGGAATGGGCACGGCCCCGAGGCTGCCAGGGATGCCCAGGCTGGGATTGTTGGGGTGTCTGTCCAGGCCAGGAGCTGGAGCCACGATCCTTGGGATCCCTTCCCACCCAGGATATTCCATCCCACAGATCTCCCACTCTTCCCTTGCCCTCAGCAGATTTCCCCCCGTGCCTCAATTTCCAATATTTTCAGCAGCAAATTTTCCTTCGTGCCTCAAACGGCACCGAGCAAACGGGACTAAAACCTCAGCCCCGTTTCTCATTTTCACAAAGCAAACAATTTAATGTAATTTCGATAACTGAGCACCATCTGAACAGGGTGGCTCCACACGGTGATTGCACGTGGAAGCACCTCTCCCAAATCCTTGCCTGCTTTATTCCTTCAGTAAAAAAACCAGCCCCACTTAGCCCCAGCATCATTCCAAGAGAATTTCTTGTGCGGGAATGAAATAAAAACCTTAGAGGGGCACTTCCAGAGATTGATTCCTGCAGGTGCTGCGAATGGTCTGGACCCCAAACATAATGAAAACAATTCTCTTGTCAGATTTAGGGTAATTTTTATTTGCTGATGGGTCCTGGATGGGATAATAAAACTTCCAGCACGAGCCCGTTGTTGTCAACCGCAGCGGGGAAATGCGATATTTATTCGAGCCAGCATCTCTGCAACGGGCGCTGTTAAATGAGGGATTTGCAGTGTGGTGTTGGGGGGGGGAAAAAAAAAAAAATGAATGTATTTGGTTAAGTGGGCAAACGCCTTCAGAGGAACTGGAAATACTGGGTTCCAAAGGGTTTTGCAATCCAGGAGGAGAGGCAGGATTTTTCGGGAGCACGAGAAATTCGGGAAATGTAATGATTGCCAGGAGTGCTGCTTGAAAGCAGCCTTTACACCAAAGGGAAGGAATAGAATTAAATTGCTGGGAAAGGGAATCGAGGAGCCACTTTTTTTTTTTTTTTTTTTTACGGGAAAAGCCCCCAAAACCCCAGATTCCTGGCGTGGCACAGGAAATGTCACAACAGGACATTTTTCAGCCGCACGGAAGGACACACTCAGCCCTTCCGCCTTCACAGCTCGTTTGTCCCCCGCCCTGCCAGGCTGGGCCAGAATTCCCGGGGCTCGGGGCAGCAAAGGAGGGACAGCGAGGGAAACGAAACCCGAGCAAAGCGTGGGAAGGAATTTTCAAGCATCCCCGTGAATCCCACGGTCTGCCCGTGGATAAACCTGGGGTGCTTCGAGTCTAAATTGTCACCAAAGGTTTTCTAGGGAATAGAAAATTCCCAGGTTTTAACCGAGCCCCACAAAGCAGTGACAATGAGGAAACCAATAATGAGGACAGTTATCATACTANCAATCTGCATCCTGCCTTCTGGTTTTTAAGTCTTTGCCTGGTTGAAAACCAAGTCAAACTTTATTATTAATTATTATTATTATTATTACAGTTTTAGGTGTTGTATTTGAGCTCGGATCATCCTCAAACAAAATAAAAACGCGCTTTGTGGCGACTCATTAGGCGCAGATCAGAAACGACACAAAGGCTTCGCTCTGAAAGCCCCGAAACGGAGAATTTAGGAGCTTTCAAGGCAAGAGGCGACTTTCAAACACAGACGCCTCTGTTTTCGCACGGCAGAAATTAGATTAGATCCGTCTGAAATAAAAAAATAAAACGGTGCCAGACAGAAGAAAAAAAAAAAAAAGAAAAATCATTTCGATGCAGAACTTGAGCTGTCTGCAAATGTTCGAGCCCATAAAACAGCCAGGATTTCGCTCGGGAGGAGCCAACATTATCCTACCAGGACGCTCCGAAAGCCATTCCCAGACTGGATAATGGCAGGGAGGAGATTTGGGAATGCCCCTCCAGAACCCCCCTCTCCCTCAGGGAAAATTACTCCCTCATAATCTTCACAGCCCCGGAGCCGCGAGGGGCTCGGGAAGGCACTTGACCTTTTCCTGCTGGATTTTCCTGCGAATGCCACAACGAACGGAATCCAGCCTGGATCCACGAGGAGTAGTTTGGGAGACTCCTGGGGCAGTGCTGACACTGAGGAGAGGAGCCAAATGTTCCCATAAAACCAGGACAGACTGGGATGGAGCAGGAGTGAAGCAGCTCGTGCCATGTGCAGCCCTGGATGGGCCTTTTCCATGTTTTCCGTGGCCTCTGGTAGCAGCTGCTTCAATCCAGGAAAATCAGCGCTGGGATCACCTTTAGAGTGAAAATAAATCATGGGAATTGTTGGTGCTTCGTGCTTCCCAAAGGATTGGGTTGTTTCAAAGGAGTCGTGTCCATCCCGAACACACCCCCCTGTAATAAAATCCATGGAAAGCCTGGGAGAGCTGGGAATGTTCCCCTGGGGAAGGGAAGGATCCAGGGAGAGCTCAGAGCCCCTGGCAGGGCCTGAAGGGGCTCCAGGAGAGCTGGAGAGGGACTGGGGACAAGGGATGGAGGGACAGGACACAGGGAATGGCTTCCCACTGCTAGAGGGCAGGGATAGATGGGATATTGGGAATTGGGAATTCCTGGCTGGGAGGGTGGGGAGGGGCTGGGATGGAATTCCCAGAGCAGCTGTGGCTGCCCCTGGATCCCTGGCAGTGTCCAAGACCAGGTTGGACACTGGGGCTTGGAGCAGCCTGGGACAGTGAGAGCTGTCCCTGCCCATGGCACTGGATGCGATTTAAGATCCCTTCCAAACCATCCCAGGATTCTGTGACTCCCAAATCCCAGAAACCTCATTCCAGGATTTGACTGATTCTGCAGCTCCAAACTGGGAGCTGCAGCTTCATGGAATGCTTTTTTAGGAATTCCTTTTCCATGAGCGGAAGCATCACCTGCTTGGATGTGCTGCAGATCCCTGGAGCTGTTCCTTTAAAGGTTCCCAGCAGGAAAATTGGCTCCAGAGGGCGAGGAGCGGAGAAAAGCAGAATTAAACTGACCCCAAATAAATGCATTTCCCGCTAAAAATGAGTGGACACCTCCTTCCAAGGAATACCCAAATTCCTCCGGAGCAGCGAAACTGTCCCGGGGTTCCACTCCTGAATTTTACTGCTCCAAGAGCAGGAAAACAATGGAACATTTCAGCCTGAGAGCTCTGGGATGAGCAGCTTTTGTCCTACTAACTTGGCTTTTTTCCTTCCTTTTCCCCGCCATCCACAGAATCATGGAATGGTTTGGGCTGGAAGGGACCTCAAATCCCATCCCAGCCCTGCCATGGCAGGGACACCTCCCACTGTCCCAGGCTGCTCCAAGCCCCATCCAGCCTGGCCTGGATCACGGAGAGAAAATCAAAATCCTTCTCCTTCACCAAGGCCAAAGCTGGACGAGCGAAGTTTGAATCTGGAATGCCAACAGGAAAATCCTAAATTAAACACACCCCATCCATCAGCAGGGACAATTCCAAGACGTTAAAGGCAACGATTACTAATTCACTGATTTTCCTTAAAATCCAAAAAAAAAAAAAAAAAAAAAAAAAAAAAAAAAAAAAAAAAGATGGGAACTCCACCCTCACAGATTTGAACAAAACCCGAAAAGATTCCAACTCTTTTCCTTGGTATTCATCCGTTGTTTTCCACAGCCTTTGCGCTTTTTCCGTGTTTCTGCTGTTTTTTGCTGCTGTTTTGGGTTTTTACTTTCGTTTCTGCTGAGACCTTGGTTTGATCCCTCCACAGCGAGTGGGTCCGGGACTCTAAAGAGAGGGAAAAAAAAAAAAAGAAACCAGACACAGGACGGGTTTTTTTTTTGTGTGTGTCATTAAACAGTTCCCACATTTCCATCGGAATTCCCAGCCTGGAATATTGGCCCGTTCCAGCCCTCAAAGGAGGAAATGATATCGGAGATCATCAGGGAGGATCTGGCAGAGGGGGCAGGCAGGGAGCAGCCAGGCTTGCAGGGAATTTATCCCAAATAATCCAATTTCTCCTGCTCGGAGGGAAGCTCTGAAGGGCAATAAAAGGGGGGGGAGGGGGATGAAATTCCCGACCTGCCATTACCCCGGAACGCTGGGAGAAATAAAATTCCGCGCCTTTCGTACACAAGAACAGGAATCAAATCAATTTTTTCCTCCAGGAGAAAGGCTTTGGAGGGATTTGCCGAAGCCTGCAGCAGACAAGGAGACAACTCGAACATGAAAAGGAGGAGCAGGGAGCAAACAATGAAAACGAAATTAAAACAAAATACGGATGTTTTCCTAAACCTTTGGAACGGGCCATGCACTAAACCAGGTGAAAGATGATAAAACAGCCTCAGGCTGGGAAGTTGGGAAGATTCCTTGGCCGCAGCAAAATCCCGACAGATTTTTACGGGGGGGAAGAAGATTTTAACCTCAGAGGAGGTGCAGGAATTTAACAAGGCACAATTATTAAATTGGCTTTTCCAGCCACAGGAACGGAGCCTGGGCCCCGACCTTAGCAGGCGGTTTTGGAGCCGGCATTAAACAGGGAATTCTGAGGGATCACGGAGGTTCATGGATGAGATGGAGCCATCCAGGCCATGAAAGCCGGGATTCAAGGAAGATGGAATTCCTGCGGTGCGGATGAGTGCAGGAGTGGAGAGCGGGTTCAGGGCGAGGCTGGAATCAGGAAAATCCAAGCAGTGACCAGGAGCTCAGCCCGGCTCTGGGGCCACACATCGGGAGCAAAAATCATTTGGAATGACTTAGGGTTCCCTGCCTCTGGAGGGATGGAGGGGATCCAACCAGACACAGGACCCAGGATGGTTTGGTGGGAAGGGACCTTAAATCCCATCCCATCCCATCCCACCCCTGCCATGGGCAGGGACACCTCCCACTGTCCCAGGCTGCTCCAAGCCCCAATGTCCAGCCTGGCCTTGGACACTGCCAGGGATCCAGGGACAGCCACAGCTGCTCTGGGAATTCCATCCCAGCCCCTCGCCACCCTCCCAGCCAGGAATTCCCAATTCCCAATATCCCATCCATCCCTGCCCTCTGGCAGTGGGAAGCCATTCCCTGTGTCCTGTCCCTCCATCCCTTGTCCCCAGTCCCTCTCCAGCTCTCCTGGAGCCCCTTCAGGCCCTGCCAGGGGCTCTGAGCTCTCCCTGGATCCTTCCCTGCTCCAGGGGAACATTCCCAGCTCTCCCAGCCTGGCACCACCAAGCCCTGGCAGGTGCCGCTCTAAGACGCCCTCAAATCCTTCCCTCCAGGGTGGCACCTGGCAGGACCCACCCCGGTCCCTCATTCTTTGGGATTTTCCCGGAGCACCACAGGGGAACAGGGAAGGGCTGGAAGCAGATCCACTGGAATTTGGGTGCTTTATTCCCTAAGAAGGATTCCTCCCAAGGGGAAGCCCAGCCCTGCCCACGTCCCCAAGTGCCCCCTCAGCTTTTAAACCCCCTCAGCAATGGGGGCTCCACCTCTGCCCTGGGAAGTGGAAAAATCTGGAATTTTCAAATCTCCCCATTGGTTCAGAGCCGGCTGTGCCCCAACCCCGGCGCTGCGGCAGTAACTGAGATGAGCTCTGCCCTCAAGGCTGCAGCATTTGCAGCCACGATCCTCATTTGTGGCTCTGGCCTCCATCCCCGCCATCCCCGATCCGCATTTCCAGGAGGCCAACGCGCCCGGATGCCTTCCCGGATGCCTCTTATCCCGCTCTCCCCTCCTCGCTTTCATCCTCCGGAGCCATTTCAGTCTTCATTGCGCCCCGCACCCGATGGAGAATAAATCCACTTTAAACGTAGATAACGAACGTTGAAAGAAATAAACACCGGCTCCGGCCAGGAGCGTGAGGCGGCCCCGCGGAACAGAGACGTTCCCCAATTAGCAGAGTTTATTTAAACCCGGCACGAACACCTCGGGAAGGAAACACCCGAGCCAAAGGAAGCGCTTCTGATCTTCACCACTTCGTGCCCGAGCGACGCTTGCAGCAGAAAGCCGCCCGCCGAAGGAGCAATAAAGACCATTCTATTCAGAAAGGGATTTTCCCCAGTGTTTCGGGCGATTGGAGGTTTTTTTAATTTATTGCAAGCAAATGGCGCGTGAAACGCTTTTTAACGCCCGGTGCGAAGCGGCACCGAAAGGATCTGATCTCACCTTTCCCGAGTGGGTTTGAGGTGTTTTAAGCCCCGCGTGCACCCTTAAGCAACAGCAATGCCACCTCTTCTGTTTCTAATGAGAATTCCCTCTGCCGCCCAGTGCCGGAAAAGTCCAAAATCCGCAGGGATCTCAGGGCCTTTCGTCGGTTGCGTCCCAGCGTGGATTTAGTGAAGGGAAACAGGAGCTGCGCCAGGGCTCAACAACCACCTCAAGTCCGGCGGAAGCAAAGGGAGCTCCAGGTTCATGAGTAAATATTCCCAAACTGGCAGGGGAGGCTCGGGTTGGACACCGGCAGGAATTTCCCCATGGAAAGGGTGCTCAGGCCTTGGAAGTGCCCAGGGAGGTTTGGAGTGCCCATCCCTGGGGGTGTCCCGGGAATTCCTGGACGTGGAACTCAGGGCACTGGGCTGGATGAGAAGGTGCTGATCCATCAGAGCTTGGACTCCGTGGGCTGGGAGGGCTTTTCCAACCTCAGGGATTCTGGAACCAAACCAAAAATTGGTCCAAGCCCACGGACAGGACTTGGAAGCCGTGGCCAGGTCACCAGGCAGTGAAAGAGGCCACAGGAAACAGGGAATTGTGATTCCATTGGAGAGGCTCCTGCTTGAACCACACGGCTCTGAACAATCACGGAATTCCAGGCAGGTTTGGCTTGGAAGGGACCCTGAAGCTCATCCTCATCCCATTCCAAGCCCCCCATGGACAGACTTCCCTGCTGCTATTTGCATGGAAAGCCCAGCTCATCCCAGGCTGCTCCTGCCATTCCCAGAATTCTCCCGGCTCCTCAAGGAGCGAGATCCTCACCCCATCATCTTCCCCTCTCCACGGCTGAGAGGAGTTTTGGGAAAAGCATCCAAAGGCAGGTGTGGGGGCAGGATTGGAGGCCAGCCCCCATCCAGGAACATTCCCAGCACCTTTCCCTGCTGCTGGGAGCGAAGGCAGAGCTCCAGCCGGGAGTGCTGGAAGGGAAAACCAGCAGGAGACAGCAGGTGAACAGAAAGGCTGGGGATTAAAAAAGTAAAAATGAATCCCGGTGGGGTTTGTTCCGTTTGTTGGGGTTGGTTTTTTTTTTTTTTTCCCCCAAGAAAAAGAGTCTTTGACAAGAAACACTTTTTTACGGGAATCAGAGTTTGGGAAAACAGGGATTGAGTGTTTTCAAAAGATAAAAACAGGCACAGCAGGGAAGGGTCAAACAACAGCTGCCGCATCAACAACCAGAGCTGGCGTGAGGCGAGGCAGGGATCACACTGAGGGAAAAACGCCTTTGGAATAGCAAAGGACCCGTGAGAAGCCCGGGAAGGAGGAACGGAGCTCCTGGACATCCCCCTGGGCAGGGGAAGGAGCAGGGGTGAGCCAGGCTGGGGCATGGCCCGGGGCACAAAGGGATGTGGAAAAGGCTTGGAAACCTCCGGAATGTTTGGGATTCCCATCCAAGAGGCCACAGGATCCATAAAAGCTTCTCCTTTGGAAGATTCCAACCCAAGGTTGGTGGCTCTGCCCTCAACTTTAGTCCCTCTGCGCAGCTGGAGGGACCAAAAAGCTTCCAGTTGGTTTTTAAAGCCTTCTCCATGGACTCCAAAGCAGCCCCGGATTGTGGGATAATCACTGGAAACCCTGGATAAAAGGAAGAATTCACCCTCCCGGCAGCTGGGACACGGAGCAAGCTCAGCACTGCGGCTTCTCCAGGGCAAACCCGGGACAGCTCCAGGGTTTGCTCTGGGAAAATCCCATCCTTGCTTCCTCCAGCGGGAGGCAAACATTCCATGGGGATGGAAAACCAGTGAAATCCGGAGTTTGTGCAGCTCCGTGGGGTCTCCGAGGGTGAAAACGGGAGATACGGGCACAGCCCGATCCCAAATCCTGAACATTCGTTCGCTGAATCCCTCCCAGACTTGTCATTCCCAAGGGCCTCTTGGATGCTTCCCTCATCCCATAATTCCACTGATTCCTGGCCTCCCACTCCTACCAGGGAGAACATTCCGTGAGGAAAGCTCCTCAGATCCCTTTTTCCAGCCGTAGACTGGACCATTCCAGCTGGGAAGGATCATGGCAGGGCTGACCAAAACTTAAAGCTGGTCATGAATGTGGGGCTTGGAATGCCGGGCTTGGAATATCGACCAAGGGAAAGGCCAAGGTGCCTCGGAGCACCTCAGCCCGTCCCAAGATCAAAGGGAATTATTGGAGCTTTAATGATGGAATTAATTAGAAATGAAATTGTGAACTTCCTCTTGGCTTTGGACCGGCCACGATTCACATGAGAACTGGGAGTACTCAGTTCGCTGCGACACCGAGGGAGAAAAAGTTCATCCAGGTCACCTCAGAGTGGGGCGATTCCATTTCATCAAATGGTTGGGGTTGGGAGGGACCTTAAATCCCATCCCATCCCATCCCATCCCATCCCATCCCATCCCATCCCATCCCACACCTCCCACCGTCCCAGGCTGCTCCAAGCCCCAGTGTCCAACCTGGCCTTGGGCACTGCCAGGGATCCAGGGGCAGCCACAGCTGCTCTGGGAATTCCATCCCAGCCCCTCGCCACCCTCCCAGGGAAGGGAGGGTTGGGAATGTGATCCTCTGTCATTCGTTCCGTGTTTTGGAGAAGGAAGAACAGCAGCACTGCACTGGAATTTTCCACGGGAAAGGAGCAATCGATGGCCCAGGGAAGGAGAGGGAGTGAAGGATGGATATTAACTCCTCATTAACGCTAATGACAAAACTGTAAATCACGGGAAGGTTTAATGGAAAGGATCCGGTGTGGAGCTGCCCGGGAGAGGTTTCCCATTGATTTTCGGCATCACTCAGGTAATTCCAGGATCAATAGGGCACAAAATCCACCTCTCTGCTTGTTAGCAGCACAACTGGATTTTGTGCCAGACTCTGTTTATAAAACCTGATCCAAGAGGGAGACAATTCCCGAGGGATGGAGGGACAGGACACAGGGAATGGCTTCCCACTGCCAGAGGGCAGGGACAGATGGGATATTGGGAACTGGGAATTCCTGGCTGGGAGGGGCTGGGATGGAATTCCCAGAGCAGCTGTGGCTGCCCCTGGATCCCTGGCAGTGTCCAAGGCCAGGTTGGACACTGGGGCTTGGAGCAGCCTGGGACAGTGGGAGGTGTCCCTGCCCATGGAAAAGGGAGTGGGATAAGATGGGATTTAAGGTTCCTTTCATCCCAGATTCTGGGATTCTCTGTGACTGGGAGAGGCTGGAAGCAGCAAAGAGCAGGAGATGGAGATTTCCTGATGGGAGATTTGAGTCAATCCCTCTCCTTGGCCTGGGATCCCAGGCACTCTTTCCACCCTGAAAATGCAGGAAAACGGGCACTTCCCAAGCTCCAGCAAATTCCTCATCACTCCATCCCTGCTCTGATCCCTGCTGCATTCCACACACAAATCCCTCCTGCCCTCATTTTTCCCAGATTTATGCAACCCATCTGTTCTGCTAAACTCTTCCAAGCTCTTAAGGCCAAAGTAATTGCTTTTTTGATTTTTTTCTTTTTCTTTTTTTTTTTTTTT
>VZRN01005939.1:910090-922102 GCA_013397935.1 Dasyornis broadbenti | reverse complement strand
AGCTCAAAATAACATTCTCAAAACTTTCAGCACGAAAGTTGCCGCCTGTGTTCGGCGTTTATTCCCTCGAATCCCATTCCAAATTGTCCTGGCTTTATGGGACTTGGTTTGCCCTTAAAACCGAGCTCTTAAAATGTTGATTTTTGATTCTTAGCCCCGTTTTGGGTCGGTTTTCCACCAGTTTTGCTCTTTCTGCGCTGAACTTGGCGTCTTTGCCTCCACGGAACAGCCAGGGAAGAAGGAATAATTCTGAAACGTCGGGCTCAGATGTTCGGTCTGACACATGAAGAGGAGCAGGAGCCACAAGACAGATGGTCTCAGGAATCTTCTGATCGTGCCAGGATCACCCAGCCCTCGGGAGAGGCATTTTTAGGCATCTTTTAGGGAAAAAAAAAAAAAAAAAACCAACGTTATTTTTTTTAACAGAGGTTTATAAAAACCAACGTTTGGGCCACTCATGTGGTGATCATGGAGCTCTTAACGAGGACAGAAAGGAAAAACGAGGAATAAAGGGAAAAACGAAAGAGTTCCTGAGATCCTGTAAAAAAACCCTCCTGGTGAAATATCAGCTCCATCATGGCAATAATCCGGGGAAAAGGCGTGAGGAAAAACTCGGAATGAATTTAACTCTGCAAATCTTTGTGCTGTTAAAAAAAAAAAGATGGAAATGAGAAACGAGGGGGTTTGAGGTGAGGGAACGCGAGGGGAAATGAGACGGGAACTCGGGGCTGGGTGATACGATCCCAGAAAATGATGGTCACAAATTCCAACGTGGCTTTGGGATCCAGGACGTGCCATCATCCCAACCAAGCACCAGCAGGGCTCAGCCAATTTTCCATATTCCTGGATATCTCCAGCCAGTTTTCCTGGATATTCTGCCAGAGGAAGGAAAACCTTCACTGGCAAACGTGGATTGGGAATGTGCCGTCAGTGCTGGACAATCCTGTTGGGATTCGGGATTTGGGAAGTGGGGATTGTGCTGCTCGTGAGGGGCTGAATTACCAGGACACAGCCCTGGACCCTGGGGACATTCGGGATGTGGTGCCTCCACCGGGCTTTTGAAGGATGTGGGCCACAATTCCAGTGGAATTTCCCGCTGGGAATGGCGTTGCTGCTGTGGCTGAGGGCAGGGAGCCTTCTCCCAGGGAAGGAGCTCAGACATCCTGGAATGAAGCGGCTTCAGGAAAAGGTCTTGGCTAAGGCAGCAGGTGCCAGCTCCTCACAGGGCTTCAGAGGAGTTGTAGGTCCTCGGCCATAAAGGTCAGAGTGGTTGGAATCCGGGCAAGGTTTCAGGGATTTGGTGTTTTCCCAGGAACGACCACTTCTGTTCTCCAGTTTGAGAAGGGAACGCAACTCCAAGCCCGAATTCCAGTCCTCCGAAGGGGGCTTGGAAAAGCCAGGGAACGTGACTTTGTGCAGGGGTCAAGAGTTTAACACCCAAAGAGATTTAAATTTCGGTTTAGGAAGAAATTCCCAGGCAGGAACCGGATTGGGTCCTTTCCAACCCAACCCATTTCGTGACTGGGCAATACCAGACCTTCCAGAGGCTTCCAAAAGGTGTGAGGGAAAAATTACAAAAAAAAACGCATCAGCTTTTCATTTTCCCCCCTTTGCCTGGTCCCTGTGGCAGCAGGACTGAGCCATTCCCAGGACCACGATGGATTCTGAAGGATCTCTCTCCCGCACCTCTAAACCCTCGGATCACAAACGGGATCACTGCAGGCCCGGCCTAGCCCAGGCCTGAACTAATGATTCTGATCTAATTAGTACTAATCTGCTCCCCACTCTGAAAGCTTTTGAACCACCCAGGACCCAGCAGCCTTTAAAATCTCCCTGGAAATTCCCACGGAAAACCATTCCAGGAGCCATTTCCTGGTTTCTGTCCCGACAGCAATTTTCTCCTCCAGCATTTCCCATAAACTGCAGCAGCACCAAGGGCAACGAGCTGGGAGAAAAAGGACAAGAAAGCAGCACAGCTCTGGAAAAGGCGGCTTTTCCCTCTTTTCCCACCATCCCTGTGAGGAAAAGTCCAGCTGGGATGGGTAAGTGGGGGGGATGAAGCAGATTAACAAACCCTGCTCAGTTCATCTTCAGCTCCACCTGCGCCAGAGAGGGGCTGGGAAAAAAAAAAAAAAAAAAAACAAACCCACAGAAATACAAACTAAGGGCCACGATTTGCTCCCGCTTCCTAAGACATAATTACAACAAGAGGAAAAAAAAAAAAATATTGTGCGGTATTGGATTTTTGGGGAAAGCGAGGATTTGGAAGGACAAAAAGGGATTTTTGAAGGGCGCAAATGGACTCGTGTGTCCTCGGCGCTCAGTGACAGCTTGAGAGCCCGGCCTGGCAGCTGTGTCCTTCCATCTGCCTCAGCTCTGCCCTTCCCTTCCCATCCCAGCACATCCTGGATGGACTGGGGCCATTAGCTGGGAAAAATCTGGTGATCTGCGCAACCAGGATGAAAAAAATGAGCGACCAAGGGTAAAAAAGCACGAGGTGACAGAAGCTTCGAGGGGCAACGTGACAGTGAATTCCAGGAAAATCGTGTCCTTCATGCCTGGATTGTGTTCCGGATGTCCAAAGCCAACTGAGGACAGCGAAAGCTGTTTGATTTCGGGAATCTGAATCCACAGGTACTATCGGGATCGATAAATCGGGGGAACTCTACATCCAAGTTTGGAAATATCTTAAAAAACTTAAGGGATCAGTGAGGGTGGAGGAGAAAAGGTCGGGTTTGAGCCCAAAGAAATCTCTGGCTTTGTCCCAGAAAATTTCTGTACTGAGCAGCAGTCCGGAAGTCAAATTAAAGTATTAAAAATCTGGGATATTCCTTGGGATCAGCTGCCCCAGCCCTCACGGATGGGGCGGGAGAGGAGCGGAGCTGGCGCCGTGCGAGCCCAGCGAAACCAAACGTTCCTCAGTTATCAAACCCACGGCACAGCCCCACATCAGCCCAAATGAAATTCCCGGACTCTCTCCCAGCCCCAACCACCGCGGCTGTTTCCCGTTTCTGACCTTAAATTCGCAAACCGCGTTTCCCCACCTGCGCGACGACTTTCCACGTCAAGCACCTTCGGTATCAAAGCCCAATAACGTGAAACACTCCCAGAATTTTAGTTCTGCCTCGAATTACGGAACACGAGGAGCAGCAGCCAAAAAAAAAAAAAACATTGAACGCATCAAGTCCTAAGTGAGGCAAATCCGTCTCCAAAATGTGAATTACGTTCGTGTTTGGCGCTCGCGCTGAACTTTCGGGTTCGTGAGGAGCAGAGCTATGGGAGATGAGGAGAGGAATCTTTTGAAAGCACACACGGAGAGAAATAACTGCCCCCCTCCGAAAGAAAAAAAAAAAACCCTTCCAGATGAGAGATGGAACCACAGATTGGGATTCACCGTGGAATTAAAGGAACTCATGTCATTCACCGGGGAAAAAACTCGAGTACTTTTGATCGGAGAAAGGAGGAACTGGACTAAAATCTCCAATTTTATTTTTTTTTTTTTTTTAATAGAACCCATAATTTTATTCTGAACTCCTCCTGATAGGTAGGGCTGTGATTTACTGCAGAGGCCATAACAAGTGACAAATTCAGAATAAATGAAATAAAAATACAGATGATCTTCAGATTTGCTGCCTACCAGCCCAGCTCTGTTTAACAACCGCTGCATTCTGGATCTGCTCGTGCCCAATCTCCCTGACTGATCTTTTTTTTATTCCTCACAGCAAACGTATGGGGGGGAAAAAAAAAAAGTCATTTAAAAGGCATTAAAGTGATAAAAAGTTTAACATTCCTCGAAGTTCTTCGGGATGAAAAGGTTTCGCTACTACATCCTTGATATTCTTAAAATAACTCCTTAAAAGGATGGAATTGTTCCTTTTTTGGGAGGGAAGGAGTGGCTGGAGAGGATTTACCTGCAACACACCTGGGGCAAAAATAAATCTGGGAATGCCCAGGTCGGTGGAGCCCCTCAGGAAACAATTCCAGCTGGATTTGGAGCTCCTGCCTGGGGGGGTTCCACTCCCAGGGCTGCAGGAACATCGCCACCCTGCCTGGGGCTGGAAAGGACTGGGAAGATGGAGAGGGACTGGGGACAAGGGATGGAGGGACAGGACACAGGGAATGGCTTCCCACTGCCAGAGGGCAGGGATGGATGGGATATTGGGAATTGGGAATTCCTGGCTGGGAGGGGCTGGGATGGAATTCCCAGAGCAGCTGTGGCTGCCCCTGGATCCCTGGAAGTGTCCAAGGCCAGGTTGGACACCGGGGCTTGGAGCAGCCTGGGACAGTGGGAGGGGGCCCTGCCCATGGATGGGCTGGAATGGGATGGGATTTAGGGTCCCAAATCCACCCAAACTGGATTTGGCAGAGGCACTGCCTGCTCCATTGGCATCTCCCGAGGGAATTACAAATCCTAGATGGACACAACACCTGCCCCTCCTGAGTTTAATGCACAGAGCTAAAGGAATATTCATTGGAAAAGACACAGAAATCTAAGAGGGAGCCCACACCCTGCCTCAGTTTCCCTGTGGGAGGTCATGCAATCGTTGGTGGCCCCTGGGGGCTTGGAGATGACTCTGGACCCGAAAATCCCAGAATGGTTTGGGTTGGGAGGGACCTTAAATCCCTCCCTAAAATTCAGTGCCACCCCTGCCATGGCAGGGTCACCTCCCACTCTCCCAGGCTGTTCCAACCTGGCCTTGGACACTGCCAGGGATCCAGGGGCAGCCACAGCTTCTCCGGGAATTCCATCCCAGCCCCTCCCCACCCTCCCAGCCAGGAATTCCCAATTCCCAAGATCCCATCCATCCCTGCCCTCTGGCAGTGGGAAGCCATTCCCTGGGTCCTGGCACTCATTATCCCTCTGCTTTCCTCTGGGAAATCCTGGGAATCCTTGCGCTCCAGGGTCACCCCCAGAAGCTGTCCCAGGGCTGCTCTCCTGGGCACTGTTGATCCTGAATCCCCTCTGCCTCCTCCATCCCGGCCCCAAACCCGCCCAGGGGCACCAGGAATTCGCTCTTTCACACAGAAACAAACTGGAAGGTCTGGAAAACAAAAGCTCAGCTTTTCAAAGGTCAGGCCTGGAGAGGCTGTTGATTTTTGGAGAAGCCACCAGAAGCTCAGGCAGGGAGGGCAGGAGGATCCTCGGCACTTCCAGAGCCAAACCGAATAAAGTTCAGTCCCTTTTCTAAAGAGCAGGAGGAGGCAGGAGTTTGCTGAAGCCTCGTGCTCTTTGTTCTTCATTATCGGCTCCCCGGCAGCACAGGGAAGGGGTTAGGAATGTCAACAGGGATTTCCTGGGATTCAATCGCCCTCCCAGGCCTTTCGGCTTCCACCGAAGCTTCATTTTCTCCTCCCTCTCCCTGCTGAAGGCTCCCAGGGCAAACTGGGCGGGTCCCGAGCTGGAAAAGGGAGTTTTAGAAAGAGAATCAGGAGTGTTTTGCACACAGTCGAGTGTCCAGGCCGCCAGGGGCAGGTGGAGTCTCCCTTCGGAATTGTTTAGGTTGGAAAAGCCCTCTGAGCTCACCAAGGCCACCCCTGCCCCGTGTCCCCAAGTGCCACATCCCCAGGGCTTCAAATCCCTCCAGGAATGGGGACCCCACGCAATTCCATGGAATTTATTACTTGGGAAATGACCCCACCTGACCCCAGCCTGTTGTGCCTACAAGCAGCAGGACAGAGGAGGTGTGGGGATACCTGTCCTTGTTGCCTCTTGGGGTGGGAATGTTTTGGGACCGAAAATCCGAAGGAGAATCCTGGTTTTCCTCTATCTCATCCCAGCAACACCCCGAGGTTGGATGTGCCAAAATTCCCTTTATTTTTCCCGTTTCTCTTGCCTTGGGCCATTTCGCCAGCACTTCCATGAAGGAATGTTCCCAATATCCAACCCGAGCCTCCCTGGGGGCGACTTGAGGCCTCTCATGGCTGGGTCTGTTTCCATGGAGCAGATTTGAGTACCCGAGGCATTTAAATGAGTTACTCCTCATGGCAATTAAGGTGTTGGCGTTAATTATAACAGAACCACAAATAAAAATAAAAATATTCCTAAAACTGCTGTTCCCAAGCACTTCCAAGCAGCACAGGAATTTCCCGGTTAAAACAAAAACACGGCGGCGTTCAAGGCTGGAGAAAGGAAAACCAGGAATTAGCAAAGCTGGTTCCGTTTCCTGCTAAAAACCAGGGAGATAAATTTAAATTTCACGTGAAGTCCCGACTTTGGAGCTGTGTTTGCAGATCCGCCAGCAGCAGGTTATTTTTATTCAATCCCATGGGAATTATGGCTGGGGTTGACACTCTGGGCTCCCTGCTCCAACCCGAAAAAACATTTCAGGGAAGGTGGGAACAACACCTGGATGTTGCAGGGGGGGCAAAATGGTCCAAGGCAAGAGAAATGGGAAAAATAAAGAGAATTTTGGCACCAGACTGCGGCACATCCAACCTCGGGGTATTGCTGGGATGAGATAGCGGAAAACCAGGATTCTCCTTTGGATTTTCGGTCCCAAAACATTCCAAGGACAGGTATCCCCACACCTCCTCCTCCCTGCTGCTTGTAGGTTGGGGTGATGTGGGGTCATTTCCCAAGCAATAAATTCAATGGAATTCCATGGAATCTCTTCGCTACAGAGCCATCCCAGCTGGGGCTTCCGCGCGATTTCCCAGTCCAGGTTCTCTGAGAGAACTTCCCAACATCTCCTGCCGATGGCTAGAAATCCCCAAGGTGCAACACGGGGCGGGGAAAGGGCAATAGAGCCATTGGGAAAGCAAATGAAAAACCGGGAAAGGCTGGAAAATAGAACAGAAAGGCGAAGGGAAAGCCAGGGAAAGCGGGCTGGGGGTCCTCAGGTGAGAGCAGAACGATGATGCCAAGGGAAACGTGGAAACGCGAAACGTTGGGAGCCGGTCCAAGCTGCTCCGCGCTGATGTTTTCTCTTGTCGCTGTTTGATTCCAGATTGAACTCCAATATTACAGGATTGTTAGCAGGAAAGAAAAAAAAGGGATCATTTTGGAGGCTCTTTCCCATCAGGCAGGGATGTAATTATTCCTTATCTTCCGAGACAGCCAAGCCCAGCAAATACAATTACCCAAATTTATGTTCACTGGAGTGTGAAGAAAAGAAGTCATAAACTGAATATTGTACTTATCCCTTCCCTTTTCGCCGTTATTAAAATGCACCAGGGAGCCCCCGATTCCTTTTGAAGGCGGCTCTTGGCTGGAATTCATTCGGATTTTGGTTTCCTGCTTGTTGACAGAGTTTTTCCCACCTCTTCGCATTCCACGGGCTCCCAGCCGGAACAAGGAGCTCCCTCTTTTCCTTGGTAACGGCCCTGCCCCAGTTGTTCTGGAATTGTTTCGCTGCCGAGGTGGGAAAAGCCGCATTTTTCCCTGGTGTTGGAGTTGGTTCTGCTCATTCCGTGCCCGAAACGAAGGGTTTTGACAGTTGGGTGGAACTGGGTGATCTTTCCGGTCCCTTCCAGCCCGAATCCGTGATTCCTCGAGAATCCAAAGGTGGTGGATTCTGCTGGAGCAGAAGGAGAACAGGGATGTGCCACCCTGGAGGAGCTGAGGGGCCTCAATCATCTCCAACCTCAGCCAAAACCGAGCCAAGAACTCCAGGGAAGGACATGGAGCTGCTGGAGAGAGTCTGGAGGAGGATCCAAGGGATGGAGCAGCTCTGTTGGGAGAGCTGGGATCGTCCAGCCAGGAAAAGAGACCAGGGTGATGGAATTGTGGCCTTGCAGGGCCTGGAGGAGCTGCAGGAAACATGGAGAGGGACTGGGGACAACGGATGGAGGGACAGGACACAGGGAATGGCTCCCATTGCCAGAGGGCAGGGATGGATGGGATATTGGGAATTGGGAATTCCTGGCTGGGAGGGTGGGGAGGGACTGGGATGGAATTCCCAGAGCAGCTGTGGCTGCCCCTGGATCCCTGGCGGTGTCCAAGGCCCGGTTGGACACTGGGGCTTGGAGCAGCCTGGCACAGTGGGAGGTGTCCCTGCCATGGCAGGGGTGGGATGGGATGGGATTTAAGGTCCCTTCCAACCCAAAGCATCCCAGGATTCTGTGATTTCCTCACTGAAACCCCTCTGGACGGGTCTCATTCCCATGCTTGGCTCAGCCTTCGGAAGCAGCACCAGGCCCATTCCCCGAGGAACATTCCCTGGGTTTTAATGCCCCTTTAGGAAGCTTCCAAGTGTTACCCACTCAGCCAAGCACTGAACAAATCCTGTTGAATACACGACACCAATTCCTGGAATTTCCCAAGCTCTTGGGTTTGGCTCAGATGAAGAACGCTGCAATAATGCCACAACAAGGCAGCAGGACCTCCTTTGGAATTCCCTCTCCTCTCCTCTGCTTTCCGAGGCCAGAGGGGAAAGAGAAAAGGGAAGAAAAATGGATTTATTCCATGCAGAATAAATTCCATGCCTGGGAAAAGGCAAGGTGGCATCCACGAGTCATTCCCATTCCTGGCACTGAAAAAAAAAACCCCACCCTTTTCATTTACACCTCTATAAATCCATTCCCATTCCCCATTTTCTGCATTCCTGGGATACACCTGTGATATGTGACCATTTCCATTATTCCGACAATAGCCACGGTTCCCTTCCCTTTATTCCTGCTCCTCAACCTCGTCCCAGTTTCCATATTATTCTGATTTTTCCCAAAATTCCCGAGGTGTTTCCCATAAGGGAAGGTGACACCATGAATGTTCCTCGCTTTGAAGCAGATTTGAGTTGCCGGGAAAAGAAGCTCTCCGGGAGTGATGGACGGAATTCCTGAATGGAATCAGCTGGCGGAGAAACCCAGCGCTGAGGGAAAGATGCAAAGGAGCCCTTGGGACAGCACAGGTCCCAGAGGCTCTGCAGGAAGCTTTTCCTCCCTCTGGAATGGCAGGGAACAGGAAAAGAGAGGATTTTCCAAGGATTCCAGCCCCTGCACGGCTCAGCCAGGCAGGAGCTGCTCCCAGGGGAGCACAAATCCAAGGAGTGCCCAAGGCTGGGCAGCCAGTTCAGGATGGAAATGGGAGATGCTGGCTTGGACAATCCCAGGAAAAATCCTGACTTTTCCCATCTATAATTATAATTTCCTAAAAGACCAGTGCGGGTTTTGCTTAGTAATAAAAAGCCCAGAGTTGGAATGATGCTTTTTCCCAACTTTTCTTAAATCCCAGGATGGTTTGGGGTTGAAGGAGCCTTGAATCCCATCCCATCCCACCCCTGCCATGGCAGGGACACCTCCCACTGTCCCAGGCTGCTCCAAGCTCCAGTGTCCAACATGGCCTTGGACACTGCCAGGGATCCAGGGGCAGCCACAGCTGCTCTGGGAATTCCATTCCAGCCACTCCCAGCCAAGAATTCCTACCCAAAATCCCAAATAAGTGTCCCTTCCTGCCATATTTACAGCCCCCAGTCTCCCTTCCATCCCCGTATCCATGAGGAAAAGCCCAAACAATCAGCAAAAAAAAAAAAAAAACCCAATTAATTGGACTTATTACCAATATGCAACTCCCTCCAGAAATGTGGGGATGACCAAATCCTCCAGGAAGGAACACACGAAATCCCTGGATTTTTTTTTTTTTTTTTTGTGCCATGATCCCACTGCATGAGAGCAGCAATCCCTCTCTCAACAGGGAGAACAAATAAATAAACTCTGGAATTGAGAGCAGGGCCCTCCATTAACCCACACTGAGCCCGAGCGCGTCCACTCTCCTCACGTTTTCCTCACGTTCCCAGGGTTTGAACAGCGGGATTTCTCTTCAAACGCTCCCATTCCCTGCATGAAAGGGTTTTTTTGTGCTGCGAGAGTCGATTTTTTTTTTTCCTTCAATAATCCTCAAACGAAGCCTCTCAACTTCGGCGAACCCTGAAGAGCCCGCGGTCTCCTCGTCGCGGGAGTCCTCAGAAAGGTTGTTCTCCTCTCGGAGGTTCGTGCCGTGGTCATTTCGGCAGCATGAGATCAGCAATTAATTCCCCAATTAACCAAAACAGTCGGCGCGCAGCTGGGTTCTGATTTGAGCAAGCGATTGTCTTGAAGCCCTTTGACTCCAAACCAGCACGAGAACACCGTCCTGGCGCGGGGAGATCGCTCCAGGAGTGTTTGTTCGGATACAAACGCCGGATGTGCGGAAGGGGGAACGCATCCGTGGGATGGGATTGATCAGAGGAAGCAAAAATTCCCTGTCCGGGTTCCCAACAGAAGTATTTCACCCCTTTCGTCAAAGGCTCTGGGAAAAACATTCCCCTGGATGAAATCACCTGCTGGAGCAGAACTCCGGCACCTCGGGAAGAAATTCCCATTGGATGCTGCTTTAAAAAAAAAAAAAGAAAAAAAAAGCTATAAAACAACAAATCCAAATTAGCACCAAAACCATCCTGGCATGGGGAAATTGTTCCAGGAGAGTTTGTTTGGATACAAACCCTGGATGTGAAGAAGAGGAGCGAGTCCGTGGGGTGGAATTCATCGAAGTAGAGCCCTTGAAAAATTCCCTGTCTGGATTCCCAACAGAAATATTTCATCCCTTTCCTCAAAGGCTCTGGAAAAACATTCCCCGGGATGAAATCACCTGCTGGAGCAGACTTCCGGCACCTTGGGAAGAAATTCCCATTGGATGCTGCTTTTAAACAAATCCACCTGGGAGAGAACTTGGGTGAGAGACTCCCCAGGTGAGCGGAAACAGGGACATGTGGAGAGACTGGAAAACGGGATCCCAGGTTTGGGAATAGGGAACAAGACGGGAATATGGGAGTGGATGAGCCCCTCCAGATAGCACAGAGCCATCGTCACTGTCCCAGCACCTCCCAACAAATCCATCCCCAGCTCCCATGGAATTTCCCGAGCCCTCCTGGCTGATGGGAATGAAACCTCTCTGAAGCACAGGGCAGTGAGGCCCCACGGTTTTATTGACTCGGCCCCATCCCGCTGCCCTTGGTTTGTCCCTCACTCCTGGGAGATGCTGGGACAGCCCAGGAAGCACCTCAGGGATTCCCAACAAATTCCAGGCTCTCCAGCCCCATCCCAGGTGGTGGAGAGGAACAAACAGCAGGGAGGGATGGGTGTTTATCACAGAATCATGGAATGGGGGGAAAGGACCTTAAATCCCATCCCATTCCACCCCTTTTCCATGGGCAGGGACACCTCCCACTGTCCCAGGCTGCTCCAAGCCCCAGTGTCCAACCTGGCCTTGGACACTACCAGGGATCCAGGAGCAGCCACAGCTGCTCTGGGAATTCCATCCCAGCCCCTCCCCATCCTCCCAGCCAGGAATTCCCAATTCCCAATATCCCATCCGTCCCTGCCCTCTGGCAGTGGGAAGCCATTCCCTGTGTCCTGTCCCTCCATCCCGTGTCCCAAATCTCTCTCCATGTTTCCTGCAGCTCCTCCAGGCCCTGCAAGGCCACAATGAGGTCACCCCGAAACTTCTCCTCTCCAGGCTGGACATTCCCAATTTTCCCAGCCTTTCATCCCAGCAGAGCCGCTCCACCCCTAGGATCATCTCCATCCCTAGGATCACCTCCGTCCCTAGGATCACCTCCGTCCCTAGGATCACCTCCCTGCTCTGTCCCAGCAAACTCCCCTGGCCACACACAGCATCCCTGTGGTTTCACCCCTTCCATCTCTTTTCCTCTCACCGATCCCCATCACCACGGAAATGATTTCTCACCACAGCCAAGGCCTCAAGATAAAACCTGAGGCAACGCAAGAATCTGGAGTGAGGAAAAGCAACAACAGAGCTGCTTTCAAACGGTGCCTTTTATCACAGTTACAATTAAGAAAAAAACAAAGTCATTTGACAGCTTCCTCCTCAGAGCAGAAGATGATTCTGGACCTGATGCAAATAATTTTCCAATCCTCCAAAGCCCCAGTGATAAACAAAGCCCTGGAGCACGACCTGCACTCCCGGCTGGTCCCACTGCCCATTTCCCTCTGCAATTAACGCTTCTAATCCACCCAAACAAAACTCGATGAGAATCGAGTTCCCTCAATTTGAGCCTTCGCTCACACATTCCGGTTTTT
>VZRN01005939.1:879966-910065 GCA_013397935.1 Dasyornis broadbenti | reverse complement strand
TTTTTTTTTTTTTTGAAAATCACATCCCATTTGCCTTCAATTGGGGCTGTCATTGCCTCCTCCCAGCCGGGGGAGCTGCCCAACATCCCAATGAGCTCATTTAGAGTGAGCTTGGGCACGCTTTGACAGGCTCTGGGTCAAGGGAAGAGGAGAGGAGAGTCTCAGCCATCAGTGGCTCAGTGAATAAATCACAGTTCTGCCTCCTGAATCCTAAGCAGAGATTACAAACTGCAAAGGCTCAGAGACTATTATTGTTTTCAATCTTTAAACCCCAGGAAAAGGTCAGCGAGGTAATTGCTGCAAGAAAAGATCACAGGTCAGGAGAAATTTTTTTTTTTTTTTTCCTTGAAATAATCAGAAAAAGTGCCAGAAAGCGTTTGCAGTGGGAGGAATTAAAGAGGGTATTTAATTCCATCTCTAATTCACACAAAATACGACAGAGGTGAAGATTCTTGTTGTGAAAAGCCCCTGCCAAGCTTTATGGTCTCATTCGATCACAGAAAGTGTCCCCTGGGAAAAATCAGTGTTGTAGGAGATGCCCAGGCACGGCTCAGTCCTGTTTTCCGCAGGATTTTCGGGTGTTGTGGTACACAGCAGGTGTCAGCTGCTCACACAGGGGAAAGCAAAGCACAGGGAAACAAAACCCGAGTGCAGCAGGAGGGATTCGAACCTGAAAACACCCGGGGCTGGCAGTGGAACGCGACTGTTGAACGGGTTCTGAGTGAATTAGGGGTGAACAAGATGTTCCTGGAGGGCCCTTCCGACCCAAACCAGTCTGATCCTGTGATTCCTGATATTTGAGATATCCCTGGATACCCCGACAGGCCAAAGGCAGAGGCCACGACACGTGGAAATCGGTGAGAGAAAAGTGACTGCTCAGGTTCCAGGTGCTGCCTGGACCAAGACTTTGGCTCTGCGTGGGTCAGTTTCATTTTTGCTCCTCACGAGCTGCAGTCCTGCTCCACGGCACCCTGACTTTGCCCTCAGTAAGGTGGAGAACGAAAGGAATTAAGAGCGGCTGGAATCGTTGAACAAAACCCAGGTGAGCACAACTCCAGCAGGAGTTCACAGCAGCGAGGAGAACGCAGCCCCAGCAGGGCAGGGTTCGGCATTCCGGGGCTTCCAGGTTTTTCTGGAGACATCCCTGCTCTCCCTTCAGGAGCTGGGCTGGCCTGGATTTCCTTCTTTCCCCACAGGAGAGGCCACCAGGAGCCCGGCTGGGAGCTCCCCAGGGAGTTGTCACCTCCTGCCCTCAGGATGGGGATGGGATCACAGGGATGCATGGGAAAGGCTGGGAGAGCTGGGAATGTTCACCTAGAGAAGGGAAGGATCCAGGGAGAGCTCAGAGCCCCTGGCAGGACCTAAAGGGGCTCCAGGAGAGCTGGAGAGGGACTGGGGACAAGGGATGGAGGGACAGGACACAGGGAATGGCTTCCCACTGCCAGAGGGCAGGGATGGATGGGATATTGGGAATTGGGAATTCCTGGCTGGGAGGGTGGGGAGGGGCTGGGATGGAATTCCCAGAGCAGCTGTGGCTGCCCCTGGATCCCTGGCAGTGTCCAAGGCCAGGTTGGACACTGGGGCTTGGAGCAGCCTGGGACAGGGGGAGGTGTCCCTGCCATGGCAGGGCTGGGATGATCCCTAAAATCCCTTCCAGCCCCACCCATTCCATGATCCTTTGGGGAAAGGCTGGGCAAACACTCCATGATTCCATTCCCCATCCCGCTCCAGGCCCAGGGATTTGCCGATGTCCCAGGGTGCACATCCCTATCCTTAAGCACAAAAGCCCCGCTGAGAGGAGCAAAGCTCGGCCTTCCTTTGCCTCCTCCCAGTCCACAGCCAAATTCCTGCCGCTCCTCCTGAAACCGCTCCATTTGCATCAATTTGTGCGCCAACAATTAAAGGTAATTAAGATAATTTACCGCTCGAAGGAAAGCATCTTATCAGCAGGTATCAGCCTGGCGAGCAAACGAAGCAGGGGAATGGCCGGGCCCTGATTGCCCTGTTAGACACGAAGTGACAAAATCGTTTCTTTGTGAGGCTCTGTCGGGCCCGGTGCTTTGTTGGCGGAGTAATTAGCTGCAATTAGCTAATCACCCTCTCTGGGAACTGCCTCTGGGACTCCGCTGTTGACTCATTTACTCTTTGGCTGCATTCCAGCGTGGAAAAGTGCTAAAAAGTTGTGGTAACAGCCTGGAGTTCTTGTCCTGGAGCAGGAATGGGAAGCTGGGGAGAGTTTGGAGTGCTCAGGTCCTTGGGATGCTCCTCCCCAGTGCTTCCAAGGATTTCTGGAATATCCTGGAATGTTCTGTCTGCAGGGACTATACAAATAATTAATTTGGGGGGGGGGGGAAACAGCCATTTTCATTGCTCCAAGCCCCATCCAGCCTGGCCTGGAACTCTTTCCCAAATGACCTCCAAATTCCAGGCAGGCGGCCAAGAATCTGCCAGCAGCAAGCCCACCAGCACTGCCATGGTCGGGAAGTAGTGCAGGAATTTTGATTCATTTTTCCCAAAGAACCCAAAACAACAGGAAAAGTTGAGGTTGCAGAGCTGCAAGTCCAGGCCAGCCTCTTGCAGCTGATCACAAATGAATGCTATTTGCAAAATAATAATTAATAATCAGCCGCAGGGCAGGCAGGAGTGACCCAGGCACCTAAAGAGGGAATGGGCTAATTAAGCATCGCCCTGCCGATGGAGGGCCCAAGGGTTGCCATGGCAACTGCACTCCAGGCTCCACCTGGATCGGAATCCCAGTCATTTCGGCTGGAAAAGACCCCTAGGATCAACGAGGCCAACTCCTGACTAAGCCAAGCCCAGCACTGGTTTAGCCTCCAGCATTTCCCTGGTAAAGCACTTTGTCCCCACTTCCTGATCTACTTCAAGTCTTCCTACAGCTCTTGATTTCCTGTGGAGCCGGTTTGAGTTGTAACTGGGGAGAGCCCTGTTTCCAGCCCCTTTTCCCACTGAATTTCCAGGCAGACACCACGAAAGGGCCAGATTTTATTTGGACAGACCGCCTGCACTTCCATCTGCTGAGCAACGCCGTTGTTCGTTCACTCCTCGCCAGGGTCGCCACCTCCCCTGCTCTTGTTCCAAGGTTGACAGTGATTTAAACTCGGTGTATTTTTACAAGCCGGGCCTAATCTGGGGTATAAATCATCCTGAAGGACGTTTCCTCCTGCCTGTCATTCCTCAGGAAGATGGCATCGGAGCCGCTCTCGGAACAACGCGCAATTCCAGGATTTGCTGCCGCTGATTCCAGAGGCAGCGGGTTTTAATGAGCCGTGGGTTGGAGGTGGCAGGGAGGGCTGCGGTCGATGCATCTGAGCAAATCCTAATTGCTTTGCCTCGTTTAGGGCCGTGGCACTGGGGTTTGTTAATTAAGGAAGGACAGCTGCATCTTAGTCAGCTCCGTTAGCACAGACTGAGGGAACTGGGCTGCCTGGGCATCTCTGCTTCCCACAGGGACTGGAATCCTCTTCCCAGGATTTCAGCTCGAAAGCAGGGACTGCTCTGGGCTCAGCACCAGCACAGCACAGAATTCCAGAGTCACTGAGGCTGTAAGAGCCCTCCCAGACCATCAAGTCCAAGCTGGGCCCGATTCCCACCTTGTGCCCATTCCAGAGCTCTCAGTGCCACGTCCAGGAATTCCTTGGACACCTCCAGGGACGGGCACTCCAACGCTGGCTCTCCTCTAGAAAAGGCTCCCTAAGCTTTCCTGTCACATCCTGGTGAGCCTCTGCCCCATTCCCTGCAGTGTCCATGCCCCAGCTCCCTGTGGAGCTGCAGGAATTCCCACATTCCTGAGGCTCCTGTCCCCGCTCCCTCCCGGGTTCCCCTCAGGCTGCGGGCCCAGCTGCCGGTTCTGCCCTCATCTCTTCTCCCTCGGTGGAGCTTTCCCCGGACACATCCTCCCCGGGATCAGAACAACAGCCATGGCACTAAAGCGAGTGAAAGGCACTAATTCCACTTAATTACCAGGCTGCTGGATTTGCCAGCTGTGCTGCAGCCCCGTCACAGACAAGGCCCAGCCTCTCCATGACACCCAGCAGCTGCTGCCTGCCAGGCCTCAGTGGATGGAATTAAACGCCAGCGCGAGGATTTCTGATGTGATTTGAATAGCACAAAGCAAGAGTTCCTTGTCCAAATCCCATTAATAACCACTTTGAAACTGCAGCCTGCAAAGCCCATTAAGTGCAGACAGAGATATTTTAGGCAAAAGCTAAAACTGTTTGAACTTTGCGGTGTCTGCGAGGCCGCTTTAATTGAGCAGCAAACAGAGCATTTCAAATCCAGCCCAGATGAGGAAAGAGAGCAGGGAAGTCAGACTTTTATAAAAGAAGGAAAATAAATAGCAGAGAGGAGCAGAGAGCTGTGGATCCAGAGGGATGGGTGAGGGCAGGGTCACATCAGAGCCTTTGGGACAGTGGGAGGTTACTTTACCTTCCCTGGGAGGGGCTGGGATGGAATTCCCAGAGCAGCTGTGGCTGCCCCTGGATCCCTGGAAGTGTCCAAGGCCAGGTTGGACATTGGGGCTTGGAGCAGCCTGGGATAGGGGGAGGTGTCCCTGCCCATGGAAAGGGTGGAATGATCCTTAAAGGTCATTTTAAAGGTCCTTTGAGGTGGATGATCCTTAAAATCACTCCCAACCCAATCCATCACACGATTTTATTTTTCTATGGAATCCAGTAATCAGCAGTGAGATTCTGACCCAAAGGATGAACATGAATTTCAGTCCACAGCTCATTTTGCTCTCCCGCCACAGAGTGAAGGAATTTAGGTGTGCCAGAGGATGGGATTCAGGGAAGGTTCCAGCAGGTATTTCCTACACCCCCACCACAGTCCTGGCTGTCCCACAGGTCACATTTAGTGACCAAACCCCGTCACTTCAGGCAGACTCAGAGAAAAAAAGGGATCCAAATAGCTGGGAGGGAGCAGGATTTCCAATGGAAACTCCAGCTGCAAAGAACTGGAGCTGGAGAGGGAGGAGGGATGAAAGCTCCTGTCCCACTCCGTGCTCTCCAGCGGGAATTCCCTGCAGTTTATGGAGGCACACACAGATATTTTTTCACTTCAAACCAAACCACCTCAAAGCCGGGATGGGAACCCTGAGGTTCTGCCTGAGAAGCGGGGCAGGATAATAAAAGAACAACAAAATATGGGAAGTCTTTATGGAAAATTGGTGATATCCTTTCCATCCCCTGGGAATTGGGAATATTCAAAAGGGCCCCTCGGAGACCAGGCTTTAGTACAACTCCAAAGTGATCTTGATTTGTTTTTCACCCCATTCCTCTCCTCTCCATCCGCTCTCCATGCAGGGCGTGTGTCCAACACCCAGAGAACCATTCATTCATTTATTTATTCCAAGTTATTATTTTGGCATTCATTTATTCCAAAACTGCTTCCCTTCCTAGATGGACTTTGCTGCTCTCCCTCACAAGTTCCCTTCATTAAATCAGCTCCAAGTGTGGTCCCTGGATTTCTCAGGAATTCTTATTTTATGATTGAACAGAGTCCCAGGGATGGATCTGCAGTGGGATCCCGAATTGGGGTCACTGCCTGTCTGGCTCAGCTTCCACAGGAAACTGATTTTCCATGGGAATCAGCAGAGGGAGCTTGTCCATTGCCCAAAAGGGTGGGGGAAAGGGCATTTGTCCATCTTTGGGTTGGTTCCATGCTGAGCCAGGGAATATATTCCCAATATCCCATCCATCCCTGCCCTCCTCAGCGGGAAGCCATTCCCTGTGTCCTGTCCCTCCATCCCTTGTCCCACCCCGGCTCTCCCTGTCTCCACAGAAAAGGAACAGGCTCCTCTCTTTCTGTCCCTAAACACGGAATTCCAGACCCCACCCCATCCACTGCAGTGCCCTCATCCTCCCCTGGAACGCAGGAGTTTATCCAAGATGGTGAATCCAGGAAAAAATCAGATTTTAAAAACGCAGGTGAGTGTTTTAGCTCCTGGAACTCGCCAGCTGCAGATGTTCGGCAGCAAGAGATCCGTGAAAATGTCCCTATAAATTTGTCTGTGCCTCTTTCCCTAGATCCCTGTGGGAATGAGGCTGCCGGGAGGGATGGAGCTGGGATGTGAGGCAAATCCAGGTGGCCACCACAGGAGATTTAACAGGAGCACAACGGAATCATCCCACGGGGATTCATTTTGTAATCAGGCCTCAGAAATCCAGCAGAATCGTGGCTTTAGAGGAGAACCCCCGGAGCAATTCCCACATTCCCGGACTAGCAGGGAAGGACCGGGAGAGCACAGACCCTGAGCCAGATCCATCCACGTCCGATTCACTCACGGAGAGCGGCAGATTCCCTCTGGCTCATCAAAATTCACTGGAATCCTCCCCGCTGTTAATTTGTTGGCAAAACACCGCAAACTTGCCAGGAAGCGCAGGGCAGGAGTCAAACATCGCGGCCCACGTGCTTCTGGCGGAGACATTAAATCTGCAAGAGAACAGCTCTGCCCAGAACCTCGGAGACTTAAAAGATGGGGAATATTTTGCTCTGACTGCTCTTACTCCGACTCGGACTGCATTTATGAATAATATTAAGCTCGCACACAATTGGAGCCATATGGCAGAAGGAGAATTAAAAAGCTGCAACAAGAAAATTAGCTGTGGATGTGGTTTGCGTGGCTGGGAGATTTTCTTGGTGGGTTTCGGGCCATCAGTCTTTCGTTAGATTCACATAAAAGCAGATCCAGGTTGTTTTTTTTTTTAAGGTGGAAAATGAACTTTTCGTTGTCCTGGCACTCTCGAGTTCAGCTGGAGAGGGTGATGTGCTGGCAGGACGGGCCGGTTTGGGCCCTCAGGGAATTCCTGGGATTGGAGGGAGCTCCAGGTGGGATTTGGTGCATCCTCCCCTCTCCAGGAGCGTCACCCAGAGCAGGCTGGGGTTGGGTTTGGGGGTAGCCCCAAGGATGGAGACTCCACAGCTTCCCTGGGCAACCTGTACCAGTGCTGGAAAGGGAAAGCCGGGATTTCTTGGAATATCCTTGCTGTTCATACACGCTCATCACCTCTTGTGGCCCCACTGGGAGAAGGCTGGCGCCATCCTCATCCTCCCCTCCCACAGGGAATTCCCTCCCTGGTTATCCACAGGGATGAGGCCTCCCTTATCTTCCAGCCTCAGCTCCTGCAGCCTCTCCCTGTGGGAAAGATGCTCCAGCTCCTTTATCAAACCTCTCACAGGATCACAGCACGGATTGGGTGGGAAGGGACCTCCTAAAGGTTCTCGAGTCCAACCTCCATGAGCTTTGAGGGCTCCCGCAAGGAGAAGCCTCTCCTGAGGGAATGGGATTCCCAGGAAGCAGGAGCAGGGACAGCCCCACTCCAGCGGGGTGAAGCTTTGGAGCTCATCGGTGACAGGGAGAAAGCACGGACAGGAGGGAGCTGCCTCTTCCTGGAGGACCAGGATAATCAGGGAACTAATTACCCCCTTCCCCAGCACAGACCTGTGTCCTCTCCATCCTGTGCCTCGGCACAAAATCCAGGAGCTTCGGGTAGAAGGAAGCGTCAGTAAATCAGGAATGCAACCAGGAAAAGCCGCTCCGCACGCTCCAGGAAATCGCTGCCGCCCCAGGTCCCCCCGGTGGAGCTGCTCTTTGGATTTGGGGTTTTTCAGGGAGCCCCAGCCCACTCAGACACCATTCCCCCTTCTCCCAGCATCCAGCAGCTGTCACATTCCAGGGCATTCCCAATTCCCGCATTCCCGATCAGCCCTGTGGCAGATAACTGCGGTTGCGGGGACACAGAACCCGCGGGCTCCTGGCGAGGGAGGGATGGAACAAAACACCGGGAAGGCAAAATCAAGACATGAAACCGCTGGAAATGATCCTGGATACAAAGTAAATGTCAGGCTGTGTTTGCCGGGAGCTTCGTTAATGCAAATAAACCTTGCAAGGCACCGGGGGCTGCGCAGAGGCTGCTCTTGTTCCAGGTGAGGGCAGAGCAGCTGGAATTCCTGGGATCTGGTGCTCCCTGCAAGGATAGCAAAGATCTGCAGGTTTGCACCGGGACACGGGGAATGCTTGGAAGTGCAGGGTGGCTTTTGCTTTGTGTTTTTTGAGTCATTAAAAGGAGAGGCAGCAAATCCTTGCTGTGAATGAATCGTCCCCCGTCGGCATCCGGGCCGAAATAATCCCAGAAACATGGAATGGGACCTTAAATCCCATCCCATTCCCACCCCTGCCGTGGGCAGGGACACCTTCCACTGTCCCAGGCTGCTCCAAGCCTTGAAATCCTTGGATCCATTGCCCAGCCAATGGAGAGTTTTGGGTGAACGTGAAGGAATAAAGAATGGGAGCGGAAATCAACAGGAAAACTGCTGGGACGATCGGGACAGAGGTAATGGATAACAATTCAGAAAACCAGGGAATCCCGAAGAAAGGGAAAAACCAAGGAATGATTCGGCAAAGGGCAGCAGGGAAAAGGGAAGGGACTGGGCAAGGCCATGAATAAATAAAGAATAAAGAGGGACCGTGAGAGATGGTCCAGGAGTGAGGAAGGCATGGAGGGGATGGCAGACGTGGGAAGCACAGCAATCCTGGGATTCCATGGAGCAGGGATGAGGGATGGACTTCCAGCGAAGTCCCCTGGAATTCCAGCAGTTCAGGAGACAGGAGGATGGGAGATGCAGGTGTCCCCAGGGAGCCGGGATGTGCTGGGATAACAGAAATGTCCCAGTTTTGGATTATCCTGGAGAGGCAGCTCCCAGACCATCAGTGCTCGAGCTGCTTCTGGATTGCATCCCAAAAAACTGCTTGGAGTGGCGTGGGAATTCCGGGAAGTGGTAGCTGAGCATAAACCACTCTGTGAAGGAAAAACATGGAAGTGACCTAAGGAAAAGCAGCCAGAGCCTATCGAAAGAGCTGGATTGGGGAATTGCCCTCCAGCAACACCCCCCAGATCCAGGAGGGATCCCAGAATTCCCACTGTGAGTCCCTGCCCGTCACCACTGACATGGACATAATTATTCCCACCCAGGCCAAAGCCAATAATTGGCTGAGAGTGTAATTAGCGCTCTCAACCCGTCTGCAGTTCAGGCTCTGGGAGGGATTTATTTCCTGCAGGGCTTCCGGGGCTTTTGCAACTCCAGAATGAAATTTGTTAATAACTCCCAAATTAGCTCGTTTAGGCAGGGCTGGAAAGAACTCATCCATGGCAGCCGTAATCAACAAATTATCTGGGAATTTGGAAAGGCAAAGGGGAAAAAAGTGGATATCGGAGGCTTTCTCCAGTGCAGGGCACTCAGTGGGGGGACATTTGTCACTGGTGGGCACCAGGGATGTCCCAGGACACCACAGGATCGCTTCTCCTCTGGGATGGAATTCCCAGAGCAGCTGTGGCTGCCCCTGGATCCCTGGAAGTGTCCAAGGCCCGGCTGGAAGGGGCTTGGAGCAGCCTGGGACAGTGGGAGGCATCCCTGCCCATGGGGGACGATCTCTAAGGTCCTTTCCAACCCAAACCCTCCTGGAATTCTGGGATTGGCGCTCCTGCACTCTCAGAGTGAGTTTTGCTTTGGGTTTCTCTTTTTTTCCAGGAATTGTTTCAGAGCTCGGCTCCTATTCCAGCCCAAGCCCAGCCTGACTGATGTGAACTCCCCGGGGAATGACGACACCGGGCAAATGCCAGAAGCTCAACAGGAACAAACCTCAGCTCCTGTTTGGAGCAAATCCTTCCCGTTTATGAGCCCTTGGGATAAATTTGCAGATCCAGTGGGTGCCAGAAAGAAAATCCTCTCCGTGCTCTGGTTCCCTTCCCTGCGCACATGTCCTTTCTCCTGCTCTCCCGTGACGCCTGTGCACAAATGTTTTATCTTGGAAGTCTTTCCATTGTTCCCGTGTCACACCTGAACAACAGTTTAACAGAGGGAAGCCTCTCCCAGTGGATTTCAAAAGGATAAAGGGAATTTCACATTCCCTTAGTGAAATGAGGGAAGCACACGGACTGCAGGGCTATGGGGAAAAGCTCGGAGTGCTGGAATTCCGATGGGTTTATCCCCAAATACATCTGGAGCAGCTCCAAGGGGCTGCAGCGCCTGTGACTGGAGCATTCCCAATCCTTGTGTGACCCCTCTGGGCTCGCTGGGACAGCGACAAAATCCCAGCCCAAACTCCCAGAAATCTGAGAGCTGGGAAAGGGGCTCAGGCTGGAGCAAAGGAGGCTCAGGGGGAACCTTGTGGCTCTGCACAGCTCCTGACAGGAGAGAAATCGGGATCTGCTCCCAGGGAACAGGGACAGCGGGAGAGGGAACAACTCAAAGCTTCACAGAATTCGCCCACAAAGACTGAATCCAGCTCTTAAAGAAATGGGGGTTGAACCCACGGTTTTGTTATCAGCACCATGTGGTGTCAGGGGAGGCTCACTTTGGATATCAGGGGGGAAAAAAAAAAAATCACGGGAAGGGTTCTAAAACAACTGCTGAACGCAATGGTGGAGGCCCCATCCCAGGAAATGTGCCAAAAAGGAGTGGATGCGGCACCTGGGGCCATGGGTCAGTGGTGAACGTGGACTCAGTAATCCTGCAGGTCTCTTCCAACCCTAACGTTTTCATGATTCCGTGATTTTATTTGTATTTTTGGGAAAAAAAGTGTGTAGCTATAAGTAAAACCCCACACCTGAGTGCCACAAGGGTGAGGGAGCCGCAAGAATCCTTAATTCCGGGAGAGAAGACCTTCTGGATATTGAATTTTTTTCCATAATTTAATATCTCAACAGATGATTGAGCATTCCGTCGGATATCCCACACTGGGGAAAAAGGCGGGGACCCGTGGATGCCAGGAAAGGTGTGAAGGAAGAGTGTAAAAGAAGCCAAAAGCCACGGGCGTTCCGGACGAATTCCCGCTCCCTGTGGGCTCCTGGAGCTCCCTGGGGCTGCACCATCTCCCTGTGATAAATAAGGGTGGCTTTATCTCCAAACGCAGCCAGCACGAAGCGCCCCGATAAGAGCCCGGGATTTGTTTATTCCTAATGGATTTCTGCCACTGGGAAGGGAAATAAATGGCCTGCCAATTTTTAATATATATATATATATATCCACCTGTGGTATCGCTGGGATCCATCTGAGGAAGCAAAAGTGCCTAATAAGAAGTGAGAATATTTTACTTTAACCTCCCAGCATCCTCAATGACAAAGAGGTGCCTGTGTTTTCGCAGGCCCTATCCCAGCTCCAGGGGGTTTTAATCCATCCCGGGGAGTTTGGAAATGTGACTTGAGGCCGTTTGTCATCTGGTGATCCAAATGAAAATAGGCTGGAGAGGCAGCCAACCCCGAAGGTTACAGACTTTGGAGAGTTTTAGTAGCGGTGAAGGAAATGCTGGGAGTCCTCTCCAAGCAGGATCCAGCGGGATGCTCCCTCTTTACCCAAGAACTCAATTTAAACCCATCCAAATAAATGCAGGACACCTTGAAAGCGAATTTTGGCAAAGGTTTGAGATGAGAGTTACCCGCAGAGAGACTCCACGGGCGCTGCTCTGCTCCCCGGGGAGCTGTGAGAATAAATAACCTGGAAATCCAGCGGCTCTGAGACCGCCCTGCCAGACTCAGGGAGGAAATGGCTGCGTGGGGAGAGGGAATTGCAGCTAAAAGCATGGAAAGGACAGGAAAATGTTTGTATCAAAACCAGCATGGCAGCAGGACAAGGACAGGGACTGTCCCCTGTGCTGGAAGGGTCAAGAGGAGAGGGAACGGCCTCAGGCTGGGCCAGGGGAGGCTCGGGTTGGACACCGGCAGGAATTTCCTCATGGAAAGGGTGCTCAGGCCTTGGCAGGGGCTGCCCAGGGAGGTTTGGAGTGCCCATCCCTGCAGGTGTCCAAGGAATTCCTGGATGTGGCACTCAGTGCCAAGCTGCGCATCGGGCACAGAGATTTTGTGACAGAAAATTATGAACATTTGCTTATTTCTTTATGTAGCAAAGTCTGGAAAGTTTGGGGAACGACGTTGTCCCATTTTTTCCCGTTGTGCTTTTCTCCCTCCGCCCAGCTGAGTCAAAAGGATCATTCAGGTGAACTTGAAACACTTCCTAAAAACCCAAACGTGGGCAGGAGGAAGAGCTGGGGCACCACAGGGGCCAGGCCTGAGGGGGCAGCTCCTGGCTCCAGAGGGTCTCCAAGCCTCTGCGCTCCCGCCTTCCCTGTCTTTCCACCCTTTCCGTGGGACAACCTGACATTTCAGGGCTTCCACATAAATGGATCCTGCTTAAAATTCCAGCTCAGTCCCTGAGTCGCGGCGAGGAAAGCTCGGGGTGGCTGTAAGATTTAAATGCGGGAAGCCATCAGTGGGAGCCCATCAAAGTGTTTACAGCGCGAGCACTCGACCTCCAGCGGCACAGGAGTTGTTTTATCTCCAGGAATTGTTTTATCCCCTTCGCCCGGGGCACAGGAATTGTTTTATCTCCTTCCCCAGGGCTTTGCCGCCCCTCGTTAAACGGGACAGAGCCCGGCAATAACAGAACCAGATGGGGCACTTGTCAGTTTCCGTGACCTTTTTGTTCCCTGCCTGGAATGGGGCGATAAATGAGTGGCACTGGGATATTCCCCGGTGCTTCCCCGAGCCTTCCCGGCCAGGCTGTGCTCCCGTGGGATCTCTCGGATCACGCAGATGGGACTCAAGAGTGGAACCTCCGGCAGCCTTGGACAGCAAACGGGCCTGGAACATGGAGCTGGTCAAGGAAACTTGGCTGCTCCGATGGCACAGGAATCCCTGGACTGTGAGCAGGGGGATCCAGGCAATTCCCTCCTCTCCCTGTCTGAAGTCCCTGCGGGCACAGCAGTTGGCGTGGGGAAGGGATGGCTGGAGCAGAGCTGCTGGCGTGGGCGCGAAGGTGATGAAGGAGAATTCGAAAGGCTGAAAGTTCAGCTTTTTGGGCTGCTTTGCCGTTGCAGGGTGGGGAACGACCTCCCAGGTTATCGAGTCCAGCATTGTCCCAGCCCCACGCGTTCTCCAGGCTCTCCAGTGCCGTATCCCTACTGGTTTTGATTATTCAAATACTTCCAGGGATGGAGACCCCGCCACCTCGTTTGCTACAACGTTCCAGAGCCCCAGGAATTACCTCAAATTCGGGATCGAGGCAAACACTGACTTCCTGTGCCAGTTCCGAACCCAAACTTCATCCCGGCACTTTTGGAGTGAGGATGGATCCTTTGCCAGGAGAACTCTCCAAAGAGTTTCCATTTCCAGGTAATGCCTGGACTCTCCCAAACTTTTCCCAAAGAGCCGAACTCTCAGCGCGATCCCAGTGCCTCCCCTGCACAAAGGCTCTGCAGGGCTTTGGCTCTTCCACCCTACTGTGCCGCTCTCCTTTGAACGTTTTTCATGGATGAACTTAGGAAATTCAGCCCTTTGTGTCTCCTTCCTCATTAACAGGGCAAGGTTGAGCTTTTGTCTTGGCTCAGCGGGAATCCTTTGTGTGGGATCTGTGTGGCACCGGATTCCTGATCCAATTATCCCATTGTGTTCCCTTCTCCTCCTCGTGGGCCTCTTTGTCTTCTTTACATGAAATTAAAGGCACCCTTAAAGCTGGCACAAATTAATTCATGCATTCATATTGCCCAGGCCTGCCTAAATCCCTGTGCCTGAGGGGCTGGGAGAGCTGGGAATGTTCCCCTGGAGAAGGGAAGGATCCAGGGAGAGCTCAGAGCCCCTGGCAGGGCCTGAAGGGGCTCCAGGAGAGCTGGAGAGGGACTGGGGACAAGGGATGGAGGGACAGGACACAGAGAATGGCTTCCCACTGTCAGAGGGCAGGGATGGATGGGATATTGGGAATTGGGAATTCCTGTCTGGGAGGGTGGGGAGGGGCTGGGATGGAATTCCCAGAGCAGCTGTGGCTGCCCCTGGATCCCTGGAAGTGTCCAAGGCCAGGTTGGACACTGGGGCTTGGAGCAGCCTGGGACAGTGGGAGGTGTCCCTGCCCACGGCAGGGGTGGCACTGGATGGGATTTAGGATCCCTTTAACCCAAAGCATTCCGGGATTCCTGGTCATTGCCCTGCTCCCTTCACACCGTGGGTTCGGATGAGGAGGAAAGTGAAGCACAATTCCAGCAAAGAGCAGGAATGAAAAGTGAACAGTGGGGCCACACTTCTGTAAAAATGCTCCCGGACACAGAATTCCTTTTGGACCTGTAAAAGCAAGAATTGCCTCAATAATCCGTTGATTACAACAGAACTGACTGCGGCTTCCATGCAATGCCACAGTAAATCCCAGGGAACAGCAGGAGCTGTAAATGAACACCTGTTAATTGGGAATTAAACCCCCTCCGTGGCACAATCCATGCCACTGGGGCCTGGTCCTGAGCTTGCAGGGACCAAGGGACACCATCCCTTTATTTTCTGAGTTTGGGACGAGGTTTCCAGAAACATCAGGATGAGGTTTTCCTCAGAAACACCAGGATTTAAATCCAGCATTTCACGCCGCTCCTTGGAAGGGTTTTGTTAATTCGGAGCTCAGATACCAACAGCGTAAACAATGCTCATTAATCAGAAAATAAATGATTTGCCAGGACTGCAGGGATTGCAATGAATTTTAAATTTTCCAAGCCGTATCTCCTAGTCCCTGAGAATTACAGGAGCAAATCGATTCGCTGTGAATCGGGGGATCCATGGATTTGGTTCCTCCTGATCAAAGGAGCCCCAGGTGTTTATTTACAGTTTATTTACACAGCTTTTCTTAAAGGCATCGCAGGGACTGGAAGCAAACTCAGGAAAGGCTGTGGTGAGTCCCAGCTGGAATTTTGTGAGAACAGGGAACCATCCCCTGCTTTTTGTAGCGCCCAGGGATTAGGACAGATCATTTTTAGGTTCCTTGGCAACCCTGCACTGACTGAGGGATGCTGCTGGTAACGTCCCTGACGCACTAAAAACTTCCAAAAACTTTCCAGGGCCAGGTTGGACGGGGCTGGACGAACCTGGGGTAGGGGAAGGGGTCCCTGCCCATGGCAGGGGTGGGGCTGGATGGGCTTTAAGGCCCCTTCTAACACAAACCAAATCTAAATCAATTGACAGCCCTAAAGGGATCTTACAAAATAATTTGAGCCCTGAGCTCTGCTGAGCCTCAGCCACGCCCATTAATCAAAGGGATTTCTTTATCTCCGCTCTGGGGCGGTTCAGACACCGCTGATCTGCTGATCTGTGCGTGAACTACACCAATCCCAGCACCCTGACGGGGCAGGACAGCACCAGGTACTCGGGATAAACCAGGACATGAATCCCAGGGCTGTGCTTCAGCTCCTTATCTGCACCTCCCTTCGCCTGCCAGGGCTGTCACTGATGGCATCGGTTCTGCTGTTGATCAGATTGAACAAAAATCCCTTCAGGGAGCTCTTCGTTCCTAGAATCACAGAATTCTGGAATGCTTTGGGTGGGAAGGGACCATAAATCCCATCCCATTCCATCCCTTGCCACGGGCAGGGACACCTCCCGCTGTCCCAGGCTGCTCCAAGCCCCAATGTCCAACCTGGCCTTGGACACTGCCAGGGATCCAGGGAATTCTATTCCAGGGCCTTCCCACCCTTCCAGCCAGGAATTCCCAGTTCCCAATATCCCATCTATCCCTGCCCTCCTCCAGCTCCAAGCCTTCGGTGGCTGGCAGCAGACGACATCTCCTGTCTGTCTGAAAGGACAACTGGGAAAACTCCGACCTGAGAGGGGCAAAGAAGCCCAACCCTTCTCTGATCACTGAACACAGACCAGAGCACACAAACAGCTCTTACTCCTCTCTTCTGTCTCACAGAGATTTATTATTTCAGGCAACGCTGCCCTTCATCTACAGCGACTGCAATTCCAGCCCAGCCCATCTGTTTGCTGCCTGGGTAATGAAAAGCCATGAAAAACCTGGAGACGTTGGTGAGATGATCCATTGAAAGCTGCCTGCAAAGCGAGGACCCCAACCAGTGCGGAGCGCGAGGTGATGAATTGCAAAAGCAGCTCGCAGGTCAGCTCTTTTGGAGTTCTGTGAAGCAAAAAAACCTTGCTCCTAAAAAAAGAATTGTTTCCCTTCGTGGCCGAGCAGAGGAAGGAGCGCTCGGAGTGGGAATGATGGAGGGCAGTATCCAGAGGGGGTCCCCAAATGCCTAGGATCAAAAATGGCACTGGGGCTAAACTGGGAGCGTGTGGTTTATCCCCAGGAGGACCTTGGCAAGAGGCTGGGCTCAGGTTCTCTCCAACCCAGGGACAGGGACCTGAGCTGGAGCAGAGGCAGCAACCAGAGCTGCACAAGGCACTGCTGGGACACGGAATTCCCTTTGGAAGTCACACAGGCACCACATCAACCTGGATTTAGGCGTTCCAGAGGCACTGCTGAGTGCTCAGCGCTGGAGCAGGTCCTTGTCCCTCCCTCATAACAGACCTACAGGGTCAAAACCTTCCTGCTCCCCTGAGGCCATTCGATAAACTTCCTGCAGCCACTTCCCGAAAGCTCAGGAAACTCGGGAGTCTTTGCCCGGAACCTCGTTCATTGATGAAGCACTGCTCTGACATCCTGCAAACAAACCCACGGACACAGGGTTAATCATCCCTGGATTGACCACGATGTTTGTCCAGTCCTCCGCTTCATTTGCTCCCCTCATCAGCTCAGTTGGTTCTTTAAACCTCGCAGGGTGGAAAATCAGAGCTGCTGGAGCAAGTCTGGAGGAGCCACGGAGATGATCCAAGGGCTTTGGAGCCAGGCTGGGAGAGCTGGGAATGTTCCCCTGGAGAAGGGAAGGATCCAGAGAGAGCTCAGAGCCCCTGGCAGGGCCTAAAGGGGCTCCAGGAGAGCTGGAGAGGGACTGGGGACAAGGGATGGAGGGACAGTGTGAAGAGCGACACTCCACATTGTGAAGTTTAACAATTTATTATTAAAAAAAAAAACAATTAGGGAAGCCCACAACACAAAAAGCAGCGCTGGGTGCATGGCTGCTCCAGCCGCAGGCACACCCTCCGAGGCTCGTGTCGCCACTCTCATGCCCCTCAAGTGTCCCTCAGGAGATTTTGATGCATTTCACCAACCCAGGGCCTCGATTCCTTGCTCCGTCCCTTTGCCCGCCCACCCAGGGCGCTCCGACCTGCACCGCCCACATGGAGCCTGCCCGGCTGTGAGAGCGGGCGGGGCTCCTCCCTGGCTGCCATCCCGAGTGACACCGCACAGGAACTTTCTGGAAGCTTTCCCTCACCCCTCAGCCGCCATTTTGTCCCTCGAGTCCCTGCTGCAGATATTGAACCTTATCAATTACATACAACCGGGACAATTAATGGGACTGTAACACCCAAGAATAACGATAATTAACAGAGCATTGCAATGTCCGTAACTTATTCAACATTCTGAACCAGTCATAACTCACAGCACTCATTCACCGGTGACTTCTTAACCTCACTGCAATTTTAATATACGAGAGTCAACTCCCCTGAGCTGTCATCCATAGCAGACAGGACACAGGGAAGAGGCCCTGACACACTCAGGGGTTCGCAGTCCCTCTGCTCTGTCCCATCCCATCCCATCCCATCCCCTTCCCATCCCTCCCGTGCTCAGCTGGGCCAATTTCCCTATTTTACCTCTCAAACTTCCCTAACAATCCCAGAGAGCGGCAGATCCACAGCACAGCCTCAGATTCGTGTTCTGTTCATCACCTGCAGCTAACCTGACACATCTCCACAAATGACTCCTTTCCTCAGGGACAAAGGCAGAATTCCTGGTTTTTCCCTGACCACCAGTGAAAAGTTCGGCTCTGCCCAGTTGTCCACCAATCCTTATTCTTGGATGAGTGAAGTTTTCCTTCCTCGTGCTGGAGATATTGCTGTAACCAGCCAGGTTTATCCCACCCCGGACACCTCCCCGTCCTCTCCAGCACCAGCAGGATCACACATGGAACTGTACTGATGAACAGAAAAATTCCCCCTAATGTGCCCAAAGCACAACACTGCAGAATTCAAGGGCTCGTTTTCCGAGAAAAAGGATTTCCCTCGAGTCTGGCAATTAAGAAAGTGATTTTTCAGATTTGTTCATGATTTGGTCACCACTCATCCACTTCTCCGTCACCCTGTTGCCCCAGGCCCATGAACCTTTCCTGACTTGGTGTCACCATCAAAGACATTTCTGGCAAAAAGGGAAAGTCCCCCCAGAAATGTTGTTTGTGGGAGGTTTTTGAACTCGAGGGACCACTCTGTGCCACGGCGACTCTGGAGTTCATTATGGATCTCCCCGCCCTGGGGATGCGGGACTTTGCAAGCCTCGATTCTGTTTTAATAAGGGGGATCCCATCCATGTGGATAAATCCCTGTTGGGATGGGAATGAAGGGGACAGAGCCAGGCTCCTCTCAGTGCTGCCCATGGGGTGGACAGAGGCACAAATCAAAGCATATAAAATCCTGTCTGAACACAATAAAACACACTGTGTCCCTGTAAGGGTGGTCAAAAATGGGCACAGGGTGCCCAGAGCAGCTCTGGCTGCCCCTGGATCCCTGGAAGTGTCCAAGGCCTGGCTGGACAGGGCTTGGAGCAGCCTGGGAAGGTGGAAGGTGGGATGGCATGGGCTTTAAGGTCCCTTCAAACCAAGCCACTGTGGGATTGTGAGACAGAGGGAGTTCTGTGTCCTGGCCGTGCTGCAGTTTTCCCACCAAGCTGAAGGGATTCCCATGGATTCTGCCGATGGATTGGGGACCACTGAGCAGCACACACATCCCTGTGCCATCCCTGAGGAGCACAGGCACCTCCCAGCTCCTGCCCGAGGGAAAAGCAGGAATGAGGCTCCAGCCCCAGCCCAGGAGCACCCAAGGATGGCTGCAGGGCAGCACCAGCTCCCAGAGCAGAGCTGAGGGCTCAGTTTGCTCTGAGAATGAGCCACAGGCATGGGGCAGCCCCAGCTGAGCCATGGAGACACCTCTCCATGTGCCCCAGGCCATGAGCACTTCCCAAAATTCCATACTGGGAAGCAGCCAAGGCTGTGCCAGCCGCCCCAGGGTCACAGCGGTCCCCTGCTGCCCGGGCTCTGTGGCCAGGCTGGCACCAAACACCTGCCAGGACCTGTGAGGCTTTAGAGTCAGCATTGAAACCTATGGCAATTACCTGAATGCTTAATTAACGCAATGAAACCGTAGGTTTTAATTGCCGTGATCTATTGTTGGAGCAGGAAATTCGCTTTGTGTGCACTCACGGAATCCCAGAGTGGTTTGGGTGGGAAGGGACAGTAAAGGTCACCTCATCCCCCTGCCATGGGCAGGGACACCTTCCACCGTCCCAGGCTGCTCCAAGCCCTGTCCAACCTTGGATACTTCCACGGATCCAGGGGCAGCCACAGCCTCTCTGGGAATTTTATTCCAGGGCCTCACCTCCCTTATATGAAAGTATTTCTGCCTAATCTCTAATTAACGTTGAATTCCAGCCACAGCACCTGCTCCAAACAGCGCAAGATTTGCTCATGGAAAAGCTGGAGCACCCAGGGGGAAAGAGACACCAGGACCTCATGGAATGGTTGGGTGGGAATGTCCCTCCTCTCCAGGCAGAGCCGCCAGCAGGACCTGGAGCTTTTTGCTTTGAACATTAAACAAACAAACTCCCTTTCCCTCTGCCCCTCAGGTCACAGATTCCATTAGAATTCTTCTTCTCCTCCCGAATCCAGGGCAGGGAATAATTGTCTTGGAGTGAGTGAACGGACTGCAGAGCACACGGCGGCTTGGGAATTTGCAGGTCATTATCTCGCTGCTGAGCCTGGGAGCAGCCAGAGCCGGCACTCGATGGCAAACCCGGGAGCTGAACGCTTCTGGAAGTGAGCTCTTCAACGGTGAACTTCCAAACACGAGTGGAAGCCACTGATGGCAAGAATGTTGGAGTTTTAATTGCTGCACAGAGAGGAGAATCGGCTGTTCCTCAGCATAACCATGGAATCCCGGAATGGTTTGGGTTAAAGGGACCTTAAATCCCATCCAATCCCAGCCCTGCCATGGCAGGGACACCTCCCACTATCCCAGGCTGCTCCAAGTCCCAGTGTCCAACCTGGCCTTGGACACTGCCAGGGATCCAGGGGCAGCCACAGCTGCTCTGGGAATTCCATCCCAGCCCCTCCCCACCCTCCCAGCCAGGAATTCCCCATATCCCATATCTCCCTGCCCTCTGGCAATGGAAGCCATTCCCTCATCCATGGCTTCTCCAATCCTCCTCTGGAGCTCCCATCCCTTCCCAATCCCCTCTCCCCGAGCAGCTCTGCCCGGTGCCATCCCAAACCCTGGAACAGAGCGCAGGGGTTTTCAGCCAGACTACACAAAGCAACCCATCCCATTTTCCGGCGAGGAAAACAATTATTAACAGCTGAAAACAAGCTGTAATCTATTCGCTTATAATTTCTAGCTTCACTGTCAAGGAGCTAATTTGAATTTTAACGAAGTTTGCAGCTCCCCTAATTGAATTTGCTCAGAGGATTCCTCTTATCAGACGCACGAGGAGCGGTGTGATTCTGGTTTGGCTTTTGTGGGGCTGTAGCAACCTCCTGCAAGCTGAACCCGCGGCTGGGAGCTGCACAGCAGCGGCCTGGGCGCATCCCTCAGCGCCCAGCTCACAGCACCTGCCCCACCCCAAACACCTTCTGGCCCTCCCTGCACCACCCCACGCCTCATTTCACACGAGTTTTAGGAGCTGACAGCCGCCAAATGTTCCCTCTCGTCCCGTCCTGATCCCTCCCTGGCTGCCCCCCTCCTGTCAGGAGTTGCGCAGGGCCGGAAGGTCCCAAATCAATCATCCCCCTTTCCCAGCTCCCTCAGCTGCTCCTCATCCAGACTCCTCATCCAGGGACGGGATCCTCGGGGTGAGCCCGAGCTCGTGGGGGGTTTCAGGATGTGTTTTCCAGAGGAACACGCCCACAGGAATCACGCGGGCTTTGCTCTGTTCGCACCATGCCCCACAGCTCCTGATTAAAATCAAATGACGGCTTGGATTCTTTCTCCCAACTCTTCTGCGGGTCTTGATCTTCAGACGCTGAGCAGAGCTCATCAGTAATTATTAATGAGCCAATTCCAGCTCCCCGTGCCCCTTTACTCGGAGCTTCAAAAGTCCACTCAAGGGTCAAGAAGCGCCGGGTTATTGATACAGCTGTAAAGATCCCGCCATTAATAATGGCTGAAAGGCAGGAATGTACACCTGGATAATTCCTCAGGCGTGGCCAGGAGCGGTCCAGACCATGGAAAGAGCACCTCTAATTAACGGAGGAGATTAATGATTAATTAGGCTTCTTTTGTAAGGACAGAATTCCCACCTTTTGGCGAGCTTGCAGCTCCAGCAGTCAGAGGAAGGGTGACATTCCCGGAATTCAGGGCGCTGGAAAGGCAGAGAGTGGTGCCATCAGCCCCCCGGGGCCTGTCCCCTACTCCAGCAGGGATGGAAAGACTGAGGGTGGCAGGAAACCCCTCCCCTGCATTTGCCTTTCAATCCCATCTTGCAGAGCGTGGCTTCTGACGGAATCATGGAATCCCTGAGGCAGAAGGAGCTGAGCCTGGTGTCCATCTGTCCATCTCAGCCGCCACCACCCCGTTCCTGGGTCATTCCAGGGACACTTCCCGCTGGAGCAGGATGCTCCAAGCCCTGCCCAGCACCACATCTGCTCCGCCTTTCCCGCTATCTGGTGCCGGCTCTTCCCACATCCCCGCGGATCTCCCAGCCTGACTGAGTCCCAGCGATGGGGAGTTCACTCTGCCTCACCCCAGGCACAAATCTGGCCTCAAACATTCCAAATGCCACGGTTTTTCCCCCTTTCCTTCAGCACAACATTCCTGACATTTCAAATCCCTGCTCAGCCGGGTTTAAAGGAGAGGTCACTCGGGGCTGGCTCTGAATAACTGCAAACTTCCCGCCTGTTATCCCTGCAGACTCCGTGGATGCTGCACAATAAAGGAGCTGCATTCCTGAGGAATCCGGAGGCACTGATCGAATTCACCCCGAACCCCCTTCCATTAAAATCCTGGGATATAAACACAGATCGAAGGGTTTAATTGTATTTTGGGAGCAGGGCTGTGTGTTCAGTGCTCACAAAATGTGGGACTGATTACGATCAAAACCTCGAGTTTTGCTGTTTTCCTCCGGCTCAGATTCCAGATACAGCTGGTTTATTAAATGCTTGTTAAATTCATTCCTGACACCTGTTTAGCGTGCTGCAAACGCTGTGTTTTATGAGAAGATCGTGAATTTTATTACGGTTCTGGACACGTGTGAATCTGCCAGCAAGAAGCAGCACTTTCAGAAGGGGGAGAATTGGTTGGGTGTCACCGAAAAAGAGCGGAGGAGCTTTTCCTGGAGCATCCAGAGGGACGATTCCAGCTGAGGGCTGTCCAACATCCCATTTTCCAGCTGCTCCATCAGCTCAGTGCCACTGGGCCACTGCTCAGGGGCACCTCTTGGCTGCTTCTGAGAAGCTGAGTGAGTCCAAGAGACACCGATTTACTGAATCCAAACAAGGTCAAATTCGGGAAATCTTATTTTCCTCTGCAGCCCCAGCTGCGATTTGTGTTGGTGTCAGTGAGAGGAACCGAACTGAGCAGGCAGGGAAAGAATCACGGCATTCCAGGATGGCTTGGGTTGGAAGGGACCTTAAATCCCATCCAGTGGCACTCCTGCCATGGACAGGGACACTTCCCACTGTCCCAGGCTGCTCCAAGCCCTGTCCAGCCTTGGGCATCCCCTCACCTGGAGAAACACCCAACCAAAAGGTGCCTCATCCTGTTAAAAACACGGATATTCCATGGCTGGTTTGACTTTGAAGGAGCTGGACTCGATGAGCCTTGTAGGTCCCTTCCAGCTCGGGATATTCTGTGATTCCATGGAATTCAAGGTGTCCTCCTTGCGATCCCAGCCCTTCCCACCCCCCGTTCCCTGCAGCCAAACCCCTCCTCCAGCTCCAGAACCGGAATGAGCTGGGAGAGGAGCAAAGGTGCCAAACACAACCCGCCCTTGGCACTCCCTGCTGGACTCCGTGAGCCTGGAGGTCTTTTCCAATCTCAGTAATTCCATGATCCCACCCTTGCGGTCGTGTCGTGGTCTGGAGCTGTGCTTACCGGAGCTGCTGAACATGGACCTGCCCCAGGAGCCTTCACTGATGAAGAATCCCAGAATCCCAGGATCACTGAGGTTGGAAAAGCCCTCCCAGCCCATGGAGTCCAAGCCGTGCCCAATCCCCACCTTGTCCCCACTGAGTGCCACATCCAGGAATTCCTTGGGCACCTCCAGGGATGGGCACTCCAAACCTCCCTGGGCAGCCCCTGCCAAGGCCTGAGCACCCTTTCCATGAGGAAACTCCTCCCAAAGAAAAGGCCGAGGCAGACATTCCCGGCTGCTGTCACAGCCGTGTGACACTCCCGGACAGCTCAGCCCCTCATCCTGCTCAGGCCAGCACCAGCTCCCTGAGTCTTGGAGCGAATCAAACCCAAGCACTGACGAGAGAGAGACAAAACCCTTTGTATCCGTATCCTTCCGGAGATTCTTTGGATTCATTCCTAGATTAATTTCCTCATTCACTCCAAACCTGATGTACGTGGATTAATTCATTACAGGTTTTGTGTTAATCTTCAAAAACCATGCACGGAGCGAAGACTTTGAGGCCAATCCCTGATGTGTCATCTCCAAAGCTTCCATTGAACTTCCAGGTCCCCTTTGAAGGTGCAAAGGGGTTTTAAAAGTTTCCTGAGGTGACAGGAAACTTTCAGTTTTAGGTACTTTACAATAAACCCTCTTTCTCTGCTGAACCCATGGAGAGATGTGAAACCATCAAGCAACAAGTCTGGCTGTTGAATCCTGGGGCTTTTGTTGGATATTTCGCTGGCACAAAGTAGGGAATTATGGAGCCTCATTGTCCATGAGATCAATGTGTTCTCCCTGGAAAATCTCCGTTGATTTTAGCAGCAGATTCCGCCTCATAGTTCCCTGCTCCTTTCCAGATACCCGGTGCTGGCAGCTGCTTTGAGGTTCTTTTTCTTCTTTCATCCTTTCTTCTTTAAGGAGCAATTTTTTTGTTATTCCTTGCACTGGAACGGGCGTTTCTGTAGGAATCTGCAAGCACAAAGAATCAAAGTGTCCAGCCTGGCAGAGCTGACAGAAATCTCCACGGGCTTCCAACAACGCTCAAACCATGGCTCTGCCTTCCAGGCCTCCCCAGATTGTCGGGAATGCAGGCTTGGAATGACAACTTGGGCTCACGTCCTGGCTCTCCCCCTCTAGATGGGAAGCACCTGGAGCTGTAAATCCCATCTGTGGAGATTCTTCTGAGGGAAGCAAAGACCAGCTCCATCCCAAAAGGAAGCTGGAGAAGGCCACGTTTCCCCAGAATCCACCGCGCTCCCATTTTGCAGTGGGAGGATGCCGAGCCTGCTCCGTGCATCCTGTGGGAGCAGCATCCAGAGGACAGGAATGGCTCCTTCCCAAGGTGGGGCGTCCCCTGAGAGCGTCCCAGGTGCACCATGGATCCATGTGGGACCAGCCAGGCCAGCAGGAACAGAGCCCAGCCCCACCGGGAAAAGCAGATCCAGCCCTTCAGATTTCCAGGACCTTCTCCCACAGTGCGGGTAAGGCCAGATGGGAATCCCCAGGCCTGGAATCTTCTCAGGCAGCTTCGGCAAGCTCTCCAAGGGCACCAGGCAGCACCGCAGCCCCTCGGAGGTGCCCAGTGCTCCCCGCCGGCCCCAGAGGAATCAATCCAGCTCCCAGGGCCTTCCCAAGGCATCTCCCACTTCCAAAGTCCCATCCCAATCCAGGATTTCTCTTTTTCTTCACTCAGGGGTGGCACAGAGCCCTCCCCTGGGGTGCCTGACCCCGCTGGCTCTCTCCTGGCACCCAGTGCCCATCACCTGAGGGGTCCCAAGGTCCTGCCCTGCGGAATGAAGGCAGCAAATGGAGATTTCATCCCTGCTTTCACCAGGAACATGGCAAATCACTCATTATTTGGGAAAAAGGAGAGGCTTTGCTGGGTTCCAACAGGAAGGGGGAATTCAGGGACCTACTTGGATTATCAAAGATCCATCCTCACCACCCCTCTCCAGTTTTCCCAGTTTCGCTGGGAAAGCGCCCGTCCCGTGGGAGCAGGGATTCAGCGAGGGCTCTCAGCAATTCCAGGAGCACAAATCCCACCTGGGATCTGTGGAAGTGGCAGGTGGGCTGTGGAGCTGCTGCGCCACTAATGGGAGCATTAAGGGAACAGAGCTTTTTTTCCCCATAAAATATTTAGGGTGGAACACATACATATTTATTACTCTAATCAAACAGAATGAGAAAGTTCTTCTTGCTTCAACTTTTGCAAAAGCAAAAACAAGCCTGGCCTGACAACTGGTTTTTTTTTTTTTTTTTTTTTTTTCAGCAAGAAAATAAAAAGTTTGGGGAAGAAGAAATGTTCAGAGCACGGAGTTTGGGAAGCACTGCCCGATCCAGGCTTGGAATGCCAGCAGGAATTACAGGCAGCAAATCCAGGAAGACCTGACACGGCCCTGGGCAAGCCCTGGTGGGAAGTGGGGACCAGAGCACCCCAAGAGCTCCTGAAAAACCCCCAGGGTTCTGCCTTAAAGGATAATGAGGCTTCCCATCCCTGGAAGTGTCCAAGGCCAGCTTGGACAGGGCTTGGAGAAAGCTGGGATAGTGGAAGGTGTCCCTGCCACCTAAATCAGGGATTTAATGTCCCTTCCAACCCAAACCATTCCACGATTCTTGGATCCAAAGGATCCGTTTTACCTGGAACTGTGGCATGAAAAGGGAACAGGACCAGGACTCGTGTGGCCACTGCCATTCCTGAAGGACAAACAGGAAGTGGGCCCACCTGAAACAAGATCCTGCAATTTCCCTCCCTGTGAGGAAACAGAATTACTTTACTTATTCCTAAAAAATCCAAAGGTAATCGCAGCCTTTTCAAATTGTGGGGAAGGATGGGGAGTGGATCCCAGTTCCCAGAACATCAATCCAACCCAGGCTCAGTTTAATGATGTTACCAGTCACGCTCAGCTTCCCAAATCGTTCCAAGAGCTTCTGCTGGAGCTGTTCGATCCCAGGCTCCTCGCTCAACATCTCAGCACTATTTCAGAGAGTCTGGAATGTCTGAGAAGCTTCATGTCCTGGAGAGGGAAGGAATTACAGCACTAATATTCCTATTTATTACCTTTTTTTTCCCCCTACTCCAGCAAAGCGAAATGACACGCACAGAGATCTGGGCTGACGGGAGGCGCGTAAATGCCAGCATTTAGTGTCTGGATTAGTCACAGAAGAAAGCAAATCATGAGCTTGTCTCTCAGAGCTGCCGGGCTGCTGACAAAGCCTCTCAGAAATGAGGCTGGCAAACAGCGAGGCTGAGTTTATGAATGAAGTTTGTGTCAAGGTAAGCCAAGATTCCCTTCAGCATCACAAACAGGCCTTTGATGAAACTTTCATCAGCGGTTTAATTTTTCTCTTTTATCTCCTCCTGCGCTCCCCTCTCTGCTCCTCGGAGCAGCATCCACCAGGAGCAGCAGGCCCGGGAAATGGGAGACCCCCCTGAAGGAGGGGAGAGCTCAGCTCCAGGGCTTTGATACGAGCAGAGAGATGAAGACTTGGCCCTGGCACTCGGACAAGCTGCCCCTTCCTTTGGGATGGGGCAGAACCTCGGGGCCTGGGAAGGTTCCTGCCGCCTCTCCCGTGGGCCCTCTCTGCTCTCTGGGAAGGGCTGAGCATCCGCTGAGGGCCCACCTCAAAGGAGGAGGAGGAAAGCCACCTCTGGAATGGGAATGATGGCCCTGGACTTTGGAGAGAGGACACTGAGTTCCAGCCTTTCCCCGCTGATATTTGTTCCTCATGGAGCTCTGCTGCTGCAGGAGCTCAGGGGCCTGCCTGGCTCCAGAAATCCCTGGCTCAGGAGGTGCCTGGGAGATCCCAGGGCACAGACATTCCCTGTTCTCACCTGCTGGGAGCTTCAATTCCATGAACCTCCTTCCACTCCAGAGCCAGTGTGGGGTGGATCCTTCTGACCTGTGCCACATCCAGCTCCATCCATTTCTGCAGCCACAGCTTCTCTGGACACCTGTGCCAGGGCCTCCCCACCCTCCCAGCCAGGAATTCCCAATATCCCACCTGTCCCTGCTCTCTGGCAGTGGGAAGCCATTCCCTGTGTCCTGTCCCTCCAGACCCTCTCTCTCCATCTTTCCTGCACGCTCAGAGTTGGGATTATTCAGCCAGACAAGGGAAGGATCCAGGGAGAGCTCAGAGCCTGAAGGGGCTCCAGGAGGGCTGGAGCGGGACTGGGGACAAGGGATGGAGGGACAGGACACAGGGAATGGCTTCCCACTGCCAGAGAGCAGGGACAGGTGGGATATTGGGAATTCCTGGCTGGGAGGGTGGGGAGGCCCTGGCACAGATTCCCAGAGCAGCTGTGGCTGCCCCTGGATCCCTGGCAGTGTCCAAGGCCGGGTTGGACACTGGGGCTTGGAGCAGCCCGGGACAGTGGGAGGTGTCCCTGCCATGGCAGGAGTGGAATGGGATGGGATTTAAGGTCCCTTCCAAGGCAAACCAGTCTGGGATTCCATGAAATCAATAATTCAGGAGCTCCTGGAGAGAGCAGCGGGCGGGGGCACACAGAAGGGCCCTGCTTTGCAGGTTGCCTCTGTTCAGTGATCACCCCCGGTAAATCCTGGCCATGGACTACAGAAAAAACACAAAACTGCTTCCTTAGCCGTCCCCTCCTCCTTTCCAGAAGTGTTTCAAAGCCTCCCCGCGCCGGCAGCCCCGGGAGGAGCAGCAGGGTCGGCTCTGCAGGGACTGAGCCTTGCAAGGAGAGCCCCGTTTGAAAAAAAAAAAAAAAAATGAAAGGGAAAATCTGCAAACCCTGCAAAGCCTCCCCTCTCCCCGTCACAGCTGCCACTTCCTCGCCCCGCTGAAGAGAAGAAGGAAAATAACACTTCAAGAGGAAGATGCCTTTGAAAGGAGGCAGAACACGGGCACGGAGAGATGAAGACGGCGGCTCCTGAAAAGGGCACAGCCAGGCGGGAGCAGCAACTTTGGGAACAATGGGAATTTCACAGAGATTAGATCAGAACGCCAGCGAGGCTGCTGGAAACTTCAGCACCGGCAGAAGGGTGGAAAGTGCCAGACTTCACTGGAATTCTTTCTCCTGTCGTTTTGCCGAGAATGGGGGAGGGGATGAGAGCCTGCAGAAATCGTCAAGAATATTCCAGCCAAACAGGGAAACTGCGGAAGCACAAACCAGCTCTGTTATCCCTGTTTTCCCCCAGAGCCTTCTGCTGAGCTGACTCTCAACAGGCATTTCCCAGTCCAGATGTGTTTGGAGGTGACAGGGGGTGGATGGTTTTATCCATGGGAGGATAAAACTCGGATTTTAAGGGGATGGCACCCGGAGGGACACAGCCCTGTGGGGGACTTGGAGACTTTTAAAGCTCAATCCAAATCTGACTGTTTTAGGGGAGGTGTCTCTGCTCTGGAGCCAGGCTGAGAGAGCTGGGGATGTTCCCCTGGAGAAGGGAAGGATCCAGGGAGAGCTCAGAGCCCCTGGCAGGGCCTAAAGGGGCTCCAGGAGAGCTGGAGAGGGACTGGGGACAAGGGATGGAGGGACAGGACACAGGGAATGGCTTCCCACTGCCAGAGGGCAGGGACAGATGGGATATTGGGAATTGGGAATTCCTGGCTGGGAGGGTGGGGAGGGGCTGGGATGGAATTCCCAGAGCAGCTGTGACTGCCCCTGGATCCCTGGCAGTGTCCAAGGCCAGGCTGGAGCAGCCTGGGATGGTGCAAGGTGTCCCCGCTTTGCACTAAACAATGGCAGAGTCACCCAGGTCCCGCCTGAGCTACAAACCAGAGGCAGCCGCTTCCAGGGCAGCTCACTGCAGCTCCGTAATTAAACTGTTCCAAAGGGGCGGATTTCCCAGACTCCAGCACCGCTCTCGATTTTCCTCTCCAGCAGAGTTTCGAGAGCTGTCTGCAGCCCTCTCCCGGAACCGCAGCGCGGGAATCCCGGAGGGATTAGGATTGAGAGGTCAAGGGCAGAGCTCTGTCTGTCTCTCCCCCGTCGGGGCGCTGCCGTGTTTACATGCTCCAACAACCTAAAGCAGGCACCGCAGGCAAGGGGAGAGGGATGAAAACCCCGGAATAGAAACAGCGCTCCTGCTTGGAGTCACTCCCGCTTTGTGCTGCAGGAATGGCAGATCTTTTTCTTCCTGGTTTATTGTTCTGCAGACACGTTCTGGTCTTATTCAGAGACTCAGCAAAACAGGATGGCATCCATGTGGAAAGGAGGAGGGGGGAAAAAAAAAAGGAGTGAATACATTTAGTGCTCCGGAAACTTCTGGATGTCTCTTCGGCAATTATTTGGGAAGGATCTCCAGTTATTGGAGATTTATCACCAATTATTTGGTGCAGAATCTCCTACCCCACCTCCCTAAGTGCGAGCAATTGGAGTTAATTTCAGCTAGAATGTCATTGGATTTAATTTCAGACAACTGTTCCCTTTCGGAAGAAAATAGGAGGAGATGTTTGGCTGGGAATGTCTGGCTGGGGTTGGGCTGGGAATGTTGGGCTGGGAAGGTTTGGCTGGGCCACCTCTTCCTGCAGGAACCAACTCCACTGGGAGTAAAGGAGATGATAAAGTTGGTTTTATACGTCAAAAAAACTGGAATGAGTTTACCCGGACACTCATTTTCCATGTTTCTTTCCACTCCACCATTAGTTATTGATACTGGGGCTGATAGTTCTCTAGGATTACTATAGGATTCTTAATTATGGATCAAAATTCCTGGAGGGCAAATTCCATCTTCACCCTGGGTGCTCCAAAGGCAACAATTAAATCTATTTATGCGAACACCAAAACAAACTCATCCCCACACCCACAATTTATTGTTTGTCCAGAGCAGCTGTGGCTGCCCCCGGATCCCTGGAAGTGTCCAAGGCCAGGCTGGACGAGGCTTGGAGCACCCTGGGATAGTGGAAGGTGTCCCTGCCCATGGATAATTCCTAAAATCCCTTCCAACCCAAACCATTCTGGAGTTCTGTGAACACTGGAAGGGAACTGAGGGGGCAAAAAGCAATATTTTATTGGTTTTTTTTGTGATTACAACCATTTCCCTGCATGGAATGCCTTCATTCCAGCCTGGAATCCCCTTGCAGGTTGGCGGGGGGGGGGGGGGG
>VZRN01005939.1:866261-879919 GCA_013397935.1 Dasyornis broadbenti | reverse complement strand
TCAAAATCATGGAAGCATAAGAGGGGTTTCAGTAATAAAATACGAAAAACGTGTGTTATTATAATACCCCCCCAAAAAAGTGCAATTATGTCTTGATCACAGCTCAGGGATTACATGTTTTTAATGAAGTGAACATTGTCAGTGTGGGAAGGAATAAAAATGAAAAAAAAAAAAAAGAAAAGAAAGAAGAAGCTACAGAACTGAAAATTTAATATATATGATAATACACATAAATCTATTAGAAAAAAGTAAAGCAGAATTAATTATGTTGCGGTACCCAGAGGGTGAATGAAAAACGGTAAAGAATTAAGAAATAAAAAATTCATACTGTAATTAGAATTTTGCACACTAAAATTAGAGAAGGTGTTCCGCGATAACATCCAGAACCTTCTCCAACAAAAGCCCAGGATGGGAGCAGGGCATGGTAATTACGCACAGGAGCCTTAAGGTATGAAACCTGTACACAGGCTGGGGAGGAGGATTAAATATCCACCCAGGGTGGCAAAACTTTTTAATTTCCCAACTTTTCATTGGCAAACGAGCGGGAGAAAAAGGCTGCAGAGCGGCGCGGCGGTGCATTATTTATTGAGGTATTTAATGAATAACAAAAGAGCCGCTCTGTGGGAGCTGCAGGGGCGGCAGGGAGCGCTTTCCCCACAGCCCGGAGGATCGCCAGCTTTAGGGACAAACACGGGGTTGGGGCAGGGAATACCCCTGGGATAGAGGGAGGTGTCCCTGTCCGTGGGGGAAGGCTTGGGAATGGATGGGGCTCAAGGCCTCTTCCAAGCCAAACCACACTGGGATTATGGGATGAGTTCATGGTTTCCCGGGAGTCAGCTCTTGTGGAATCCTGGAATTGTCTGAGTTGGAAAAGAGCTCAAATCCCATCCAGTGCCGCCCCTGCCATGGGCAGGGACACCTTCCGCTCTCCCAGGCTGCTCCGAGCCCCATCCAACCCGGCCTTGGACACTCCAGTGTTTAATTTTGGGAACAGAGAGCCCATGGATTTGCCCGACAAACCTGGATGATTTTCCCTCTCAGAGGGAAGCCAGGGAGCCACTTCCAGGGAGCCTTGGAAGCAGCACTTGCCCGGCACTCCAGAGTCAGGCACGTGTCCTGAAAGGCTTCCAGAAACCAGAAATCCGCAGATGTGGGAAAGACGACCCTCTAGGAAATCTTGGGAACCTCAGCATCCTCCCAGGAGACAGGGCTGTGCATTATTCCCAGGAATAACCCCCGGATTTGCAGAGCGTTTCAGTCACCCTGAGATAATGAAGGATTTGTTCAGTGAACAAAACCGGGAGCCCAAAAATCCCAGCGGCTGAACCCGTTATTCCCAAATCTGCCTCTTTTAGTTCATGGCAGGGGAGATTTGTGGAAAATTAACATTAAGAGGCAACTTCAGGAGCTTTTTTTAACTGGGAAATGGGAACCAAGGAAGAGCCATCCATGGATCTCGTGGAGTCACCGTGCACAGGAGCCCACTCCTGGTTAAGCCAGCTTTGGATGGTGCTTTGCCCAGTTTTGGGCCCAATTCCCGTAAAACGAGATCTGTTGGATTCACAGACAGCTTTGGCAGGAATTGTGCTCGGTGCAGATCCAGTCTGTATATCCAGCGTTCATTTCCCGTCTCTCCGTGATGCACGGCTCCGAATCCCACCAAAATCCTCCTGGTCGAAGCCTTGGATCATAACTCACTCCCTTTTAGAGCAGATCCAGCCACGCCTTGCTTTTCCAGAGGGAATTTTATCCCAGTGCCACCGTTCCAGGCAGCCAACACCAGGCCGCAGGTGAATGCTGCATTCCCAAAATTTGTTCCAGGAGCTCTCCAATGATCCAGTGCCCTTCCCCTAACCACGACACCTGGATTTTATCCTCCAGATGGCTGTTTCTGTGTATTTATTTCCTGACAGGAAATGTTGTAAATATTTACCAATGTTTTCGGAGCAGAGCGTGGGCAGCTTTTCTCGAGGTGGCTGCTCTCCCTGAAAAAGGGAATCTGCTGTTTCAGCTTCGTGGAAGGGGAGCCCTGCCTCCTGCACTTGCACCCTGGCAGCAGATCAAACACAATCCCACGGCGTTTCCAGCTGGGAAATGGCTGGGAAGCGGAAATGTGGGAATGAAATTTGTACTTAAAATAAGAACGAGCCAAACGCGGGGTATTCCCACCAGGAGCCTCCTGGAGAGGAGAGCTGGGTCTGTCACCCGCATGCTCCAGACTTTTCACTTTTTTCCCTAAAACAGCACTTCCAAACACCTGGTAAAGGAGGCCACTACTGCTTTGGCACGAAATCCCGGAGTCCCAGGATCACTGAGGCTGAAAAAACCTTCCCAGCCCGTGGGGTCCCAGCTGTGCCCGATCCCCACCTCGCCCCCAGCCCAGAGCCCTGAGTGCCACGTCCAGGAATTCCTTGGGCACCTCCAGGGGTGGGCACTCCAAACCTCCCTGGGCAGCCCCTTCAGCAGCAGGACCACTCCAGAGAATCCCGGAATCCTGGGATGGTTTAGGGTGGAAGGGACCTTAAAGCCCATCTTGCTCCACTCCAAGAGTGCTCAAGGGGTACCTGGATGTGGCGCCTGGGACACGGCTCAGGGGTGACTGCGGTGGTGCTGGGTCGGTGGTGGCACTCAGGGATCCTGAAGGTCTCTTCCAGCCTTGATGACTCTGCGGGATGAAGGGCTCCTGGACCCGCCCTCTGGAAGAAACATGGAATCAGCCCCTGGCTGGAACAGGAAATTCCTGAGGAGAAGCTGCAGCACTGCCCTGAGCTCCTCCAACATCTTCACCTGCTCAGTGCTGCTGCTGAACACTGAGATCCCAATCCCAGCAGCTTTGTCTTGATCCAGGTGAATCCAGGCTCTCAAAAACAACCACCCAGATGGGTCTGGGGCCTTCTGGACAGACCAAAAAGGCTGGGAATTGTATCCCCATCCTGAGGAGGGAACGAGCACGGAGCTCCCACGAGGGGAGCACATCACACCCCGCTCTCCATCCCTCGGAGGAGCAGGATTTATTGCCAGCCTTTTCCTGGGATTCCGTCTGTCCCCTCCACTCCCCGTGGCAGACCAGGAACCAATTAACGCTGGACAACGAGGGGAAAGTTCTCTCAGGTTCTGTTTTGATGCCAAACCACTGAATCGGAGGACTAAAACAATGAGGCTCTGGCTCCTTCCCTCCCCTCGGAAGGGCAGGATGGAAGGGAATTATTAATTCCACCTCCTACTGTTCCCAGCACTTCAGGAGGTTATTGCCAGCAAGGGTTTGAATTTGCTTCCAAAAAAAATCTTCAGCTGTCAAATTCCTCAGAAAGACGTGTGAAGAAGAAAAACTTCCCAGGAAAGCGAGGGAAACGTTTTGAGCGCACAGACAGAATATATTTATTTTTCAATTAAAAAGCCCTAAAACAGTGACAAAGCCACAAGGGTCAGAATAAAGCATTCCCCCACTAAAGAGAACAATGTTTCCTCTCTGATGTCTCTAAAGTCAGGATTGCATCTTCACAGGCAATCCTTTGCGAGGAATTTTTTTTAATCAGCCATTGAAATCACAGGCAGAAGCCACAGTTTCACTGTTTGGATGTACCGCGGCTGGGAAAGCAAAATGCCAGACCCACGTGTGTCAGGATTAATTCATGTCACAGATCAAAAACAAAAAGAGCAGTGACTGCAGCACCAACAGTTCCACCGCTTCTGCGGAGCTCAAAGGGAAACAAGAGAGGCGATTTCAGGATCAGAGGACATTGATTTCCCCCATACCGGTTGTTCCCCTCCCTTTCAAGTATTTCCTACCTATAGCAGCAGAGATCCATGGATTTGCTCTTTGGAGTCCAGCTGCTCCTCATCTCATCAGCCAAAGGAGCCTCATGGCCAGGCATCACGAAAAACCTGAGGGAGCTAAAGCTGTACCCACAAATCCCAGAATCCACAGTGGGAAGGGCTGGAAGGGACCTTAAATCCCATCCCATTCCAGGGACACCTCCCACTGTCCCAGGCTGCTCCAAGCCCCAATGTCCAGCCTGGCCTTGGACACTGCCAGGGATTCAGGGGCAGCCACAGCTGCTCTGGGAATTCCATCCCAGCCCCTCCCCCCCCTCCCAGCCAGGAATTCCCAATTCCCAATTATTTGTGCCCAGCCGGAGCAATGGGGCCGTTCTCCCCCATGGCGCTTCCAAGCAGGGAGAGGTTCCCATGCCATGACCCCAAGGAGAAACAGGAAATCAGCAGCAGCCAGGCCAGCACGGGGCAGGGATGAAGGGCACCTTCCCCTCTCCCAAAACACAAAGCAGGGATTGATTTCCGAGGCATTTGAAGCCCCGTGGAAGGAGGGGAAGCCCGGACTGGCGGAGGCAGCTCTGCCCAGAGCCCTCCATCCTCAGCAGCAGCTCTGGAGGCTGTTTTGGCCTCCAGTGGGATTTCATGAGCATTCCCAGAGCTCCCAGGAGTGTAAACCAGGTGGAACAAACCAAGCCATGGCAGGGAATTTGCTGCCTGCACGAGGCAAGGGCAGCCAAAAACGCCAGGAGGAACCGGGCAGAGCTGAGGTGCTGCCCCAAGGAGGGGTGGCGCAGAAATGGGGAACAGACGAGCTTCCCACACAGAAATCCTCCAATAAAATAAACTCCAGGACAAATTGGTGCTGGAGAGGGACATTTCACTGCCCTTTGGGTGATGGCAATAAAATCTTCTGGCTCTGCTCGTGTTTGGAATCGTGTGAACATCAGGGCCTGCTGCAAGAGCAGCTGTGGTGCTGCAACACTCCCTTGAATCCATCAGCACCAACAGGCTGGGTTATCCAATGTTTTCGGGGGATTGAATCCCATGATTTTAGGCCGCTGAGGAGCGGTTGAGAAGCCGATCAAGTAACTCAGCATTTGGAAACATATTTGGAACCAGAGAAAGACACTGAGCACAACAGCTGAGCTCCTGTGGCCCTCGCAGCGAGTGATGGACACAGCAGAAACCACCAGAGGAAAGAGGACCTTGAGGAGGTTCGAGGCTCAGGACCTTGTGGAGGTTCGAGGATATTCCACAACCCCGTGAGATCCCTCCACCCCAAGCACAGCAGCACGAGGAAGCTGCCGGGAGGGCCTTGCATTTCCAAGGATGTCACACGAGGCACCTTCAGTCTTTTGAGATTGGAATCGGATTCAAGGATAAGGATTTGAGTTCTGGTTAGAGAGAAGCGGCCCATGCCTGCTTAGCTGAGAAAAACCATCAAGCTGAGTCCTGTGCAGGGCCACTGGCACAGAATGATTGCAGGAAGGATGGACACATCCACAGGTCAGCTTGCACTCAGAGAAACCCCAATAAACTCCACATGTCACAGGCTATGCCAGGACATACCCGTTTTATTGTTCCCCGTTACAACAAATCAAAAAGCCGATCACACGAAGGAAGCGTTCCACAATCTGCGTTCCTTCACTTCTGCAAAACCCGCCCGAGGCCAGAGCCCCCGCTGTGCTCAGCAGCGCTGAGGAAAGGTGAGGCAGTGTCCTTCAGACAGACAAAGAGGAGAGTAATAATTAGTGTGGGCTAAATGAGCTCAGTAATTAATGCTGTCATGGTGTCTGGGCTGGAATAACAGGAGTTGCTCTGGCGGTGACAGAGCACAGCCCAGGCTGCCCACAGAGCCCCTGCAGGCTCCTCTCTGCAGAGGCCCACAGCCTGCCCGGGTCTGATCCCAGGGCTTGGACTGGATGAGCTCCAAGCTCCCTTCCCACCCCAGCTGTTCTGGGATTCAGGGAAATTCCATGTGAGACATGTCAAGGGAGCCCAGATCCACGATCTAGCAGAGCCAGTGGGTGAGGGAGCAGCAGGAAGCCCCCTGGATGCTTTCCTTAGGGGAGCACCTGCACGGGCTCAGCACAGCCCTGGGGGATGAACGAGGCTGGGCTGTTCCCAGCTGGAGCCAGAGAGATCCCAGTTGGAGTCACCAGAGACACAAATCGGGATCTGTCCCTGTTCAGCATCCAGGAGGAATGAGGGTACCACGAGGGATGGCACTGCGGGAAGGCCCTCCCTGAATTCTGTTTCCAGCAGCCACAGAACCCCGGATGAGCTTTTCCCGCAGCCAGCCCTTGCTCACAGCCGCTCTCTGAGCTCACACTGGTCTGCACACCCATCTCTTATCCTGAAGGATCTGTTGGAATGCTCAGCATTTCACTCCAGCCCTGGGATGGCATCGCCTGCATGGTCAGGCCAGCACCAAGGACAGAATTCCCAGCCTGCAAGGCACACGGAGCTCCTCTGTGCTAGTGACTTCCCAGGGATTTGGGGTTTTCCTGGTTTCCTCTCAGTTTTCAGGTGAGGACAGGCTCTCCCTGAGCCAGAGGAGCAGCAGGGTCTCATGCCGGCATTACAGGAATGGATAAATCCCGTGGGAATTCCTCCCAGCTGGCCTTTGTTCCCTTGAGATGGCATGGCCAGGCCCTGGACACTGAAGTGTGACACCCCTAGAGCTCCCTCCAGGCTCCTCCCTGCTCCTCAGGGCTTTTGGGCAGCGGCAGCTCCCCAGGAGCGGCCACAAATGAAAAACACATCGAGTCCAGTGAGCTCAGCCAGCTTTGGACACAAGACAAGGCCTTGTGTCCTTTAAATCCTTTAAATTAGGGGAGCACTGAGTGCGGGGCAGGCGGATCCTGAATCCTGGATGTGTTCCAGGCCAGGCTGGACGGGGCCTGGAGCAGCCTGGGATGCTGGAAGGTGTCCCTGACTTTTCTCCTCCTTCTTTTCGGCTCAGAAGCCCCAAATAAATGTTTAATGAGAGTGATAACGTCCCCATACACTTCTGGCCATGCAAGAAGCTGATTTGGATCAGAAAAATCCTTTACACCACATTTTAAAGGCAAATATCAGCAAAATAAAAACTGTTTGAAGCTGCTGATGCCATCAGCTCCGTGATCTTCCTGTTCCCTTTAGACGAGCCGTTTTCTCTCTGCAGAGAAATTCCCAGCATTCCAGGTTAGCCCAGACCCTCTCATGGCAAAGGTTCCTCCACCAGCCAGCATTAATGTCACTCTGGGACCCCGATTTTTCCCAAAACCACACCTGCCAACACCGTCAAATGTCCCGAGCTGAGGATCCCACAGGAGAGAGGTTCCCCGAGCACCTGGCATGGAAGCTGGCAAATCCCAGTGCCAGATCCCAGCTCTGCCCATTCCCAGCCCCTTCCCAGGCCCTCTCCCGTGTTTCCCCTCCCGTCACTCCCAGATATCAGCAATGAATAAAAGATGCCACAGACACGGCCAGGGGAGGGGTCAGCGTGGCGCCGGAGCCGTCACGCTTCAGCTCACAGCGCTCGGCCTCTCAGTCCCTCTGTCAAAGCATCAGACTCTGTGCTCCACACGCGGGCTGAGCTCCATGGAATGGGAACTCTGCTCCTCGGGGAGCAGGGGATAACGGCACAAACCGCCCTCGTTAGCCAGGAAGCCCCCGTGGTTCATTATCTGTCAGAGGGGAGGGCGTCGGGCAGGGCCAGCTCCCGGCTCTGCCGCAGACCAGGGAGGGAAAATGCAGCACTTTGGGGAGATTCCCGTGGTTCTGGGAGGGCTTTTTCCTTCCTGATTCTTAAAAATGCACAAGCTGGGCTCATACTTGTACAACTTCCCCTCGATTTGGGGAGATTATTCAGAAATAAATGAAATGCCCAGAGAAGCTGTGGCTGCCCCTGGATGCATGGAAGTGCCCAAGGCCAGGCTGGACACTGGGGCTTGGAGCAGCCTGGGACAGTGGGAGGTGTCCCTGCCATGGCAAGGGTGGGATGGGATGGGCTTTAAGGTCCTTTCCAACCCAAACCATTTTGGGATTCCACAAAACCACTGAAGCAAGAGGTGTCCGAGAGACCTGGGAGTCGTTCCTCGGGATTTGCACCTTTCTGACAGCCCCTGCTTTGCTAAAAGCTTTTGGATGCACCAAATGAGCTGTCAGAGCAACTGCTGCAATGAAGAAAAGTAGAATAAAATAAAATAAAATAAAAATGAAATAAAGATAAAATAAAAAAAAATTAAAACAAAATAAAACAAAACAAAACAAAATAAAATCAGCTGTGGAAGCCCTGAGCTGTAACTCTATGCCCAACAATGAGCTGTGTTTCCTCGGGGCCTGCTCCAGGACTGTTCTTGTTTTTGTCCCAGTGTTTGCCTGCCACAGGAATTCCAAGAGAAGGAGGGCGGAGTTTACCAAGTGTGACCTTCTATTAATGGTTTTGGATTTGATTTAAATCAAGTCATCTCAGTCAGCACCAGAAAGTAGCTCCTCCAGCACTGCAGGTAATTTTCTTAAGGCGCTCCTGCTGTCCAAAAGAAAAGTATAAATTTTAGTGTTTTTGTGGAGTCACAGAATGGTTCGGGGTGAAAGGGACCTTAAAGCCCATCCAGTTCCAACCCCTGCCCTGGGGTTTATTTGTGGAAGCCCAGGGAAAGATCTGCAGAGTTGCCTCTCATCCAGCTGTAATTCCAATGTGAGTTTTGCCTCACCCGGCTACACGGAATGATTGAAACCTGCAGAGAGGAGTTACGAGATGGAAGTGCCCCTATTTCTCCTTCCAACCCTCGTTAATTTATGGATATTCGGAAGTTTGGGATGTCGCAGGATTGCTCTCGAGCGCGGGATCAAACCAGCCCAACACAATCCTTAGGTTACAAAAGCTGCTGAGGACAGGCAGATTCCGTGGAGATAACGCCCGGAATCTCTTCCCAGCCTGAAGGAAGAGCAGGTGATTGACAGCAAACCAGAGTCAACAGAGGCAAAAGCCTTCCTGCATCGTGATTCCAAGCTTCCTTTGTTGATCCACGTGCTGCCAATCACTCCCAGCTCTGGATAGCAGGGGAAGGAGGCTGCTGTCTCCTTCCTTCCCGGCAAGCTCCGGGATCGCTGCCGGGCTCTTCCTCAGGAGGCATTGAAATGTTCTCATCTTGCACTTCACAGAAATCCATCATGAGCCTCTCCGTTGCCTCCCACCCTCCGAAATGTCACACCAATCAAAGGCTTGAAAGGGGAGAATTAAAGGCAATTTTCAGCAGAGCACATTCGCTGCTCTGCTCCTGACCTTCAGGAGAAGAGCCTGATTCAGCCCTGGCTTCCAGCCCTCGGGATGGAGTCGGGAATGCGGGATCCGTGGCAAAAACGGCTCTGGGAATAGTCCATCAGATTGGATCGAGGCGTGTACCTGGAACTGCCCCAGCTGCTGGGTGCCGGTTTCAGTGGCTGCTCCGTGGCTTTGATGAGCTGCAGGATCATTTTGTCTGGGAGGAGCCAAGGGAGAATTCCCAACACAGCAGCACTGGGAATTCACCTGCTTCCCCCTCTCCTGACAAACAGGGGCCATGAGAAACTCGATGAATCCCCAGAAGGGACCTTAAATCCCATCCAGTGCCACCCCTGCCATGGGCAGGGACACCCTCCACTGTCCCAGGCTGCTCCACGCCCCAGTGTCCAACCTGGCCTTGGACACTTCCAGGGATCCAGGGGCAGCCACAGCTGTTCTGGGAATTCTGTGCCAGGGCCTCGCCACCCTCCAGGGAAGGATAAACTCCACTCCCTATGCATGCCTGGGAGCATTATCCAAAGGCTCCTGGAGCCCTGGCAGCCTCGGGGCCGTGCCCATTCCCTGGGGAGCCTGGGCAGTGCCCAGCACCCTCTGGGGGAAGAACCTTTTCCCAATATCCCATCTCCTGCTCTCCTCATGCACCCACATTTATTCCTCAGTGCCGCCGCTCCCCGTGCCAGAGCAGACCCCTCAGCTCCAGCTCCGTGTGTCTGCCAGGGAAGGGCTGAGAGGTTCCAGGGACCATCCCTGTCTGAGGGAGGACACGGAGAGCTCCGGGGGTGTCCATCAGGCTCATCCCTGCCGGAGCAGTGAATCCAATCCGTGCAGGAAATTTTACACAACTGACAGGGTTTTTAATCCCCATGGATTTGTCATGGCACGGGAAGCATCGGAACAGCTTCCGTGGAGAAGGGGATTATTTCCCAAATCTCTCCTGCCCTTCATTTCAATCTTTTCCTGGAGGGGGGGGNTTGTGTTTTTTTGGGGGGGGGGGGGGGGGGGGAAAGCCCAGGCTTTTTCGTTAAAGAAACCCTTCAGTCTGGGAGAGTTTCCTTTTCAGATCCTTTTCCGAGGTGGCAGAGTTGAATCAGCCCTCACCGGGCAGGAGGGGAGAAGGTGGCACAGGGCTCTGGCAAGGCCAGGGAAGAGGAGCTGGGAAAAGGGAACAGGCACTGGATCCCAGCCTTGCCAGAGCCCTGCGGCAAGGCCTTGGCATCCTTTGTGCCTCAGTTTCCCCGGCTGGAAACACACGGATGGGCTCTCAGAGCACCTGGGGATGAGCCCGGAGTCCCAGGAAGGAATTTCCTTCTGTAATCCCGCATTTTTCCTCATCCATTGCCCAGAGCAGCTGTGGCTGCCCCTGGATCCCTGGAACTGTCCGAGGCCAGGTTGGACATTGGGGCTTGGAGCAGCCTGGGACAGTGGGAGGTGTCCCTGCCCACGGAGCACAAGGTTGGTGTTTCCTAAGGAATCACCCTTTGATATTTAAACCAATTTTATTTAAAGTTGTCAGCTACCACTTAAAAAACAAAATACTATCAGAGCAAACAATGATTTTAATGGCAAATCCGAAAGTCTCCTCAGACCTCTGCGGCAGTGTTTTCCTGATTAGAAGAATATTGGTAATGATTACGGTAACAAAGTCAATCTGTGACAATTACTTCCCTTCCACCACTCTCGGAATTAAAGTTTTCTGTTATATTTTCTTCTAAATCAAGCCATTGATCCTCCCATGAATTGGAATTACACCGGCTCGCAAAACACCCAGACTAATTGAATAGTTAACCGAGTGCTCAATAAACTTCACACCTCAGCGTCCCACCCCTTAAAGTGCTTAATTAAATCCTGCTCCTTGCAAACGAGCTGGAAATGAGGCTGTTGCTTTCCCTTTTTATTTAACTTTACCCTCCAAGCACACGGCCAAACCACGGAAGGATTCGGCAGATTTCTTTACATTTTTCACAATATGGAGCTGATGGCAGCAGCTGAGAGATTCTAAAATATTTTTAAGTGTTTATCAATCAGTTTTACCGCGGTGAAATCCTCCAGGAACCCCGGGCCTGCGAGACCCAGCTCAGCAAAGCTTCAACTGCTCAGCCTGGCCCGAGCTGCTCCAGGAGCTCTGCTGAATCCCAGCTTCCCACCTTTGCACCTTCGGGAATTGCAGTGGGTTTAGTTCATGGGATTCCAGAGTGGTTTGTGTTGGAAGGACCTTAAAGGTCATCTCATTCCAACATCCCACCCATTCCAGGGACACCTCCCACTGTGCCAGGCTGCTCCAAGCCCCAATGTCCAACCTGGCCTTGGACACTGCCAGGGATCCAGGGGCAGCCCCAGAAGAGGCCAGAGACACCACCAAGGTTCATCCCACCCTGGGCTGGATCCCAGCTTCCTTATCCTGGGGCCGGGATCCCTGTCAGGGGGCTGCTCCCAGAGCTCTGGAGCCGTGCATGGACTCCGCTCCTGCCTGGAGAGCTGGGAAAGCTGCGGGCACGTTCCAAGGTTGGATGTGTTCCATGATTAATCACCGTGTCTGGGAGACCTTTGCCTGCTCCGGCTCTCTGAAGTGGTGATTAACCCAAGCCTCCGGCGCCGGGAAAAGTTCCTGACCTGGAGAACGCCTCTGGCAGCTCAAAATCCTTCTGCCACTCCTGCTCCCAGCTGGGGCACCTGGGGCACGGCAGGGATGGGGGGCACGGGCAGGTGGCAGCGGGGGAACCCACCCCGAGTTTGGGCTCGAGGTGCTCGTTCCCAGAATATTTGCGGTCTGAGGAATCCCCGCCCGTGGCAGGAGGGGCTGGAACAGATGGGATTTAAGGTCCCTTCCGAAGCCAGACCAGCCTGGGATGGCATCCTAGAGGAGATGAATGCTGGGTTTGGGCTGCAAGAGGTGCCCCTGTCCCTTCTCCCCAAAGCAGCTGCAGCCAGGGGTGAGTCCCTCCCCAGCCAGGAACACTGGCCCAGTTAAAAAAGTGAAAAGTTAAAAACGTTTTTAACCCGGGAGAACGTCCCTGTGCAAGCACTTGAAGACAGCAATTCACATGTAGCGATAGGACTGATAAATTTGGAACTGGAACAAAATATTGTTTCCAAATTTTTTTTTCACACCGTGTTTAGAGTAGGAGCTTTTGGAAACGCAAATGCTAAAATATAACGGAAAGATAATTTTTTTTTTTTTCTTTACACAGTTTAAAAGACACTGACCCGCTCCAGCAGCCCGGGATGCTCCAAGGCTCCAGCACTCTCCTCCTTTTTTTCCCCTTTTCCCCAAGTCTCAGCCGCTGAGAACGCTTGTGACCATTTAAAACCCAGACTTCTAAAAAAGCAGCCCGAACAGGGGCACTGCACCAGCCCCCAGCCGCTCACAGATTCACACATCAGCACAGCACGGGGATGATTCCCAGGGAAAGCTTCCTGCAACCACTTAAAACTTTTCCTTGGCAAAAAAAGCGCTGGAGCTGCCGGCATTAAGCACGAGGATTTAACAGCATTAACCACCCCATTATCCCCTTCCTCACTTCTCCTGCCCGCTCCTGTCTCCAGGTTTATTGTGCTTTTGCTTCCAGCTCCATTAAATGCGGCAGGAATCGCTGTCTGCGAGACGATGGAAAATGCCAGGCTGCTGAGGGCAGAGGCAAGAGGAACCCGGATTATTTTTAACTCACTTACAAATGTGTCATTTAAGCTGCTGAGGCCGTTAATTGGAAGCCATGATATGCTCATCATTTTAATTTTGGGTTCACTTAAGCTACAGGCACATAAAAGAAGCAATTCCCAGCTTTTCTTCCCTGCTCTCGCACAAATCCACGGCAGAGCCGGTGCTGAAAGGAGATGGGAGCAGGCACCCCTCAACTCGGCTGCAATTTAGCAGGGTGATAATTAAACTCCATCTCGTGGCATTAACTGGCTCCATGTGGCACGGGATGAGTCCTGAAAGCAGAATTTGTCTTTAAAGGAGAGGATTTGTCAAAGCCTGAAATGGGCTTTGTCGGTGGAAATGGGCTTTGTCTGTGCTGATCCCGCTGATGGCATCCACAGGGATGGGACGTCCACAGGGATGGGACATCCACGGCTTCTCTGAGCGCCCTGTGCCAGGGCCAAGAATTCCCAGTTCCCAATATCCCATCTGTCCCTGCCCTCTGGCAGTGAGAAGCCATTCCCTGTGTCCTGTCCTTCCATCCCTTGTCCCAAATCTCTCTCCACGTTTCCTGCGGCTCCTCCAGGTCCTGCAAGGCCACAATGAGGTCACCCCAAAGCTTCTCCTCTCCAGGCTGGACATTCCCAGCTCTCCCAGCCTTTCCTCCATCCCTCGGATCATCCTGCTGCCCCCTCTGGACTCTCTCCAGCAGCTCCAGCTCCTTCCTGTGCTGGGGTACCACGAGTTAATTACAAAATCATCGAGGCTTTGCCAGGGTAAATTTTCACTTCCATAGCTGAGTTTTGATGGGCCACTTGCTCCCTTGCACATCTGGAGCCGGAAGAACAAAGTTCCTCCTCACAGGGAACATTCCTGCTCCCTTGGATGGTGTTTTCACCCCACTGCCTACAAGGACTCCTCCTGCTGAGGAGCTGCTGCCTGCATTGTAGCAGAACAAAACGGAGCGAAACAACT
>VZRN01005939.1:784290-866218 GCA_013397935.1 Dasyornis broadbenti | reverse complement strand
TGCCATCTTTTTATCCTTCGTGTTCTCGGTTTCTATTTTAATTACAGTTTTCAGACGCACGGGGGAATTTGCATTTGATGGGTTTCAATTTTAATGATTATGTTGTGTCTGGTGTAATGAAATGGTTCCCATATGTTGGATCCAGTGGAAGCGCTTTTCCCTGGAGATCTCCACATGAACTCAGCGTTCAGGTGGCAGAAGGAGTTTGTGTGTTTGCGACAAACACAGGCTTTCAATTTTACATCCGTGGTTATAAACGCCGCGGATTTCCACGGGATAGAGCCAAGCGCACGGATCTGAACGGATAGACCAGGCTCTGGGGCTGGAGTCTCCTCCCTGGGGATATTCCAGGTGGCAAATCCTGGCTCTGGGCTCTGCAGTGCCGGAAGTGCTGCAGATGGATTCGATTTCAAACAAGCCGCTACAAAAGGAAAACTGGGGAGACCTGAAAATCTAAAAACAACAAAGAAGTTCAGTTTCTCTCAACACAAAACCCACATAGGAGTTAGAGTAAAATTCCTTTAAAATACCTGAAAAATCCCTTTAAAATATCTGTAAAATTCCTTTAAAATACCTGAAAAATCCCTTTATTTCTGGCGCTTTCTAGTGCCTTGCACTCCCTGTGCTTCTTTGTCCCAAGCCATGAGCACATTCAGGTCTTATTCCCTCCCATTGTCTGCTGGTCTCCAGGATTTTAGGGATGTGAGGAACAGGTCCTCCTGCCTCCCAGCCATTCCCGGGAGCAGGAATTCCGCAGTGGTGCCGTTCCGAGCTCTGTTGGCTGCATTGCTGTAAATCAGGGCGAGCCCCCTGCTTAATTGTTCCCTGGAACAGGCACGGCTTTTCCTGCTCTCCCTGTGCACAGTTCCAGCCCAACTGGAGAGCTGTGGAAGGGATAATTCCCTTTATTCCCTGAAAACCCCGTGAGCCACAGTCACAGCACGGATCCCTCTGCTCCCACAGTGTGCTGGGGTTTGGGTTTTTCTTTTCCCTCCGTGCTACCGATCACTAAATCCATGCCAATAAAAGCTGCTGGGGTTGTGGTTTTTATCTGGAATTGGTGTTGGCAGGATTAGGAGCAGCAGGAATTGCTTCCCTAAATATCCCCGAGGTTCTTTACTCACAGCTCGATGCCGGCGGGATGAGCCTCTCCATTGGAGCTGGGAGCCCTGGGGAGCAGAGCAGGTGTCCATGATCCAGGGAATCTCTCCCACTTTGGAACCCACACTGGGTGGCCTTCAGATTCTCTCCTGCCTGAGAGGGCTCAGTTTCTGGGGTAATATTTGTGAAAAAGAAGGATTTCTTAGGGCCAAGACACAGAGGGGCTGGAGCAGGGAAGGGGCTGGAGAATTCCTGAGGGAGCTGGGAAAGGGCTCGGGCTGGAGCAAAGGAGGCTCAGGGGGAACCTTGTGGCTCTGCACAGCTCCTGACAGGAGGGGGCAGCCGGGGGTGGAATTTGGGATCTGCTCCCAGGGAACAGGGACAGGAGGAGAGGGAACGGCCTCAGGCTGGGCCAGGGGAGGCTCGGGTTGGACAGCAGCAGGAATTTCCTCATGGAAAGGGTGCTCAGGCCTAGGCAGGGGCTGCCCAGGGAGGTTTGGAGTGCCCATCCCTGGAGGTGCCCAAGGAATTCCTGGATGCGGCACTCAGTGCCAAGGTGGGCATCGGGCACAGCTGGGACTTGATGGGCTGGGAGGGCTTTTCCCACACCTGGCCTGTCTCCTGGCCAGAAATATGATCCATGTGTTTTTCCTGATTACCTCCTCCTCCTTCCATCCAACGACTCAGTTTCCACTTCCCCAGCCACAGCACTCGTGTCTCGTTCTGCCTGTAAAACTTCCCACAGAGACATTTCAGGATGTGAAATTGGCCAAGGAGCGCTGATCTCTCCGTGGATTCTGGTGTTTAATGTGCCCCACTGTGGATCATTCTGGAAGGCTGCACATGGCATTCCCGGGGCTGGATAATCACCGCCATCATTGCCAGCGGCCCTCGGAGAATCCAAACAACTGAAGTGGGCAATTACCTTATTTTAAATTTAATTAAAAACCGATCCACACAGGGAGAAAAGTTTGAATGTGATCAAAGGATTCATTTCAATAAAAGCTCCTGGCACTTTGCTCTGAGGAGGGAGTGAGGTTTGCAGCCTCCAACGAGAGTCAGAGCTGAACTGCAGGGGAGTCAGGGGGTGATTCCACCACCTGGAATTAATGAGAAACGGCTGGGAGAGCTGGGAATGTTCCCCTGGAGAAGGGAAGGATCCAGGGAGAGCTCAGAGCCCCTGGCAGGGCCTAAAGGGGCTCCAGGAGAGCTGGAGAGGGACTGGGGACAAGGGATGGGGGGACAGGACACAGGGAATGGCTTCCCACTGCCAGAGGGCAGGGATGGGTGGGATATTGGGAATTGGGAATTCCTGGCTGGGAGGGTAGGGAGGGGCTGGGATGGAATTCCCAGAGCAGCTGTGGCTGCCCCTGGATCCCTGGCAGTGTCCAAGGCCAGGTTGGACATTGGGGCTTGGAGCAGCCTGGGACAGTGGGAGCTGTCCCTGCCCATGGCACTGGATGGGATTCATGGTCACTTCCCACCCAAACCAGTCTGGGATTTTACAATTTTTGCTTTCTGGGCTCCTGGAATCACCAGCAGGTCCCACCTGGAGAGCTCTTGGAGCACTTGGAGCTCCTGGCCAGGTGCGTTCCTGCTTTGCCAGGGCAGTGTTTAAAGCCCGGGGAGATGCAGCTGGGGCTGGCACAGACCCTGCAGTCTCGGCAAGGTTTTATTTAAAAATCAATTGAGATATAAATTCCATTTCAGTGCTGCTCCTCTTGATTGCTGCTCACAGAAAACCATAAATAATTAATTGCATTAGAGAAATGTCACTCAGGCCCAGTTTTGCTTCACCTGATGTGAAAAATGACCACTTTAGAGACAAAAAAAAATTGTTGGGCTCTTCATCTTTATCCTGCTCCGCTGTCTGTTCCCCTGATTTATAAAAACCCAGTGGCTCCATGTAACCAAGTAATTATGTTTGATGCCATCCTCAGGCACGATGATTTATCCATGGGAGGAGGATTTATCCCAGACTGACCCTGCCAGAGGGGGAGGAGGAGTTCACAGGGTCTCCTAGGAATGATGTCAGGTCCCTGAAGATCCACAGAACTCGGCCAAGACTCACCCACTCCCAGAACTACCTCAGGACCATTATTTTAAGGCCACAGGGAAGCTCCAAACATCAGCAAAGCATCGAGATGTGATCACAGGATCCACAATCCCATCCCCATCTCCACCGGTTCTTTGGGATCATTCCCGGAGCAGCAGTGCTGGGATCGAGTGGAGCTTGCTCCAAGCCTTCGCAGCTGGGAAGGGCTGGATGTTCCCAGGGCTCAAGGGACAATTTGCAGCTTCGTATTTTTATGTAGCAGCAGCTTTGGTGTGTCACCCTTGGGGAGGAACACGCTCCTCCCCAAGAAAATTGAGTTTTACACCTAAAATTGGCAGATTTAAACTCAAAGAAGCCCAGAGCTGAAATGGAAAGCTGGAGGTTCCAGTTCATCTCTTGTGGTTCTGATGCTCAAAGAGCCTCTTGGAGCAGTAGGAGGAGGGGAGAAGCTCAGGGATAGGGTTCCTGTTGCGTTTTTGGGTGGAGGAAGAGCTGGCAAACAGGAAAGAGAATAATTCTGATGGAGATGCCGTGCCGGGAGACAGCCCAAAGTGATCACAGCATGGGCTGAGCCGCAGCCTCCGAGTTCATTTATCCCATCACCCCTCCGTGCACAGCCTGCGGGGAATTATTATTGATCAGCAAGGATGAAAGCCGGTATGAAACTGCAGCAGGAGGTTTATCACCCTCCCAGATGGAAAACCGATGCACTCCAGAGAGGCGCTCTGAACTGCAGAGCTCCAGATGAGGATCTCTATTCATCTGCCCAGTTTCACAGCCGGCTGTAGCTTCACTCCATGGAAAAACCATTCCCTCGCAAGCGCCAGAGGACACCGGGAACCAGCAGCCGGCTCCCCGTGCTGCCCTGGTAACCAAATGCCTCCAACCGGAGTCATCTGAGGATGATTCACCGAGGATATTCAGTGCAGCCTGGCATCACTCCTCCCGTCTGACCTGACAAATGGGGCTCCGTCCAACGTTCAATCCACACAGAAATTAAACTCTTCAGACTCGCGGTGCTGCCGCGAATAAATTACGCGTTTGTTTGAGCGGCCGGGAAATTTCCCTCTGACAAATTCCGGAGGGATAAATAAGCCCTGAAGGCTTGCAGGAAGATGAACAGCCCCCTTGTATCAATCATAACTCGCCGTGCAAACAGCGCCCGGGTGTCAATCCCAGCCCAAGGGACTCTGAGAAGCACTGGCGTGATGGTGTCCTAAGCAAGCCTGGGTGCCAGGGGGTGCAGCAGGGCTCTGAGAGGGCTGAATTCCATGGAAAATTCCCTAAGGCGGATCCCTGGGTAGCTCCCCTCATTCCCAAAGCCTTTGGATTCCAGCTGCAGGGACAGAGCCCCGCCTTGGACTGCTCAGCCTGGGGTCAGAGCCAACCTGGCAAATCCCAGCTCCTCACCAGGCAGGGCTGAAGCATCTTCGTGAGCCTGGGATGCTGTGACTGGAGAATTGTTCCTCTCTCTTGGGAGCACCCCCAAAGCCGGGAGCTTTGTCTTTGTCCCCCCGCCTCCCCCGCGGACACAAACAGAACAGAGACAGCAACTCCTTCCCTCCCTCCCTCCAGCCTCCTCTGGGTGTGGAAAAGGACAAATCGCTCCAAAGGATCAGGGTTTTCTCCCCTAAGAAGCAAAGCAGGGCACCTCCTGGAGAAATCCTGGGTTTTATCCCTGTCCTGGATGGAGCAGGAATGAGGGTTGAGACCAGGAACTGCGGCACTGAAGGCCCTTGGTAACGTGCAGGACTCAGTCAGGGGCTGGGGGGATCTAAGGATTCTTTCTGGCAAAAACCAGCAATTCCATCATCGGTTTCCTTGGCTTGGGTCTCCCACCAGCCTTTTCCCTCTCTTCCATCCCTGAACAACTTGTGAGCAGCCAAAATCAACCTTTGGGCTCAGTGAGAACAGGTCAGTCTCGCTAACAAAGCCCGGCTCACATTCCAGAGCAAATAAAAGCATTCATATTTCAACTGGCAATAAATTCAATTTCCCTGAAGGACTGATTTGCACCAAGTTATGAGATCTGACACTTGTGGTATTAGATAACTCTGTTGCCTTTTATTTCTGGGCTGGAGACATCAAGTGGCAAAAGGGGAAATAAAAATGGCAGGGAAGAAAAACTCTTCCGAGGACAGAACGGTCCATTAAGCAAAAATTTAAAGCAACTCATCTTTGGCTCCGCGTGGCTCAAATGCAATCCTGCTCGTTCCCTTCAGGCTGTTATTAACACTGTTATAATGAGGAACTAAAATCAAACTCCAGTGAATAAATATGCTCTAAGGCATTTCGTTATTTCTGCAATTAGAGACAAACTGCCACGGTAGAGCTGGGAGCTTTTGGGAAATCACATCCGAGGAAACTCTGCCACAACCGCAATCCTTGGGCTGCTCTCAGCGCGTGCAGGGAGTGCTGGGAAGGAGCTGGAACCCATTTATTCCTTGGAAGTCAAGTGTCTGCTCAGGTGGGAAGTGGTTCTGGAAAGGGAGAGCCCAGTGGTCACCTGTGTGTCCTGGAGAAATTCCCATTGGATGTGTCCAGGGAAGGGAATGGAGCTGGGAAGGGGATGGAGAATTCCTGAGGGAGCTGGGAAAGGGCTCGGGCTGGAGCAGAGGGGGCTCAGGGGGAACCTTGTGGCTCTGCACAGCTCCTGACAGGAGGGGGCCGCTGGGGGTGGAATTTGGGATCTGATCGCAGGGAACAGGGACAGGAGGAGAGGGAACGGCCTCAGGCTGGGCCAGGGGAGGCTCAGGTTGGACAGCAGCAGGAATTTCCTCATGGAAAGGGTGCTCAGGCCTTGGAAGTGCCCAGGGAGGTTTGGAGTGCCCATCCCTGGAGGTATTCGGAAACCCGTGAATGTGGCACTTGGGGACACAGGCAGTGCTGGGAGCAATCCTGGAGGGTTCTTCCGATTCCCTGATCCTAAGGCAGCCTTGGACGTGGCCCTGGTGATGAGGACAAGGCTCTGCCCGAGCCCTGGGCTGAGGGAGCTCTCAGGAATCCCCTCAGGATGCCGGGTGAGGCTCCCAGTTCCCCCCAGTGCTGTCCTGGTCCCCCCTCGGTGGCAGGGGCTCATATCAGAGAGATAAGAACTCACTCTGGGAGTTCAGCACCCCCCGCCCACAGGGCCCCGTGCCCAGCACTGCAGAGAACCACTACCCTGACTGAGCAATTATTTATCCCAGCAAAACTCAAGGGGGATTTATCCTTGGAAGAGACATGGTGGAAAAAAAAGGAAAGGATCAAGCAGGCAGGGTTTAAAAACCCCCTCATTTCCTCCTGCGGCTGGCTAACAGGCTTTTGGAAAGCAGGAGACAGTAAATGTCATTTATTTTGACTTTAATAATGCTTCTGAGGCTCTTTGGCGTGACATTTCCGAGCGAGCCAGGGAAACAGGGATAAAACAAAGCAGAGGCAGGAAGGCAGAACATCCCTGCTGAGAGAGCAGCTCCCCGTGAGCAGGGGCAGCCTCTGCACCTCCCTGGCTCCCAGACTGCCTGGCTTTTCCCCGGGCGAAGGAAAAGCACCACAGGCAAGGCAGGCACGGCACAGACTAGCCCGGGGTGGGCCGTGAGCAGCTGGGGCAACCAGGCTGAGAGTTCAAAGGGTTTGTGCCAACTGGAAAACAGATGGGAAAGAATTGTTTCAATGGACATTGAGAGGAGCCAAGTGTTCCACGGAGCAGGACCTGCTGCAGAAGCACAGGATGGGGAGACAGGTGAAGGCTTAAAGGGGTTTGTGGCTGCCCCTGGATCCCTGGCAGTGTCCAAGGCCAGGTTGGACATTGGGGCTTGGAGCAGCCTGGGACGGTGGGAGGTGTCCCTGCCCATGGCAGGGGTGGGATGGGATGGGATTTAAGGTCCCTTCCAAGCCAAACCGTTCTGGGATTCTGTGATTAAAACTGATGCAAAGAGGTCTGAAAGCATCGCACCAGACCAGCAGGAGAAGACACACGGAGAAGAATTGAGTCTCTCCTTCCCACTGAAACTCCACAAGTGACCTGAGTGATCCACTCCCAGCTCGCAGCACAATAGGGTTGGAGCAGTTTTCATAAAATCGTGGAATATCCTGAGTGGGAAGGGACCCACAGGGATCGTGGAGTCCAAGCCCCGTACCTGCACAGACCCCGCAACATTCCCACCCTGTCCAAAGGCTCCTGGAGCTCTGGCAGCCTCGGGGCCGTGCCCGTTCCCTGGGGAGCCTGGGCAGTGCCCAGCACCCTCTGGGGGAAGAACCTTTCCCTGATCTTCATCCCAAAGCTCTCCTGGCCCAGCTCCCACCGTTAATTTCATTATACGCCATTAATTCCATTAATAAATCCCTGCCAGTGTCGCTGGATTTAGAGATTCCTCTGGACCATGAGGAGGGTGCCACTTGTCCCTGTTTTGCAGCCAAGTTTGGTTCATGGCTGGTTCAGGTGGCGAGGCCCGCACAGGCCCTGTTGTGTCCCTGTGAGGTGTCAGAGGCTACGGATCCATCCTGCTGCTGCTCCAGGTTCCATTTCCAGGGCTCTCCCGCCTCGCAGCTGGGAGTTTGCAGGGCAGTCACTGCAAGGTGTCTGTGAGTGCAGCAGAGGCAGCTCTGCTCTGATGTGATGTGACACATCAGCTGACACCTTTTGTTTGGTGCGGCACAGCCTGGCCTGCGGAGCCAACAAATGAAATCCCAGCTGTCAGGCACCCAAATTAAAAATAAATCACTGCACTGACCCCTGAACCCCAGCTGACAACTCATCCCCCCCACGGTGCCACGCCCCTCTCCCTTCCCATCCTCTGCCAGCATTCCTGCCTTCATTTTCCAGGCCTGGCCTGGCAAAGCTCTGCTCACCTTAAACTGCTGGAGCAGGCTCTGGGCAGCAACCTACAGCCAGGGGTGGGGTGGGGGAGATGGGATGGAGGGATGGATGGAGGGACGGACAGACAGAGGGACGGGTGGACGGATGGACGGATGGACGGATGGACGGATGGACGGACGGACGGACGGACGGATGGATGGATGGATGGAGGGACGGACGGCGGATGGATGGATGGATGGAGGGACGGACGGACGGACGGATGGATTAATTCCTGCCTGGGATTAATTCCTGCCTGGAATCCCTCCCCACAGATGTGCCCTGGCACCCCTGGGTGGCTTTACCCACCACAGTGCCTGCCGGATGGGCACCATCACAGAACAGAATCCTGGAATGGTCTGGGTTGGAAGGGACCTTAAATCCCATCCCATTCCACCCCTGCCATGGCAGGGACACCTCCCACTCTCCCAGGCTGCTCCAAGCCCCAGTGTCCAACCTGGCCTTGGACACTGCCAGGGATCCAGGGGCAGCCACAGCTTCTCTGGGAATCTGTGCCAGGATGGATCCAAGAGATCCAGGGGATTTCCAGAGTGGATTAAAGATGATTTCTTGATGCAAGTGAGGGCTGAAGTGAGCTGGGCAAATGCTCTCTTGGACCTGCTGCTCCAGGTGGGAAGAAAGCTCCTGGATGCTGCAGCCTTGTATACAGTGCCCATGGGAAAAAGTGAAGGTCATGACACTCAGGAACGAGCAAGAAAAGCAGCAGAAATACATATGGGCTTCAGAAGGAAATAATTTGAGCCTCTTCCTGGGCCTAATTGATGGAAATATGTCTCTGGGGAGGTGCAGGGGCCCAGGAGAGCCGGCTGATGGCCAAGGACAGCTCCTGGAGCTCCTTGCACCTGAGGCATTAGGATGTGCCTGCCGCCTGACAACACCTGCCTCGAGTTTATTTGCAGTTCTCTCGCTTTTCCTTTGCCCTTCTGTCCTGCAGAACGACACTGACCCCAGGGATGGATCTCTCCATAAATCCCATGGTCAGATCCCTCCTAAATCAAGGCCACCGAGAAGAATCAGTGCTTTTAACACAACTCTCTCAGCCTGTACCCACTGAGGGCGGGATCGTGGCCACAGCTGCAAACTCCGTGCCGTGTTTGCCATTTCAGACACATCCTCTGAGCAAGAAAAGCAACTCCTTTATATATTAACAGCGAAAATTCATCGGGAACCGCTGTTTGCAGGTAAATTCCGTTCGGATGTTTGGCAGCATCAAAAAGACCTTCAAATAGACTGTTTAGCAAATAGCCTTGTCTGTGGGAGCTGAAAGGTTTGGCAACGCTTCGTAATTTATGTCCTGCTTTCCTTAAGGGGAGGTAATAAATCACAGAAGGTGCTTCACCTGGGGAGAGGGAGAGAGAAGGTGCTCTCTGCTCTGCACCTTCATTATTTGTCTCCAGCTTCAAAGCCCGGAGCTGGCTGAGAGCTCGGAGAGGGACAGATAATGATGCCCCGTAATCAGCAGAGCAATCACGAGATGGCTCTGTTACATCCCTCTCCCCGGAATATTAATGGAGCGAGGACATTGCGGGCTGGTGTGCAACAGGGCTTTAAAATCCTTCCCGATGGCTCCTTACTCCGTTACTTGTGCTGCTCTGTTCTCCAGGCTGAGGGGGAGGAAGGTGCGACACTGCGGAGCAGAACGGCCTCAACCTCCCTTCTCCATGGAGCCACAGCACGGAGAATAGGAATTGCGCGCTGGAAAACGACGCGGTTCTGAGCTCCAGAGCAAATCCTGGACTCCCTCAGGCTGCCCTGCGAGACACCAAGCAGCCAGGAAAATGCGTTTCACCCCACTGGAGCCACAGCACCCTGTGCTCTCTCCATGCAAGGGGTGAGGCACCCCTTGCACGGAGCCCCTTGGCACCTCCAGGGTGTGGCCCCAGACCAGCAGGGCCGTGGGGGTGTCCCCCAGCATGGACAACACCCCAGGACCGTCCTGTGGCCCCAGCACTCAGGGACTGCCCTGAGGGACGTGGCACGGCGGGGCAGATGGGCTCAGGCCACACGGAGAGCGCTCGGGGGGCACTGCGGGGAAGCCAGGGCTCTGCAGGGTGCACTGGCGATGGGGAATCTTGGAATCACAGGATCCTGGAGGCTGGAAAAGCCCTCCAAGATCGGGTCCAGCACTTCCCCAGCACTGCCAAGGCCACCAATGCCCCATGTCCCCAAGGGCCACATCCCCAGGGCTTTGAAATCCCTCCAGGGATAGCAACTGCGCCACTGCCCTGGGCAGCCCCTTCAATGCTTGACCACCCTTTCTGTGGAGAAATTTTCCCAATATCCGAGCTAAACCACCCTTGTCCTGCCCCTGTTCCTGTCAGGAGCTGTGCAGAGCCACAAGGTTCCCCCTGAGCCTCCTCTGCTCCAGGCTGAGCCCTTTCCCAGCTCCCTCAGGAGTTTTCCAGCCCCTTCCCAGCTCCCTCAGGAGTTTTCCAGCCCCTTCCCAGCTCCCTCAGCCGCTCCTCACATGATTTGTCTCCAGAGCAGGGCGGTTCTGGGGATAAATTCCAGGGTTTCTCTGCTTCTCTTGGGAAGCACCAGAGGACATCAGGCATTTGATGCATCGAACAGGAATCCACAAAATTCTGCTGGGAGCAGAGGAGCCATTCCCAGGGCTGGTCAGGGGCACAGGGTGGTGACACGAGACCTGGGAGCGACAAACACTCCTTGGAAAGCCTTTCCAGGCCCAGATCCAGCACTCCAGCTGAGCATGCCCACCAGCACACATTCCATCATGGATCTTGCTCTCCCAGATTCCTGCCAGCGTCGCCCCTCCTGTGCTCCAGCCCCCAAAACCACCTTGATGCCTCCCATGGGAAGGGATGCCATGAAATCCTGACGAGAGGGATGCCCAGAACATCAGGGGAGATTATTCCAACCCAGCTCCTGTTCTTAATCATGGAATATCCCGAGTGGGCAGGGACCCACAGGGATCATCCAGTCCAACTCCCAGTCCTGCACAGGCACCCCAACAATCCCACCCTGTCCCTGGGAGCGCTGTCCAAACACTCAGCACCACCCAGTGCCCTGGCAGCATTTCCAGCCTTTTCCAAATGTCTCCACCGTTCAGGTTTTTCCAGGAAGTCAGGGTCATCCCTCGCCACATCCTGAAAAGAATGTTTTCAATCTCCCCTCTGAAGTAATAACAGAAAAATACAAGTCATTCCTGTAACTTAATTCAAATTAATTTGTCCACCAGCAGAGGTTTGTTGTGCTGTGTCTGGTTATTTCTCTCACTCAAACTGAACTAATAACTCCAATTTTTTCCGACTTATTTCCTTCCTGAGGTCAGCGAGGGCTGTGAGCAGGCACCATGGACATGAAAGGACACTCGCTGACCTCTTCTTCTTCCCTCTGGCCACATCTCCTACCTGAGCTAATTTATTCTCCAGGGAGTGATAAAAAAACATGAAAAGCAGCAAGTCAGACCACTGGAGAGGCTTAAAGTGGCTAAAAATTCCGAGGTCTCCCTGGAAATTCATCCTTCCAGTACCTGAAGGGGCCTACAAAGCTGGAGAGGGACTCTGTATCAGGAGCTGCAGTGACAGGATGAGGGGGAACGGGATCAAACTGACACAGGGGAATTTTAGGTGAGATATTGGGAACTGGGAATTCCTGGCTGGGAGGGTGGGGAGGAGCTGGGATGGAATTTCCAGAGAAGCTGTGGCTGCCCCTGGATCCCTGGCAGTGTCCAAGGCCAGGCTGGACACTGGGGCTTGGAGCAGCCTGGGATTTTGGAAGGTGTCCCTGCCATGGCAGGAGTGGAATGGGATGGGATTTAAGGTCCCTTCCCAAACCACTGTGGGATTCTGCGAATTCCAAACCCTGCCCCAGCCTTTGAGGCATGAGGTGAAACAGTCGGAGCAGAGCAGCTGTGAGAACCTCCCATGCTGCATTCCCACACTCGGCTGAGAACATTCCCTGCCCGTGTCCATTTTAAATCCCAGCCCTTGACAGGATGAGCACTGGAATGTTCCCTCCCCACCTAGAAAAGGCTGGGAATTTGTTCAGCAGGACAGGCCCATGGCAAATCCGAGGAAAGCGTTTGATGAGGATCCACAGGAGGAGCTGTCCCCTCCTGTCCCACCTGCTCGTGCCGGTGGCAGACACACCCATTCCAACAGGAGTTCCAGAGCTGTTCTTCCCGGGTTATTCCTGCGGCTGGGAGCGGGAATGAAATCCAGGCTGGGCCCGCCACCTGCTGCTCCCGCTGGCAATTACAGGGAGCAGGGATGGGATGCCCTGGCCTGCCTCGCCTGCCTTCCCTGGGAAGCTGCACCCGGAGCTGGGCTGTTGTTGCTGTCTCCAGCAGAACCGCGTGGAGAGGATGGTCCTGAGACCTGTTCCACACGGGAATGAGGAGAGGATAACCCTGCTCCAGTGCAGCCCTGCCAGAGGACACAAACCAGCTGCTCTTTCTCCACCTGGGAACGGCAGGGACACCTCCCACTGTCCCAGGCTGCTCCAAGCCCCAGTGTCCAACCTGGCCTTGGACACTGCCAGGGATCCAGGGGCAGCCACAGTTCCTTGGGCACCCTGTGCCAGGGCAGCCATTCCTGTGTCCATGAGCCCTCAAAGTCTCCAATGCCCACCTGAAGTCCCATGTCCCTTCCCAGTGTCGCTGTCCCCACGCTGCACTGCCCAAAGTGCACACAAACCCCAGGGATCTGCGCAGGAAGCTTCACACGGGGACCTCTCAACACCAGCCCTGTGTGGGTTGGGGTGACAGTGACATCCCAAGGATTTCATTGATTGCCTGTTCCCAGTGTTTTTCACGTCTTCATTCCAGCATCCCTGAGCTCTGTGACTGCAGAGCCGGGACAAGACCCCAGGGCTCCTGTTACACACATTCCAGAGCACTGGGATGTGGGAATGCTGCACCAGCTGTGGCCTCAGGCCCCTCTCCGTCCACGTGCGACGAGCCCCTGGAGCATTTACCACCGAAACTCCATGCAGGGAGCAGCTCTGGGCTTGGGCATCAGCCCCTGGATGGGTTTGACAGGAGGAAAGCAGCAGCCAGCCAGGAGGGCAGAATCGGCATCTGGAGCAATTCAATCTGAAATTAATTACATAAATTATGTAATGAGAAAAGATGAGCTGAGTCAGTGCTCCAGCAGGAGCTCGGAGAGCGTGAGCAGAGCCTGAGCCTCGAGCTACACATCCCTGCCCACACCTCCTCTGGTGAAATCCTTCAACTTCCAGCCAAGGAACTGATGTGTGCGGCACCAGCTCTTCCCCCCAGCCGGGCTCCTGCTGGAATCCCCGCTGGCACCTCGGGGACACCGGGATGGCAATGCCAGTCCCAGCAGAGCTCCGGGCGCACGCTGACCTTGGGCTCTGCCAAAGGAATGGCTCCGCCTGCGGGGCAGCCGAGTGGAAAAGCTGAAACCATCATTTTCCAAAGAGACTGGAGCTAAAAAAGCCTCAGGGACAATCTTTTGTCAGTTCCTGAGACTTGATTAACTGCCTTAATTCCACATGATTAATGGCTTTCACATCTCGGGAGGCCGAGCCTCCCCGTGACTGGAGAGTCTTCCTTCTCCAAACTCCTACAAGCAGCTCCAGAGCCACATTCCCAGTGCCCGGGCTCTGCCATTCCCCCTTCCTTCTGCTCTCCAATGGGAAGAATCCTGCCCCTGCTGCTGGAGATCCTCAGAAACACCAGTGATGCCTGGGGCATCCCCTGAGCTGGCACTGCTGGGGCACTTCGAGTCGTGAGTCAGCTCTGGGCTCCTCACGGCAAGAGAAGCACCGAGGGCCTGGAGCTGGGACGGGAACGGAGCTGGGAAGGGGCTGGAGCCCCAGGAGCGGCTGAGAGAGCTGGGAAAGGGCTCAGGCTGGAGCAAAGGGGGATCAGGGGGAACCTTGTGGCTCTGCACAGCTCCTGACAGGAGGGGGCAGTCGGGGGGGAATTTGGAATCTGCTCCCAGGGAACAGGGACAGGAGGAGAGGGAACAGCCTCAGGCTGGGCCAGGGGAGGCTCAGGTTGAACAGCAGCAGGAATTTCCTCATGGAAAGGGTGCTCAGGCCTTGGCAGGGGCTGCCCAGGGAGGTTTGGAGTGCCCATCCCTGGAGGTGTCCAAGGAATTCCTGGATGTGGCACTCAGGGCTCTGGGCTGGGGTCAAGGTGGGCATCGGGCACAGCTGGGACTCCATGGTCTGGGAGGGCTTTTCCAGCCTCAGTGATCCCGGGATTCTGTGCCACTTCAGAGATCCATGACACAGAAGAACAAACGGTGGGAAGAACCTCAGAAAAGATGACGAAGCTCTCCTGAAGACTCAGCAGAACCCAGACTGCCCATGGCGGCAAGGACCAAACCAACTCCACTCTCCAGCGCTCAGCGCTCGGGGATGCTCCCAAGGACCAGCAGCGAGGGAAGCCCAGGCAGCTCCTCCCAGCCCTGCAGCCGAAATATGAGGCCAACATATAGACGGGAAGAGAAGAGGAGGAGAAAGAAGGAAGCATTGGCCTCACCCCCTTGCAGGCCTCGCTGCTGCAGACTTGTTCTCCAGACGAACGAGGCTGGTTTCGCAGCGCTTGGCAAATGTGGGGAAGCTGAACATTGGGACTAATTGCTCTAAACAAGACCAAATGAATGCACTGCAGGAGCAGGGGGTGGCTGAGCACACGTGTTCCACACAGGGCCCTGCCCCAGCCAGCAGCAAGCCTCTGCCAGCAGAACCATTTGTCACCTGTCAGAGCTTAAACCAGGGGAGACCCCAGCAAAAACCCACAGCATTTTTCACAGCGCTGGATCAAGAATTCCTCCCATTCCCGCCCTGGTTAACGGAATGCGAGCACTGTGCACCTCCAGGATCTATAAATAAACTTCTAGGGCTGACTTTCTGCTCCTGTGCTTAATGGTAAGGAATTGCATCCTGGAGTTTGCGGGGCAGGCAGCGACCTGGAGGATTCCTGGAGGGAACAGCCAGGAGTGGTGGTGTTCCCCTGAGCTGGGCTGGGAGAGGACAGGGCAGCAAACCGCAGCCCAGCTGCACCCTGAGGTGAGTTCCACACAGATTATCAGATTATTGTTTATTTATACACAAAAGTGAGGATACCATGAGATGTAACCCAGTGTTTCTCACTGTGGGACCTTCTCAGTGCTTACAAATTGGACAAGGAGTTTTCACAGGCTTTTTACGCTCCTTGCTCCGTCGTGAGTTTTAGCGCCAGCCCAAATTAAATTCATTTTACAATATGTATTTATTTCCCAGCTTCTTAACAGAGCAATTTGGAAACATCCCAGAGCTTTTAAACAACAAAACTGTTTTTCCTTTATGGCAAAAAAAAAAAAAGGGTTCTTTGCCTTTCTTTTCCCAGGGAGAGCAGCCAGCAAAGGGCCCCCTCCAGCTTGCACAAGGATGGATTTTTTTCCATCCAAAACTTCAGCAGTTTAGCACTTCCAAGCTGTCACTGTCACACCACAGTCAGTTAATTACATTTATAATTCCAGAAACGTGGGTGGTAGAAATTGAATCTCAAGCAAAAGACTTCATCTCCCAGACAGTGGGCAAAGAAAACTTTGCTTATCTCGCTGTAATTTCATGATGCACAGCATGAGGCGGTGAAAAAAATCCCTCAATAATGGAACTTATCGCTGCCAGGGAGTGCTGCTCTCTTTCTTCCTTTCATTTTTATCGTGGAGAGAGGCTCCAGAAGACCCAGCTGGGAGAAGCCACCTCCTTGCTCCCTGTTCCCTCTTCCCTCCCCACACCACGAGCCCACCTGGGTCTCCTCTTTCCCAAGGACTGTTTCCCCAGCTGCTTCCCTCTCGTCTGTGCTAAACACACTTGTGACACTCCAGTGGTCTCCCTCAGGCTTCCCAAATGATTTGGAAAGGCAAAATACCCCAAGAGGAGGGGATAGGGATGAAACAACCTCCTCATCCTGCCAGATGTCACCATGAATGAAGACCTTGGAAGTGTCATTTGTGCAGCTGTGCCAGGAGTGGGGGGTACACCACAGGGAAAGCTGGTTTTCCCTGCTCTTGGAAGGACTGACAGGACAGGATCTTGGGGAAATCCACATCCTGTTTAGTCTGGAAAAGGCTCTGTTCCCTCAGGAGCGGGACAGGGCCTGGCATGGTTCAACCAGGTCAGCAAGGCACAACTCCAGAGCCCAAGCAGGGGCACAAAAGGGCAGGGGTTTGTCCCAGCATCGTTATCCCACTTCCAATCATTTTTCCTGTCACACAGCGATGGCTCAGCTCCAGCTCTGGGGCACTGGGAACACACAAACAAAGCCAGGCTCAAGGAACAAGAGTAAGGAACAGGGTTCTTGGCTTGGTTTTCCAGAGACAGGCAGGAATCATCCCAAAGGATTGGAAGGAAATGTCCAAGGCCAGCCTGGGACAGTGGAAGGTGTCCCTCATGATGGCAGGGGATGGAGATGGATGGGATTTGAGGTCCCTTCCAGGCCAGAGTAAGGAATGGAAGTTATCCTTGGGAGGATCAGCAACACCCACTCCGTGCCAAACCCTGCCTGTGCACTGTGAAAGGAGATCAAAGTCACCTCCCTGGCAGCAGCCAGCACTGATTGGGTGAAGCTGTGCCTGCATCCCACATTTTGGGGCTGGGAATTGAAAAAATGGCACATTTCTGCTTCCTCAGCTCTTCTGCTCCTGCTGCCTGTGCTCCAAAGGAACCCTGCCAGTGAAAGCTGAGGTAAATACATTCCAGGGGGTTACAAAGCAATAATTCCAGCGAAAAGCACTGACCATGAAGCTGTGACGCTCTGAAATCCTTCACAGCTCCGGAGGAAAGGAGCTGTTTGCCCAATTGAACCCATCAACCCTGAGGAAAGAGACCTTACAAGAGACGCTTTCCCCTCAGCAGGGAAACGGAGATTTGGTCTGTCAGCATCTGTATCAATCAAGGGAGAGCTCCTGCCCTGCTGTGGCCAGGAGGGATCTCTGGGAGGGACTGAAAGGGCAGCACCAGGCGAGGTGCAAGTGTCTGTGAGAAGGAAGGGCTCGGCTTTATTGCACCAGACACCTCGGGAGAATAAAACCACTTAGCAAGGAGGATCATCCATCACTTCCTAACGCAGAAACCTCCTCTTCTGCAGCCTCTGAGAGGCTAAAATGTCACGGTGCCTTTTTATACCTGGTGCTAACGCTTCCAAAAGAGGACACAATATTCCAGTAATTTTCTGTGCTTGGTCTGATACCCAAACTCTGCTCCTTTCCTTGTCTTGATTATCTGCTCATTGGCAAAGCTGATTTTCATGGAATCCCAGAGTGGTTTAGGTTGGAAAGGAGATCAAAACTCATCCAGTACCACCCCCTGCCACGGCAGGGACACCTCCCACTGTCCCAGGCTGCTCCAAGCCCTGTCCAACCTGGCCTTGGACACTGCCAGGATCCAGGGGCAGCCACAGCCTCTCCGGGCACCCTGTGCCAGGGCCGCCCCACTTTAACAGGGAAGAATTTATCCTTAATATCCCATCTGAACTCCTATTTTGTCCAATCACTCCAGCCCCTGGGAGGATCTCTTCCTGGAATTCCTTAGCAACAGGCCCTTCTGGAGGTCTCAGGATTCATTTCTGGAGCACAGTGATGCCAGCACCAGGAGGGAAGGAGGATCAGGACCAGCACCACTGAAATGACAGCCTGCGCACAAATCCTGCACCAAGAATGGTTAAATGGAACTTAATTCCATGAAACTTGAGGGCTCCAGAGCCCTGGCCAGTGCCACCCCTCCTTCCCTAGGGAACAGTGCTCCAGCTCCGGGACCCTTCCCATGTCCCCCTGAGCAGCTCCTCATCCTCACGAGCACCTGCAAACCCCATTGTGCCCTCAGGGATGCCCCCAGTGCCCTGTCCGCTCCTCCCGGCCACCACTGGTGTCACTGGGCCACCACTGGTGTCACTGGGCCACCGAGCGTGCCTGCAGCTGGTGATCTCAGCCACAGCAGTGCCCCAGCTCTGGAATGAAGCCATCCAAAGGGACACTGGAGCCACACGCATGGAGTAGCCATGGCAACCCACAGTGGCTCCCTGCTTCCCTTCTCATTGCGTCAGTGCTTCCCTCTCAGCTGCTGATTTCCCGTGCTCCTGGATCATTCCCAGGCCCAGCTGGGATACCAATGCTTTTGGAAAGCAATTTTATGAACAGGTTTTCCTTCTTGTCTTGCAAGTGCTGTGGTAAACTCAGATTTTCAGGAAAGAAGAGCGATGCCACCAGTGCTGAGTCCCAAGGGGTGGAAAGCTGGGATAGCCAGGAAAGCGTGGCTGGACTGTAGGAATCCACAAGTGACACTAAATTTCACCATAAATGGGCTGATGAACTTCAGCCTCACAAGAGAAGGGCAGAGTTGGCTGCCTCCTGCAGAGTCTTAATTACTTATTTCTTGTTAATTACTACTTTTGGGAGATTGTGAGGAAGAAAAGCAAGAAAATGTCTTTGATATTTATAATAAGATGTACTTCCTGCCATGCTGCATGGAAGTTCTGCCAGGAGAGCACTAAATTGGGAATGTTGAGGTTGGAAAAAGCCCTCCAAGGTCAGTGAGTCCAGCCTGTGCCCGATGCCCGCCTTGGCACTGAGTGCCACATGCAAGAATTCCTTGGGCACCTCCAGGGATGGGCACTCCAAACCTCCCTGGGCACTTCCAAGGCCTGGTCACCCTTTTCCATGAGGAAATTCCTGCTGCTGTCCAACCTGAGCCTTCCCTGGCCCAGCCTGAGGCCGTTCCCTCTCCTCCTGTCCCTGTTCCCTGGGAGCAGATCCCAAATTCCACCCCCGGCTGCCCCCTCCTGTCAGGAGCTGTGCAGAGCCACAAGGTTCCCCCTGAGCCTCCTTTGCTCCATCTCCTCATCTCCTGAGCATGGTCATGAATTCCCTCCGGGAGCTGTCAAACCTTCCCGCTCTTTATGACTTCAGGGGAGTGGAAGCCTGGAACTTCCTTAATTTGTAACAAGAGGGGAAAGGTTAATTTCTACCGCTACAGAACTGGTGTCACTGATGGGATGGTGACTGTGACCTCCAGAATTTTAATCCCCTGGGATGATCCATTACTGAGCTTTACTCCGCAGTGCCAACAGCAAACCACCCACGTGACTCCGGCCCCCCATAAATCCAAAATGCAAACACATCCACATTGCCTCCACATCCCTGCTTCACGCACAATAACCTGCCCAAGAACCCATTAGCGCAGTCAGCTTGAAAAGCCTCGTTTGCAGTGTCTCCTTGCAGGAATCTGAACGTGTTCCCTCTCCCTTCCCTTGGAATTAGTATGCCATTGTGAGGATCAAGGCCATTTGCAGGAATATAAAATATTCAATTAATAAAGCTCCGGAATATTTAATCGTGACATTGAAATGCTAAGGAGTGCATTAACATTTATTATTCCCCATAAAGGATGGATCTCCAGCACTGCGCCTGCAACTGTTCCAGAACAGCCCCGTGGAGCTCCAGGTAGGCTTTTGGGCTCCTTCCTAAACCAGTGCTAAAAGGCAGCATTAATGCAGATTAGGCTAAATCCCATCACCACTGGAGTAACACTCCAGGAGAGAATGAAATTACCAGCTCTTGGTTGAAAGAACTGAGGGGAAAGGTTTTTTTTTTTTCCCCATTTCCAATTAGCAGAGCTGAGGTGGCAGGGAATTACACAGGGAGTCTTTCCAGCAGTGGCTCAGGCCATGGTGAAGAAAAAACAAACAAAACAAACAAAATCCAAAAAAGCCCAGGAAAACCAGAGGGCTCTGCCTTAAGCACTGTCCTATTTTACACCGTTTTAGCTCAGGGACTTGCTCAGACGCACAATTTTCATAAATCTGTTACTTCTGATGTGATTTTTCTTCCATGAATGGAAACACTGCAATACAACACTGCCAGGAAGTGACCACCACAGCAAAATCCTGTTTAAAACAGCCCTAATGATGAGCCAGAAGAATTTTTTATTTCCTTTGTTATACCTGCGTAACTCCTTGCCAGATCTTGGGGCAGGTTGTGGCACTGGGAAAACATCTCACCTCTCAGGGAAATAATGTCAGCCTCTGGTGGTTTAACCCCAGCTCCTCATTCTCCTCATCCTGAATCCAATTCCTCCAATTCCCAAATCCAATCCCAGCTACTGGGAGGAATTGAACCCCCATCCCAGCCCAAACCAGCACACTCCATCATCACAATGTGCTGCTTATTAATAACAACCAGGGAAAAAAAAAAAAAAAAAAAAAACATTTTTTTAAAAANAAAAAAAAAAAATCTGTCTTTAAAGAAAAATCAGCCTTGCAACCAGTGGAGATTACTCAAAGGCATCACTTTAGGAAATACACCCAAAATATAAGGAAAGGAACAGACATGAGGGAAAATAAATAAATAAAAGGGAAAGGACAACAAGGATGTTTTAAAAGAATAACATGGGAAATTATTGTAATAGCTGGCATCTGTTATTGGGAATCAATACAGCAACTCTGAGAGAATGCATAAAACAAATATTTACCTTCTGTGCTTGTAAAGATGCTGAGGGGAATATTCATTTTTGCTGGTAATAACGAAATATTTTCCATTCAACGACTGTTTAAATAAGATTATTAACCAGCCACAACCTAAGCTAATCGCAGACAATTTTCACAAAACTTCAAAGCTCTTTCTGTGAGCATCGTGAGCATAAACATCCAGAATGTTTAATGTGACACAGCAGACGGGCAACACGAGGCAGGCTGATAGCGAGGGAGTTTGGGTGGCAGATTAATTACCAGGACGGTGATTGGATTTTAGAAAAACTAGACCTGCATGCCCCACAGAAACATCTCATGCCAGGACTGTAATTAACAGCCAAACTGGAAACTCTCGTTCTGAGGACGTGCAGGGGAAGATGCTCTCCATGAGGACATGAAATTCCTCCAAAGCTCCAGACCCCAAACTCAGGGACAGACTGGTCCAGAGGCAGCAGCAGTGCCTGGCTCGGTGCCTCCAGCTGGGACAGGCTGGGATTGTTCCAAGCAGGGAAAGGATCTCCATGAAAGGAGAGAATCAGTGAGGGAAAGGGCAGGGCCAGCAGGAGCACAGGGGCTGGGAATTACCCAGGAACGCGTGTACACGGAAACAAGAAAGCAGCAGCCAAGCACCAGAGGGAATTTTAAGGAATGCACTCCAGCAGCAGCGGGAGAAATAAGAGGTGAGTTAAAAAATGAGCTCAGGTTATGACAGCTGTGGGACAGGATTGGAAGCAGCATTCGGGAATCCTTGGTGGTGCGTGTTCCTAAGGAAGGCTGCTCCTCATTCCAGCTCAGGAAGGGGGCAGCTGGAAACTTAGAAAGCAAAACCATTCCAGGTAGGAGGGAAGGCACAGTTTTCTCCCGGAGGTGACAGTCACTCCCTCAGAGTTGGGGCTGGTCCATACCAAACCAGAAATCATTCCTAGAATCCCACAAATTCCTGAGCTGGAAGGGACCCACAGGGATCATCCTAGGTCCTGGCCATGCACAGATCCCCCAACAATCCCACCCTGTCCAAACGCTCCTGGAGCTCTGGCAGCCTCGGGGCCGTGCCCATTCATTCCCTGGGGAGCCTGGGCAGTGCCCAGCACCCTCTGGGGGAAGAGCCTTTCCCTGATCTCCAGCCTGAGCCTCCCCGGCCCAGCTCCAGCCACACCCTGGGTGCTGTCCCTGGAAAAGCCATTTCTGCCACCCACAAGGCAGCAAAATTCAGGCTGTGCGGCCAAAACGCTCCTGTGGTGCGTGGGGATGCGGGAGCAGGAGAGCAGCAGCAGCAGCTGCACCGTGTGTGTGAGGAGCAGGCACAGCTTTCCCGATCCAGGGAATGCTGTGCTCCACACAGCTCCTTTTCCCGAGCATCCCAGCTGGGCACAGTGGAAGGCTGGATGCCGTCAGCGCTCGGGATAACGATGCTGTCAGCAGCAGCGCAGCCGGGCACAGCCGCTCCAGAGGCTCCGGGAATGCGGGAATGCGGCTCCTGCCATCTCGTGGAGACACCGCTCCTCTGCACATCGCACCTCAGCACGGCCGGGACACAGCGCTTTTCCTTCCCTCTGGAATGCAGAGGGAAATGTCAGTGCAGGTACCAGCCACGGCAGCAGGGAGAAACCTGCACCCTGTTTGTGGGGTTTGGAATCCTGGAATGGTTTGGGTTGGGAAGGACTGAGCTCCCATCCCATCCCATCCCACCCCTGCCATGGGCAGGGACACCTCCCACTATCCCAGGCTTCTCCAACCTGGCCTTGGACACAACGAAATCCGGCAGGAGTTTGCAGCAGGAAAAGGTATCCTTAGGTTTAATGAAGATTATTCTGTATTTCTGCATTTTTAAAGCCAGTAATAAACCAGTCTGTGTAGACCCATATATGTATAAACATACGAAACATGGGTGCTTTCTTCCAGCTACGCCAAACAAAAGGAGCTTTAGGGTTTTGTTTCCAGCCGTACAATGGATTGATTCAAGATCTCAAAAAGCTGAATGAAGGAGAAACATTTATTCTTACACCTCTATACTTAATATATACAGTTTATAGGATTGATTCAATGACTAGACCTGTCAAAAGGACCTCGAAAAAAAAGGGAAAAACCTTAAATATTTCCAAGAATAAAAAAAAAAAAAAAAGGAAAAGCACACATCCCCCAGCCAAACAGCATGCAAGGCGCATTTTGGGTTTGTTTTGGTTTTTTTTCCCAGTTTTGCACACACTACAGATCTCACTGAGGTGTCTGGGCTTTACAATCCACAATCTTCTTGGGTTGTATTTCTGCAGCTGCTGCCAAAACAGCTGACACCACCCAAGGCAGGGAACTTCAACTCCATGGACTGCATGGCCACCGGGAACTCAAGAGGCAGGGGGTCTGGAAGCGGGGCTTGGAAAACCCTTTACAATGCAATCGTGATCTGTGTCCCATGACTCTTTTTTTTTTTTTTTTTTCAACATGAAGATTTTGATTGGCATCAGCAGCCTTCCCAAACAGAACCATCAGGACACCCAGTTCCAGGTCCCTCCTGGCAGTTGCTGGGATCAGCACGGATAAATCCCAATAAAATCCACTGGTCTCTTTTGAAGCCCACAGCACAAGCAGCCGATAAGGCTGCGAAGTCGCTCAGAGGTGTGGCCCTGAGCTAAACTTGCATTTATTGTCTCCAGGTGCACCTGCTCTTCCCCAGAACTGCCCACAGCTGCTGGGCCAACCACACACTCAGCAAAAATCAAATTAACTCTTTTATCCTCAGCAGCTTTCTCCGCTTAGCCTGGATTAGCCTTTCTTCTCTGAACAATGAGCCCGATCTTATCCTCTGTGGAACAACCGGCAAACAAGCTTAAAAATTATTCAAGAAATGCTATTTATGGGAAAAAAAAGAAGTGTATCTGCCAGAGGGAAGGGTTAGATGGGATATTGGGAATTTGGAATTCCTGGCTGGGAGGGTGGGGAGGGGCTGGGATGGAATTCCCAGAAAAGCTGTGGCTGCCCCTGGATCCCTGGCAGTGCCCAAGGCCAGGTTGGACATTGGGGCTTGGAGCAGCCTGGGACAGTGGGAGGTGTCCCTGCCCATGGCAGGGGTGGGATGGGATGGGATTTAAGGTCCCTTCCCACCCAAACCAGTCTGGATTCCTTTTAGGAAGCTCCACTGGCATCTGATAATACAAATAGGAGGGGTCCTGCTCAGCCATGCTAACAGAACTTTCGAATTCTAACAAAACTTGTAGGAATTTCACAACTACCCAAACTACACCCACAAATCTCTCACACACATTTGCTCCTAGAAACAAGGAATTCCCCCTCACTTGACTTCCTGTGGATCCTTTTTGGTTCCTGAAAGGAAGCACAGCAGTGGCTTCTGCAAGCAACTGGAGCAGAATGAATTTTGTCTGCTTTTGATGACTTAGGCAAAAGCTGAGCTGGTAAGGAGTTAACAAACTATGGGAGCACTAAGATATCATTAAATACAAGGAGTAAATTGTGGATTGGACGGGGGTTTTTTGTGCTTTTTAAGGACAGATGAACCGAAGGAAGCTGTGCCATCTGTACGGAGCCAGTGGATCACAAACCACAATCCACAAACATCACTTGTCGCATGTAACGACTGATGTAACATCCAAACACAGATGTTCCTTGTCATTCCTGTTGTAACCTTTCTGTGTTCTTCCCTCTTCCACCCACAGATCTGCCAGCCCCATTCCTTCCCTGGGAGGCTCCAGCAGCACCAGCACAGGAGCCAAGACCAGCGGCAGATGCCAGGGGAGGAAATCCAGGGATCCCTTCTCTTTTCTTTACAGCTCACGATGCACCGATCTCTGATCCTGACACTGCATCCCTGGGGGCTCCTCCTGCGTGTAGGAATTCCTTGAAAGTCTGGGGAGTAGCAAGCACAGATCCCTGTCTGCTCTATAAACTGGCTTCCAATTAGCACCTGCATTTCCTGTAGTAGACCCAAAGACTTTCATTATTTTAACAAGTTGCAAAGTAGCAAATAGCACCCCAAAATAACGACTTTTTTTTTTTTTTTTTTTAAACATAGCTATTTGTTATTAAAAGGCACACACTGAAGCCATTTCTAACCCAGCTGCTGGGACTAATTTAAGAATCAGACTGATCCCACTGTGGTTGCTTGTTAGCGGGGAAAGCCAAACTGCTGGGTACAGCTAGGTACACCTGTGATTCCGATTTATCATGTATTTTTTATGTATTATTCAAACAACTTCTGTTTCCCACTCGAACTATGGACTCCTACTACAGAATCTTCCATTCCAGCCAGGACAGACCAGAGCCTGCCCAGGCTTCCAGAGCTCTAATTAAATCCCCTGTTTATCAGTTAACAGCGTGGACCGATCGCTCTTTTCACAGCCCTGCACACTCGCTCAGGCCAGCACGAGCCTCGAGCACGCCCCTCTTCTCGCACCTCTCGTTATTCAGCTGCGGGCAGCTCCGCCCTGTCCCGGCCTCGGCCCCGCCCGGCCCCGGCTCCGGCCCCGGCTCCGGCCCCGCCTCAGCACTAACGGCCGCAGAGCCCGCCCACAGCCGGACCGAACCACCGCACCGAGGAGAGGGGAGCTCGGGCACAGCCCCGGCCTGCAGCCGCCTGCCTCAATGCCCTCCCGCACTGGCGCTATGACCGGACCCCCCCACGCCCGCGCGCGATAGTCGCGGCCCGAAGGTGCGCCCTTCCCTCCGCCAATCGGTGGGCGCGGCGGCTGCGCTCGAATCTGCGCGCCTGGCGCCGTGAAGGGATTGGGACCGACCCGCCGCCATGAAGGGACCGGGAGCAACCCGGGGCAGAATCTGCGACATCATCACAACCCCCAGCCGCCGCTTCCCCTGGGGAGAGCCGCCCTTCCGCTCGGTGTCCCTCAGCAGCATCCCCACGGGCACGCTCACCCCGCTGAAGCAGCTCCTGCGGGGCCAGGGCAGCGTCGCTACCGGCGACAGCCGCGCGCGGGGCCCGCAGCCCCCGGGGCCCGAGCGCCGGGACGGCCTCGGCATCTGGGCCGGGCCTGGCCCCGGCCCCGACACCCGTCCCGGACCTGTCCTCCACACCCGGGCCGGACCTGGCCCCGACACCCGTCCCGGACCTGTCCTCCACACCCGGGCCGGACCTGGCCCCGACACCCGTCCCGGACCTGTCCTCCACACCCGGGCCGGACCTGGCCCCGACACGCAGGCCGGCGCCGACACCCAGGCCGGCCCCGTCGCCGAGCGGCGGCTGAAGCGCTGCGCTCCGGAGCCGCCCGGGCAGGAGACACCGGCCAAGATCTTCCAGCGGATGAAGGCGCGGGCGGAGCAGCAGCGCAGGGCCACCACCGACGTGATCCTGACCCCCGGGGTCGGGCAGCGCTGGACCGGCACGGCCCGGGAGGCGACGGGTGTCAGTGCTCGGCCGGGACCAGGTGAGTTTCACAGGCACTCAGTGACTCCGTGAGAATGGTTTGTTTGCTTTCGGAATACTTGGAACAAAACGCTCAGAGATGTAAATCTGGGTTTAGTTCATGGAACTCTGAGGTATCTTGTGCTGCAGCAAGTGACGTCCCTAATTTTCACATTCTCCTAAGTCTTAATTATTTGCTTATACCAGTCCATAATCCCAAATGACAGGAAGTATTAACAGATCCTTTTCCCAAAGAGTCTGGATTATTTGGAATGCACTGGAGTCACCTGTTTATAGGAAGGCGCTCTCAATACTATTGTTAGTTGGCCTTAATCCTTCCTCCTTGGAAGGCCCATGGAGAGGACAAAGCTCCATGGCACCAACACCCAGCACTCCCCAACCTGCTCACACATGGGATCAATAATTGTTCCGCAGCTTCCCTGGGAGAGCTGTGTCAGGTGTGAACATTATCCCTTTGTATCCTGCTCGTGGCTCTTTCAGGATCTGGAAAAAACAAGAGTACCTTGGTGGGTGTAAAAAATATTGGCACCGGCACTGGTTGCCCCCCAGATGCCTGGGATTAAAGAAGAGGTTGGATGTTGAGGTGTTTTAGTACGGAAATTTGTCTGTAGCACTGCTGATGTCTCTTCCCTGCTCTGTATCATAGAGGATTCTCTTCCTTTGGGTTTTCTCCCCCTCTGCCTCAGTCTGGCTCTAATTGTTCCCTCTGTTGTGTTTGTGAGTGGGATTGACCCATACAAGACCTTCAAAACCACTATATAACTAAAAAAAAAATCAAAACAAATTGCTGTTAACTATTCCGTGCAGTGTGTGCAGAGAAGAGAAAGGTTCGTGGAAAACTCGTCCGGGGTTCAAAATCCCACTGGGGCATTTTCCTGGGCACTCCCTGCTGGCTTTCCCAGGACATCTTTAATGTTTTCATCCATGACAGTGTGAGATCCAGTGTACCCTCAGCAGATTTGCAGCTGACACAAAGCTGGATGTGACACTTTTTTAAAATGAGAGTGGGGAGGCCCTGGCACAGGGTGCCCAGAGCAGCTGTGGCTGCCCCTGGATCCCTGGCAGTGTCCAAGGCCAGGTTGGACACTGGGGCTTGGAGCAGCCTGGGACAGTGGGAGGTGTCCCTGCCCATGGAAAAGGGGTGGGATGGGATGGGATTTAAGGTCCCTTCCAACCCAAACCCCAAAAATTCTGTGGGGTTTTTAAATAAAAAGCACATTTAAAAATCATATGCCCCCCACCATGGAAACGTTTATCTTCCCGAAATTGAAAGACGGTTTTGTGGTTTTTTGTCTGGTTATTTTCCAGAGTCAGCTTGCCCTCAGGTTCCTGGGATTGAACCCGTGGCTGTGCTCCCTGCAGAGCCTCCTGTGCTGGAAACCCCCCAGAAGTTCTTCCTGCGGGTAAAGTGCAAACTGCAGCAGGAGCACAAAGGTATTGGAATTGCTCTGGAGAACACAAACTTCCTCCAGTCAGAGAAATGTGGAATCGCTGAGCTTAGGAAAGTCCTCCCAGACCGCGGAGTCCAACCATTCCCCCAGCCATGACCATGTCCCCAAGTGCCACATCCACATGGCTTTTAAACCCCCCCTGGCATGGGGACTCCACCCCTCCTGTGCTTAAATATCACTAATTTCTTTGTTATTCTTTTTTTTCTTTAAATGGGCAGCTCTACCACCTCCAGCCTCAACCCAGCAGAATATTCCTCCTTCCACTACAGAGAGGCCTTTAGTTAAACCTGCTTGTGCTGAGCAGCCAGGGGACGAGCCTCCAGAGGACGTGGACTCTGATAAGGATGATGTGGATGTTTTCCTTGTGGAATCTATAGAAGTAGATGCTGATGGCAGAATGTCTCCAAACACAGTGACTACTCCTGTGAAAGATTTTCCCACCCCTTGGGAAAATGGGGATCAGGTAAAAGGAAGGTTGGGAAATGGAGAAGCAAAACGTGCGGAGCTTCATGAAGACAGAAGAGGGTTGCAGCCCAGTAAAAACCCAGCTGCTCCAGCAGTGGAAAAGGCACTGGAGACTCATCCTGAAAAGCCCTCACAGTGCTTCTGCAGCATCGTGCTCTCCTCTCCAGTCCACATTCCATCGAAGCAGAGGCTGACAAAAGACCCCAAGGTCCCTCTGGATAAACCTCAGACCGATCAGCCTGCTGGCAAAGCACACAAACAGGTGGGAGAAATTAATCCTTTAGGGAAAATGAGAAATTCCTCTGGGTGGCACGTAGCTCACAATTATTCTTTATCTTGTCAAAAGCAATGAGCACTCAGAAGAGAATAAACTGTTATTTTTTTAGATTTTACCAGTAAATTTCCCCATTTTTCTGTACTCCAAGATGACAAATGTTCAGGGTTTGGGTTTTTTTTGTGTAAAAGAAGCCCTTTTGTTTTAGTGTGCACCAGCCATGGCTGGGCCTCAAGGGTTCCATGTGTTGGTGTGATCACGGGCCAGGCCAGCTGCTGGCTGCCTGCTCAGATTCAGGGAGGAGAGATCTTTCCCAGCTGGAGATGAACCCATTTCAGGAATGTGCCCTGCTGGGGAGGGGAAAGGCTTGGTTTTCCTATGAAACATCCTGACTTCTGTTCAGTTAAAATGGACCAGAGTCTTTTCCTAGGAGAGCAGTGTGTCTATTCCTCCCTTTCTGAATAAATCCTCGGAAAGCAGTGCTGCATCCCTGGGGTTCCCTAGGAACCTGGCACACGCGTTCCCGCCCAAGGCCTGAGTTTCCCTTGTTCCCTGGGGAAATCTGGGATTGCAGTCCTCTGCAAGTTAAGCAAGTGTCTTGTTCTGTTCTCCCTCACCATGGCCAAGTGTGTTTGATGTGTTTCCTGTATTAAAACAACAAGTTACTGTCAGGATTGAGCCAAGGATCAGATATCCCACAGTATTGAAGATTTGTAGCTGAGTAGAAGATGCTGAAAGATCTGATCACTGAGGAGTTGCTGGCTAATAAACACTTCTAAATTATTTCTCTTTTTTTTTTTTTTTTTCTGCAACAGAAAAATATCTGCCTGAGCAGCTGGAGGATTAGTGTGCTGAGTGGAAACATGGCAATCTGTGTGGAAGGGAAAAGGAAGTAAGAACCAGTTTATTATTTAAAGTAAACCCTGGACACCAAACAGCAGGTGGTGGTGCAGTGTTTGAACTGATTTGTCAAGGAAGAGATAATTCCTTCATGTGGGCAAGAGGGAGAGAGCCAGCATCCAGGGAACTGCTGGTTAAATCATTTCAGAGTCCAGCCCTGAGATAATCAGAAAGCTTCAGAGGAATAAACCAAATATCAAATAGCTCTGGATAGTTTGGGTGGGAAGGGACCTTACAGCCCATCCAGTGCCACCCTTGCCATGGACAGGGACACCTTCCACCGTCCCAGGCTGCTCCAAGCCCTTTCCAAGCTGCACCCCAGGCTGGGCTGCTGGAATGACCTGGCTTCAGTCCAGCTGGTGTTCCATGAGTGCCAATTGCAGCAGGGACATGCTCCGTTTGTCCCCTGCCCCAAAGTCAGTTCCAGGCTAGGAGAGGAAAACCAAGCACAGAGGTATCCCTCAGAAAACATGGATCACCGCCGCTCCCTCATGGAGTGTCAGCATTCCAGGCTGAAATCCCTTCTGTGAAAGCTGATTTCTGTTCGCCACGTTGTGTCTTTTGCCAGGGACATGAAGCAGCTGCTTTGGCACAGCAGCGCCATCACGGAGCGTGTGACCCACAACCAGGTGAAAACCTCCTCGGGCACTGCCTACCTGCTGCAGGGCAAAATAGACTCAGCTGCCATGAGGAGGGAAGGTGAGCTGAGGGTTCTTAATGCCTTGAAGGTTGCAAACTGTTTCAGCTTGGTTTGGAGCATGTGGGATTTGTCAGGAAATGGGATTTGCGTGTAGGTGGACATACAGGCTTTAATCTCTTTGCCTTGCTCCGTGTGCTCCTCTGGCGTGTTCACTGGAAATGAGCTGCTTGTCAGTGCTCACAGGCAGCTCTGAGGATGGAGATGTTCTGTGGCATAGCTGGAATAAATACTTGGAATCATGGAATATCCTGAGCTGGAAGGGACTCGGGGATCATCCAGTCCAACCCCTGGCCCTGCACAGACACCCCAACAATCCCACCCTGTCCAAATGCTCCTGGAGCTCTGACAGCCTCAGGCCATGCCTATTCCCTGGGCAGTGCCCAGCACCCTCTGGGGGAAGAACCTTTCCCTGAGAGCCAATCCAAACCTCTCCTGGCCCAGCTCCAGCCTTTCTGTGTTGATTTTGCTTGGCCCAGTTTTTGCTGTTGGGGAGGTCACAAAGATGGCTCCTGTGTGAAGCTTCTTGAAGCTTTTTCTCATGTCCAGCAGAGCCAATCTCTGAGATTTGCTTGTGAGATTTGATCCACACAGGAGGAGTTCATGGAAAGCTGCGTCCCCTGGGAGGGACCCCACGGCATAGCAGAGGAAAAATCTCCTCTCCCTGAGCAGTGGAAGAAGATCTCAGTGATGAACTGACCAAACCCCCCATTCCCTGTCCCCCTGTGCTGCTGCTGGGAAGGAGGGAGGGGTTGAGCAAACAAACAGTGTCTTTGAGGGTTTTATTTTACTTCTCATTTACTCCTCTGACTCTGTTAGCAATAAATCATTTTGCACCTTTAAGTTCAGCCTGTTTTGCCCTCAGTGTGTCTTCTCCTGGTTCCTTATCTCAACTCATGAGCCCTGTGTGTATTAACCTTTTTCCTCTCCTCTGCCCAGCTGTGGCAGGGGAGAGCGAGTGAGTGGATCTCGTGGGTGCCTGGCCACGACACTTCCCCTCAGCATTACTTCCCTTAACACAGGTGTGCCCCAGGTGTGTTACACAGTTTTTCACGGAGCACACCTTCACTGTTGGCTCTTCCAGGCCCCAAGGAGTGTCTGTGGCTTCAGTGTTTCCTTCTCACTTGCAGCACTGGCATGCTTGCTGATAAATACCTGACCCGGCTGCCCTCTGACTTGAAGATTTTATTAGTTCCTCTGCTAAATACTTCTATTTGTTTTAATATTCTGGGAAGGAAAAGTAACAGCACAAGCCTTGTTAGCAGAGTGGCTCAAGTGCTGCAGAGGTTTGCTAAGCCTAAGAGTGACTGGGGTGGCATTTTCTGGGTCAGTTCCTCTGATCTTTGGATTTACCAGGCTACAGTGGGTTCTTTTGTACCCCGAGTGATTGACAGCCCTGCTGAGCTTTGTTAATGCCACCTGTGCTCCCCTCAGGCTTCCCCTACCGCTTCATCCAGCGATTCGCGTCCGGCTTTTCCAGGAAGTGGAAGGAGTACGTGGAGGAGTTTCTCCAGGAAAGGAGGAGGTAACTTCTTTGGAGGTTCTCTTTCATTGCAATGTTCTGAGTATTCATTGAGACTTTGCATTTTTAAGGATATTACACCAGAGGAGTATGGAATGTTCTAGATGTGGGCATGAAGCCACTCTGCTGTGCTGGGCCACTGCGCTTCTGCCTACCAGGGCTTCACATTCACACCTTTTGTTAAAGAGCAGCTTCATCAGGTGGTTGTTATTTCTTGTCTTAAACTCCAAACCATCAGGAAAGAACGAAATCAAGGTAGTGGGGTGGAAGAAAATGAAGAGAGTGACTCCCTCTCCATGGAGGAAACTGATGTGTTGGAAACCGCAGGAGACTCAGTGAGCAATGCAAAGAAACCTCCAGTGAGGAACTCCACCTACAAAGTATTGCCAAGGCGTGATGAAAACATGTGTGAGTGTTTAATAATCCTTTCCTTTGGAAAAGACACCTGAGGGTGGCTGGAATGGGTTGTGAAAGGTTCATTCTGTTGGTTGTGTTTTCAGGAAATGGCCGTAGGGCCACAGCCTGGTTTGGCTCGGCCTTACAGTGCAGTCCCAGCCTTGCCACGGGCACTGTCAGCTTTGCGGGGTTTAACTCTGACTTTTTCTGGGATCTTTGTCCAGTGGACCTTTCCCAAACCCCACTGTGCTGTTTGTTACTGCTGTAATTAGGTTTCCTTGGTAGCCCTGTAGAAGATTTTTTTTTCTCTCATCATTCCCATTTGGTTTTCACTCTCATTTGTCTCAGCGAGCAGCTGTTCTGTGTGACAACTTTTCTTTATCGTTCTCCCTTCCTCGATGACTTTCACAGTATTTATAACCTTAATAACCTTCTAAACAAAAGTTCCCAATAGTAAATTTTATAATTTGTGAAGGTTCTTACTTCAGTCCTATTATTTCTATCAGAACACTTCCAAAAGAGCAACTTTGGGTATGTTTTACATTTTCTTTGCAGTCTGGATTAAATACAAGACTGTTCCTTTGCTTGTGAAGCGTGCAGAATGAATTCCCATGCAACATTTGGGACAAAACTCTTCTTTATTTGTTTTTTTTTTTTTTTTTTCCCTTGCAGACGTAACACCCAAGCGCAGCTCCAGGAAGGACTCGAGCAGGCTCTACACTCGCAGCGGGCGTCTCATCAAACCCCCCCTGAACTTCTGGTGCGGGCAGAGGGAGTTTGTGGATCAGAACCTGAATGTTACCATAGAAAAGGGGGGAGTGGATTATCTGAGCCTGGTAAGATCCTCTGCACGGTGTCTTAAACAGAATGACTGAACTTGGCCAGGTGGGGAACGGAACGGGTGCAGCTCTTAGAAGTACCCAAAGAGGAAGGAAATCTTGGAAACGAGATCAAAATATTGGAAAACAACCAAACAAAAAGCTTTACGTCCACTTTATCAGATGATTGTGGTGTGTAGGATGGGGATAATGGGGGAAAAAGATAATTTTGAAAGATAGTTGTATCAGACAGGAATTTGGTGAGGTCCCACCTCAAATCCTGGGGTCAGTTCTGGGCCCTTCACTGCAAGGGAGACATTGAAGGGCGGGAGCATTTCCAGGGAAGGGAACGGAGCTGGGGAAGGGGCTGGAGCCCCAGGAGCAGCTGAAGGAGCTGGCGGGGCACAGCCTGGGGAAAAAAAAGGAGTTTAAATTAGTTTTAGAGTCAGTTGTTTTATTTTGAAGATGTTTAGTAGTGAAAAGCCCAAAAGAAAGACCAGTTCCAACTCCAAGAAGAATAAACCAAGGGAAGTCATGAAGACAACAGAGGAAACGCTAAAAAGCCGAAGTAAAGGTAAAAACTTTTTTTTTCAAGTTATTGATGGAATTGGGGAGTGTGAGCTGGGTACTGGAGCAGTAGGGTGGGGTCTGTTAATGCAAAGAAATAACTCAAATATTTTAATGATCAACAGCTTTCTCTGAGAAGGATCATCAGGTAGCATTAATGTGGAATTTTACAGCTCCAAATCAGAACTATGTTTGTAAATCGCTTCGTTAATTACATAATGGGAACACACAGGTTTCATTCTGGAAACTGAAATGAAAGGGAGTGGGATTTTTTTGGAGTTGACCAATCTAGTGACCTGGGAGCTGGCTTTGCTTTTAATGTGGATGAAAGAAATGAAATGTTGGCAAAAAAAAAAAAAAAAAATCCACTAACAGACCTTTTAACAAAAATTTGATTTTAGTAAAATTTGGGCAGTAATAGATAGAACCCTGAAAAGAATGTGCAATATAAAGCAGAAGTTTCTCTCTTAAGGCAGCTGCAATGTTTCCTGCAGAAAAGCTCTTTGGAGCACGAGCAGAGCTTGGGGAGGTGTCTGCTCACTCAGTAGAGTTACGGAGAGCCCTTGAGAGCGGCACTGAGTTTGTAGTTCTGGCAGGTAAAGCTCTTGCAGGGGGTGTGCAGATCCCTGTCCTGCAGGATCCACCCTGCACCCCCTGACCGGGACACTGGCACCATCTCTTCCAGGGAAAAGCACGGAGAGGGGAGACACTGCCAAAGGAGCCTCCAAATCTGCCAGAAGCAAGAAGGGCAGGCACTTCCCTTCGGATGAGGATGAGAGCGATCCTGGAATCAGGGGCACAAAAATGGAACCCCAGCTCCCTGCCAGGGGGACTTCCCTAAACTCCAGAGTGCTGAGCAAAGGCAGCAGCAGAATGGCAGGAGCAGCAAAGGACAAGAGAGCAGCAGACCTTGGGGAGCAGAGCATGTACGAGCAGGCCTACAGGTTCTCCCTGAGGTCAGCCAAGCTGCCTCTCCCAGAAAAGCAGCTGACCCAGGAATCCTCCGACAAGGATGAGGAGGAGCAATCCAGTGAGGAGACCCCGCTGCTCATCAGGAGGAAAAAGAAATTTGTTCTAAAACCACAGGCTCACAACTGCAAACCTTGCTCTGACTCTAGGAGTTCCCAGGATGATGCAAGCAAGGCATCCCCTGGCCAAAGGACAGGGAAACCCTCCCGGAATGTGCTGGTGAGGCTGAGTGGGCCCGAGTCCAGTGACGACTCCGAGCTCCTTCCTGAAGGGAAGACAGCTTCTGCTGAGCCCAGTGCTCCCCCTCTGCCTGCTCAGGCCAGATCCAACCCTCTCAGGTTTAGGCTCGATTCCGACACCCAGCCTGAAACTGAGGAAGAGGAATTTCACAGAAAGGACAGGAATGCCAAAGGATCCTGGAAAAAACCGAGTGGTGGAGTCTCCAACAGTGCCAAGGCTTCAGCAGCAAGACCGAGAGAGTGTGAGAGGCCTAGGGGGCAGAAATCTCTGGAACTTTTTCCAAGGGCAGCTGATGGTTGGTCTGAGAAGGAATTACAGAAGCTTCACAGGCAAGGGCTTGTTCTCTGTTGAGAGGGGAAAGTTTCCCTCAGGCATCGGGAGGGGTTGAATGGTCTGGATTGGGGCTTTTCAGATTCATGATTTCCTAGGTTTCCCTTATGTTTTAATTCCCTAATAGAAAATAATTTTCCTCCACAAATTAAAAATCGGTATAATAAGGGAGACAACTGAGCACTTTCCAAAATAACGAGATGTGTGAGCCTGCAGCAGCCTCTGCGATGGTCACCAGTGGGAAGAGAGAGGAAAAACAGATTTGGCAAAATTCTCTGAATCTACTCCTCTGCTGGTTTTCACACCCACATATTTCATCTCGTTAAAAATAAAAACTCATTCCTATGAGTAAAACTGGAAGCCATGAGTAGCTAAATAATATGGTACAAGTGTTCATGTGTGTGGTGTAGGCCAGAGGTGAGAGGGAGCAGATTCTCTCCCCAGACTGCAGTAACATGTTAAACAAGTGTTTGGGAAAGGGGAGATTAACTGCAAGGATGTTTAATTAATCCAGCATCCAATTACTTAAACCACTGGGCAGTGTTTAATGCACACATTGAGTGTCAGATGGCCATGTTTGGGTTTAGGTCTTTAGATGAGCAGGAGCTCAGCTCCTGGGGTGAGGGGATGTGCTGCAAGTGAGGAAGGAATTGATCTTGCAGCACATCTGTAACACAGCTGAAGGTGTTTCTATAAATTCACCTGTTCTAAGGTGTCTGGAACAGACACCAGAGGATCCCAGACTGGCTTGGGTTGGAAGGGACCTTGAATCCCACCTACTGCCACCCCTTCCCATGGGCAGGGACACCTCCCACTGTCCCAGGCTGCTCCAAGCCCCAGTGTCCAACCTGGCCTTGGACACTGCCAGGGATGCAGGGGCAGTCACAGCTCTGGGCAGCAAGGGGCCAGAGGCAACAGAGCCCAGACTCCCTAAATGCAGGGCTCAGGCAGGTTGCAGGGGCTGTGGCACACAGGTTTCCTGGCTGGTGACGCTGTGCTGTGCTCTCCGGGCAGGGCCATCGCCTCCTTCCCGAAGCACAGGAGTGGATTTTGGCAGGAGGTGGCCATGGCCGTGGGGTCCCGATCGGCCGAGGAATGCCATGGGAAGTACCTGGAGGAGCAGCAAGGAAAAGATTCCAAACAGCAGCCCAAGAAGACCACATCGGGAAAAGCTGAGCAGAAAAGTACCAGCATCTTGTCTCTGGGGGTTTTGTGCTTGTTAAATAATTTGAATTCGGACATTGAGGGGCTGGAGCATGTCCAGGGAAGGGAACGGAGCTGGGAAGGGGCTGGAGCTGCAGGAGCAGCTGAGGGAGCTGGGAAAGGGCTCAGGCTGGAGCAAAGGAGGCTCAGGGGGAACCTTGTGGCTCTGCACAGCTCCTGACAGAAGGGGGCAGCCGGGGGGGGTCGGGCTCTGCTCCCAGGGAACAGGGACAGGAGGAGAGGGAACGGCCTCAGGCTGGGCCAGGGGAGGCTCAGGTTGGACAGCAGCAGGAATTTCCTCATGGAAAGGGTGGTCAGGCCTTGGCAGGGGCTGCCCAGGGAAGTTTGGAGTGCCCATCCCTGGAGGGATTTCAAAGCCCCGTGGATGTGGCACTTGGGGCCATGGGGCTGTGGTGGCCTTGGCTGTGCAGGGAATGGTTGGACTCAGTGGTCTGGGAGGGCTTTTCCAGCCTCACCAATTTCTGTGGTTCCATGAGATGAATCCACAAGGGCACATCAGGGTCTGACAGTGAGCCAGGTCACCTTTTGTTGTGTGCGTTGGAGGCTGTCATGAGTGACTGAAATGACAATAACAGAAAGGTTCTTTTTAGTTTTCCAGTTGTTGGCATGAGGGCAAGACTCCTACTGGCCTTGGCCCCCAGGGCAAAGAGGCTCCTGGAGGCCCAGCAGGGAGCGAGCTCCTTGCAGAGCTCTGTCCAGACAGGATTTGGGTCTTTGGATGCCCAAGGGCAGCATGGGGTCAGCACAGCCAAGTGCCACTCTCTGGTGTTTGAATCCTCACCCTGCAGCTTCATCTGGGGGCTGTCATGGATTCAGGTTTGCCAGGGATCTGAGCTGAGCATTCCCTGAGCCTGGCTCCGGGACGGTGGCAGAGCCTTTGTTTGAGCCTCGACGCCCTGACGCAGGGACACGTGCTGGGTTTGCTCTCGTGAGCACAGCTCTGTCACAGCCACAGGGACCCAGCTCATGTGGGAGGCTCTGCACTGACCCTCCCCTAAAGGTGGAGTAGGGAAATTCCTTTGGAAGGCAAAATTTGAGTGAGAACTCCAAGGATGCTAAGGAAGCTGTAAGGCATTTCCCCAGAGGATGGACTGAGCTGTACCACCAACTGCAGGCCGTGAATTTTAGTGCCATAACTGCTGTCTCAGACAATTCCTGTTTGCTTCCTGCAGACAAGAAGGAGCCAGTGGTCACTGCCAGGGTGGGCACCTTCAAACGGAAGCAGCAGATGAGGGAGTTCCTGGAGCAGCTGCCCAAGGACAACCACGATGACGTCTTCAGTGCCGTGTCCTTCCAGCACCAGAGGGTCCAGGTAAATCTGGGACAAGAGCCCCTCTGTGGGAGTGCCACAAGGCAGCTCCAGCTCCACCAGGAACATCCTGTGCATCTGTGGGAAGAGGCTTCTTTCCTCGATGGGCCATAGCAGTGCTTGGCTTGTGGCATGGGAAGGTCGGACAGGGTGGGAGGAGCCTCTGGTGTGGTGACAGCAGCCCCTTCTGAGCAGTCCTGGTCAGCTTGGAGCTTGGAATGGCACCCAGAAATGACTTTGTGGGTGTGTGGCAGCACCAAAAGCCCTCCGACAGTGCTGGGCAGGGTCTGGAGCAGCGCGCAGTGAGGTGGAGGCTCCGCTAAGCCCACGGGATCATGTCCAGCTCTGGGCACAGGGGGAGTCAGATCCAGGGGAATGGGGAAGGGATGGAGGGACTGCTGAGAGAGGGGGAGGAAGAGGGAGCCCCAGGGTTCAGGGACTGATGGCTCTGAGCGGCTCTGCAGCTGCCAGCGCTGTGCCGGAGCCAGGACGAGGACAGCGAGGATCTCACCCTTTCCGAGTTCCCGCTCACCCCCTCCCCAGGTGTCTTCTCCCTGGCGAAAACCCCTCAGTGTGAGCACATCAGCCCGGGAATGCTGGTCCCCATCAACAGGTAGGAGGTCCTCCACCAGCCCGCTTCCAGCCACTCCTGCATCCTTGCTTTGCTTGGGGAAAGCTCTTCCCTCTGGAGCTAGTGACAGCAGCTCCTGCTCCCAGCCCTGGGAATGACACTGCCTTGGGCTTCAGCCTCTGTTCACCCATGACTGGAGCCATCTGGGAACCTGGAGCCAGTGGGGTTTTGTCCAATGGACTCCCCCCGGAAAGGGGATGAGGCTCTGTCTGATCCCTGCACTGGGATTTGTAGCCCAGGATCCTCCGTGTGGTGCTATCAGAGCAGCTGCTGTATTGAATTGTCCAACATCATTCCCTGCGGGAGATGGAGCTGTGTGAGGCAGCATTCCAGCCCCACTGACCGCTGCTCCGTTGTATCCCAGGAATGACTGCGACAGGCACGTGTCCCGCATGCAGAAGAACAGGCAGGGCAGCAGAGGTGCCTGGGACAAGGTCAAGAAGAAGTCGGTAATGCTGCTTTCCTTGGACACTGCCCATTCCCACCTGAGCCCGCCACAGCTTGGCCAGAGGAGACAGAATCCTGGGATCACAGCCCACTGTGGGCATTGGGTGGAAAACGGGAACCCTCCCTGAGTTTCGTATCTGCTGCTGTGGGGAGAAGTTCCTTTTGTTAGAAGAGAGCTCCCTACTGTCAGGATTAACTCCATTGCTTTTGCTCAGGATTTGTAACTGCTTTGGAATTCCATGATCTCTAAGTTCCTGTTAAAGTCTTCTGAACAGTGGGAAAAGAAACAATAGTTCCTATCCTGAGCTGGAAGGGATCCCCAAGGATCGTCCAGTCCAACTCCTAATAATGACCAGAACAATGGTCACCTTGTGTCCCAGTCCCTGATTTTAGGTATTGATTCCTCCACTATCCCAGGCTTTGCCCTTCCTCTGGCTTTTCCATAAAACCCTGTGATCCCAGGAGCAGAAATATGGCTTATGCCTGTTGTTCAGGGGAAGCAGTTGTGGAATATTCTGGGCAATGGGGACCCTGAGCCGGTGCCAGCCCTTGCTGAGCCTCTTCCCTTCTCTCCCTCCCTCCCCAGGCCGGAGCTGTGCTCGGGACGCCGGCTCCCCACAGAACCAAGCTCAGCTTTGACGGAAGTGAGTATTCCTGGCTCCTCCTCCTCATTTCCAGCTCCTTCGCCATCACCTGGGGCTTGGTGGGAGCCCATGAGCAGTGTCCCATCAACCCTTTGCTCTCTGAACCTTCTCTGACCCCTTCCCGCTGGGACACCCACCGATCATTCCTGTTTTTACTGCAGGAGCGGCCCTGGCCCCGGTGGTGGAGAAGCTCTTCGTGGCTGAGGCTCTGCACTCATCCAGTGAGGAGCAGGAGGATTCCTACCTTTCCATGTGATGGACTCTGTGGATGTATTTGTTCAGCATTTCTGTGTTGAGAGCACAGGGTTCCAGCTGCCCCTCTGCGAGGGAAGGGCTGGAATGACAAGTTCCGTTTGGAAAAGCTGCCTGGTTTTTATGTGTTTTAACCCCATTCCCAGTGTTTGGCTTTTCCATGTGTACAAAGTGACACTTCCTTGCCCAGGCTCCTCTCTGTGTCCTGTTTCTCCTGGGAAGGACACCATGGATCCATGGATAGCAGACTGCCGAGTTCTGATTCATTTTAAGACAATAAACTCAGGTATAGTTCTGAAGGAGCAGAAACTGCTTTTTAGTTTGCTGGGGGGAGAGCTTGAATTTTTATATTTCCTTAATGTAATAAACAAGGACGAGCTTCTCTTACTCACAGGTTACTTAGAGTTGTGGGGCAGCAGAACCCAGGAGATGGCCAGCAGGGAATGCTGCCTGCAAGGCTTCACCCTCTGGCTTTGGAGTCATGGAATGGTTTGGGTGGGAAGGGACCTTAAAGCCCATCCACCTCCAGCCCTGCCATGGCAGGGACACCTCCCACTGTCCCAGGCTGCTCCAAGCCCCAGTGTCCAACCTGGCCTTGGACACTGCCAGGGATCCAGGGACAGCCACAGCTGCTCTGGGAATTCCATCCCAGCCCCTCCCCACCCTCCCAGCCAGGAATTCCCAATTCCCAATATCCCACCCGTCCCTGCCCTCTGGCAGTGGGAAGCCATTCCCTGTGTCCTGTCCCTCCATGCCTTGTCCCCAGTCCCTCTCCAGCTCTCCTGGAGCCCCTTTAGGTCCTGCCAGGGGCTCTGAGCTCTCCCTGGATCCTTCCCTTCTCCAGGTGAACATTCCCAGCTCTCCCAGCCTGGCTCCAGCCCTGGAGCAGCTCTGTGGGGTTCTACTGAGCAGGACAGACACAGGTGGGAATGGCTGAGCCCAGCTGCCCAGGACTGCTCCTGTTCCAAGGAGTTGATTTCTCCCTGTCCCAGCCTCTTCCTGGGAAGCACCGCTGCCCGAAAGTGTGGGGATACTGATCCTGATGCTTTTCCAGGCAGCCACGGTGTGGCAGCAGAGGCTGCAGAAGAATCCAGCACCAGGAACCGGGAATTCGCTGCCCCAGGCCCACCTGGCAGCCCCAGCCGTGTTGGCAACAAGGAACTCTGGGCAATTCCTTTTTCACCTTGGAAACACAAGGCTCAGTGTTGCACTGAAGGGCAGGAGCTGCTGTGGGTTCCTCGCTTTGCTTTGCCCAAGTATTCGAGCCATAGTTGTGTTTCTTACAGGAATTTTGGGATGGTGACCTCCAGCCCTGCCCCAGAGGAGCCTGGGGACACCCAGCCCAGGCAGTGCCCACACCCTGAGCTTTGACAAGTGTTTATTTCTGTATTTACACCCATCCCAACAGGTAAAGTGCAGTGCAGGGTCCGGAATGCCGCCTTCAGCTCTTCCCCTTGGCCTGCAGGGGCTGAGGCAGCAGCTCCGGGTCGAAGTCGTGGCGCAGGAACCGATGGAGCTCCTCGGCCTGGGGCAGGCTCAGCCGCGCCCCCGCCGCCAGCGCCGGGGCGGAGCTGCAAGAGAGGGAGCGGGAGGGAGCCCTGGATGCACCGCCTGGGATGGGGCAGCACCAGGAGCACCGGGAGCTGCGGCAGCCACCCCGGCACAGGTGCCCGAGGGCTGAGCAGGAAAAGCAGGGAATGCCAGAGGGGAAGAGAGGGTGGAAGCAGAGCCCACGGCAGTGCCTTGGGCTGCTCAGCCAGGAGAGACTGGAATGAGGGAAGAGCTGAGATGGGTCAGGAAAGCTCCTGGGAGATGGTAGGAAAGGCTCTCCCTGAGCAGTGACCCCGGCAGGAAAGGTGCAGGAAGGAATTCCCTGAGAAGCGATCCCAGCAGGAAAGGTGCAGGAAGGAGTTACCTGTTGGCCATGGCTGCGATGGAGCCGAAGGAGTGGCAGAGGTGGAGAGCAGCCGTGTAGCTGAGGTTGGGAATGCTGAGGTAGAAGTTGAGGATGTCCCTCGTGTGCCCCTCCGGCTCCGTTGGCACTTGGATGGCAGCGCCCTTCCTGTGCTCCAGCAGAGCCAGGTCCTTGAGCAGAGCTGCAGTTTCCTCCTGGCAAGAACTGAAGAGGATCCTTATTCCAGCCTGGATCAAGGCTGAGAGCACTCCATCATAGTACTGAGTCCTCTGGAAAAACCGGGATGTTTCTCCTGAGGAGTGGAAGCACAGAAGAGCAAGAGCTCTGTTATTGTCTAGATGGGCCTGGGAACAGTCAGTGAAACATTCCATTGCAGAGTTTGGATTTTTGGGTTAAACCAAATGTCTCTGCATGGACAAGATTGTGCTTATTCCTAACACAGAATTCTGTAATTGTTTGGGTTGGAAAGGACCTTAAATCCCATCTCATTCCTACCCCTGCCATGGACAGGGACACCTCCCACTTCCCAGGCTGCTCCAAGCCCCAGAGTCCAACCTGGCCTTGGACACTGCCAGGGATCCAGGGGCAGCCACAGCTGCTCTGGGACTTCCATCCCAGCCCCTTCCCACCCTCCCAGCCAGGAATTCCCAATTCCCAATATCCCATCCATCCCTGCCCTCTGGCAGTGGGGAGCCATTCCCTGCGTCCTGTCAGTGCATTCCCCGCTGCCCAGCCGGGAGGACCCACCTGCTCTGACCCTGTCTGTCTCCACAATCACACAGATCCTCTCGCAGAAGCCCTGCAGGCGCTGCAGCCTCTGGCTGAGCTTCTTCCTGTTGCCGGGGCTCAGCAGCTCGGACACGAGCAGCCTGTCCACGGCCAGCCGGGTGCTGACCACGTAGTCACTGGTGCCCAGGGAGCAAACCTGCACCCGCAGCCCGTGCTCGGCCTTCAGGCACGAGATCACCTCAGCCCCCGAGCAGATCTCCCGGCTGTCGGCCAGGATGCACAGGGAGGGGCTCTGCTCCACGGGGCCACGGAAAATCCCGGCTGGGGCTGAGGAAGGGCTGGGGCCACCGGCACACGCTGGACCTGAGCTGCTCCTGAGGGGCTTCTTCGAAGAGTTTTCCACCTGTGAGTGTTGAAAAATCACAGATCGTGGGGGTTTTAAATCGAATAATAAAAGGATGTTTTGCAATATCAACACTTTCAGACCGATGCTCGAGTCCCTGTGTCCGTCTCCCCCCACTGAGCTGAGCTGGTTATGCCCCGGTTTGAAGGACAAAATCAGCAGCTTTCACTAAGAAATTCAACAAAACCTGGATCTTGTAAAGGACAGAAATCAGGCTGGGAAGTGTGAGAGATCAGGAACCTAGCCTCATGGAGGTGCTGAAAGGACTGAATTTCAGACAGTGAACCAGGATTCCATAACTACAAACCCAAAGAATTAGGGGACACTGCTGTTCCACAGATTCATGTCCCTCCATGACTGTCAGGCCCAAGAGAGAATTCAACCCCCAAGTTTTATTTGTTGACTGCTAAGATACTCCAGGTTACCCTGAGTGTACAAAAGCTTCTGGTAGCAAAGGAAAGGGAGATGCCCCATCCCTGGAAGTGTTCAAGGCCAGGCTGGAGCAGCCTGGTCTAGTGGAAGGTGTCCCTGCCCATGGCAGGGGCTGGAATGGGATGGGCTTTAAGGTCCCTTCCCACCCAAACCATTCCATGACGCCATGATTCCCTGACTCTGCTCCTCAGAGCAGCCCTGGCACAGAGTTCTTTCCCACAGAGGAAGCTCCCTGTTTTCCCTGAGCACTGACCTCAGCAGGAGCCTGCAGATCTGTGCTCCTGCAGCCAGAGCCAGCTGGGGGGAAGGATGTGCCCCTGCCTGGATGCTCTGGGGTGAAATCCAGCATCCCAGACACTGAATCTTCCCAGGCCAGCAGTCTCTCCGTGTCCTCCCTGGAAGCCTGAGGAGCTGTGGCTTTCCCAGCCCCGCTGCTGTGCTGTGCGGAGGGGGCTGAGGGCAGGGCCCTCGGGAGCTCCCCCTTGCCCTGCCCTGCCCTGGAACAGGCTGTGTCCATGGGCTTCTCCCTGCTGCCTCCCATCTCCTCCTCGCTGGAGTCGCTGAGAACAATAATTCGGGATGGTTTCCTCTTCTGGCCTGGGCCAGGCCTCGCCTGGTCCAGCCTCTTCCTGCGGCGAGTCAGGTACTGCTTCCTGCCACTGCCCAAAGCCTCGTGGGTGAGGAGATCAAAATTCACACAAACTTCCTCCTCACTGCAGTCACTGAGAGCTTCCTCTTCCTCATCTCCCACACAGAAACTGTCCTCAGCATAGGTCGTGTCCTGCTCGGGAATCTGGAGGGGGGAAAACCGACCCAGGAAGTTTCGGAAAACTGCAGTGGTTTTGCTGCTCCTCTCCATAAAGGCCTTTGGCTTATCCAGCCCTCCCCACACACAAATCCTGGGGGCTGAGGGGCTTAAAGCCAGCCCAGTGCCACCCCTGCCATGGCAGGGACACCTCCCACTGTCCCAGGCTGCTCCAAGCCCCAGTGTCCAACCTGGCCTTGGACACTGCCAGGGATCCAGGGGCAGCCACAGCTGCTCTGGGAATTCCATCCCAGCCCCTCCCCACCCTCCCAGCCAGGAATTCCCAATTCCCAAGATCCCACCCAAACCTTCCCTTTTCCAGCTTAAAGCCATTCCCTGTGTCCTGTCCCTCCATGCCTTGTCCCCAGTCCCTCTCCAGCTCTCCTGGAGCCCCTTCAGGCCCTGCCAGGGGCTCTGAGCTTTCCCTGGATCCTTCCCTTCTCCAGGCTGAAGCTCTGTATTACAACTTGTAATTTACCCAAAACAAGGCTGTAAGTGCACTTCAAAGCAGGCCACGAACTAAATGTGGTCCCACCCAAGGGGAGCTCCCCAAGGAGAGCAGCCCCTGCCCTTCCCACCTGGGAGAAAATGGCCGAGGGGTTGAATTCTCGATGGACCATTTTGTATCTGCTGCCGAGAGCGGGGCTGCGCACGGAGCTCAGGTAAACTCCTCTCATCTCAGTGTCTGAAGGGAAATGAGAAAGAAGACGACAAGATTAGTACAGATACAAAGTTTAATTTATAGCTGTTACACTGTGTTTCCCACATTCAGTCATTAGTTTCCCCAAAGAGCTGTTATTTCCCAAAGCAAAAACCTGCAATTCTCCAGACAGCTCTGGAAATCCCAAAACACAGGCCTAAGGCTTTAAGATGAAGGAGGGCAGGGTTAGATGGGATATGGAGAAGGAATTGTTCCCTGGCAGGGTGGGGAGGTCCGGGCACAGATTCCCAGAGTAGCTGTGGCTGCCCCTGGATCCCTGGAAGTGTCCAAGGCCAGGTTGGACATTGGGGCTTGGAGCAGCCTGGGACAGTGGGAGGTGTCCCTGCCATGGCAGGGCTGGGATGGGATGGGATTTAAGGTCCTTCCCAATCCAAAGCATTCTGGGATTCTAAGTGCACCCGGCTTGTGTCATGAAAGTTGCCACAGAATCCCAGAATATCCTGAGCTGGAAGGGACCCACAGGGATCATGGATTCAGCCCCAGGCCCTGCACAGACACCCCAACAATCCCAGCCTGGGCATCCCTGGGAGCTCTGGCAGTCTCGGGGCCGTGCCCATTCCCTGGGGAGCCTGGGCAGTGCCCAGCAGCCACTGGGGGAAGAACCTTTCCCTGATCTCCAGCCTGACCCTGCCCTGGCCCAGCTCTAGCCCTTCCGTCAGGATGCAGGAGGTGCTCCAGGCAGGCAGAGCCCTGGGTGCCAAGGCAGGAGCAGCTCCCGAGCCCAGGTGAGGAGGTCACTGCTCCCAGCTGCCCCTGGCCATGCCCACCCCACCCCAGGGATCCCCATGGATCTGGAGCGCACACAGAATTCCCCTCTCACCGTTCAGGGCCTGGGTCACCTCTCCATCATCGTTGAGGAACTGGGCCAAGGACGAGCTCAGCTCACTCCCGGCGCCGTCGCTCTCATCCGAGGAGATTCCCTCGGCATCCAGCTGGGACAGCTCGGCCTCCTCCTCCAGGAATTGCCTGGCTGCAGCCTGGAACACAGCCCAGAGCAGGCCAATCAACGCTCTAATTAATTAACCAGTGCTGCACTGACACCTCTGCCTGAGCCCCTCCATGGCTCCTGCAGCGCTTGGATCCCACAGGAATCCAGCTTGGGAACAGAATCCGGGCCAGGGAATAGCACGGGCAGAGTTCCCAACACAAAGCTGCCCAAAAAACAACGGGTCACTATGGAACTCAGAAATCCACTTCTACTCATTTGATTTGCTTTCCAACATCTGGTTTGATTTGGAAGTGCTGGATTCCTCCAGACCCAAGTCCAGCAGGAATTTCAGACACAGACTCCACCCTTTTCTGGTCAGGATTTAGGATTCATCAAACAATGAATCCCTAAGATGGTGCAGTTTATTCCAGGGAAGATGAGGCACTTCCCACGTGACTGCAGTGCAGGAGACACGATCCTAAATTCCATCAAAACCAGGCAACAAAACATTCCCAAGGTTAAACACGGAAACAAAACAAGTTAACTCAGGATGAAGTTTTGTCCAAGATTCTTCATATTAAGCTGATTTTTCTCCAATAATTTCAGCTATAAAGTACTGGAGACATAAAATTAGCCCCAAAATAATTATGTATCTCCATGACTCCAAGGGAATGGTTTGTTTGCCTTCAAAACACCTGGAACCAAAAGCTGTAAATCTGAGTTTTGTTCCTGGAATTCTCAGGCATCTTGTGATGCATCTCTGCTTTCCACATTCTCCTAAGTCTTTTATTTATTTGCTTACACCAGTCCATAATCCCAAATGACAGGAAGTATTAACAGATCCTTTTCCCAAAGAGTCTGGATTATTTGGAATGCACTGGAGTCACCTGTTTATAGGAAAGAGCTCTCAGTGCTATTGCCAGTTGGCCTTAATCCTTCCTCCTTGGAAGGCCCATGGAGAGGACAAAGCTCCATTGGAAGGCCCATGGAGAGGACAAAGCTCCATGGCACCAACACCCAGCACTCCCCAGCCCGCTCACACTCGGGAACAATCAGGTCCCAGCTCCTGGAATTACTTCCTGGATTCAGTGCCAGGGGCTGCTTTGGTCCCCTGGATCTGTCACCGTCTGTGTCACCAACCTGCAGCTCTGGGCACTGAGAGCTGCCCTGGCCTGGCACAGCTCCCTGAGCGGGGCTGCAGCGGGCACAGGGATTGCCATGGCTGGGATCTCCTGAGGATCTGGAATTCTGGCATGTTTATCCCTATGGATCTTTAGGTAGGGTGATAAGTGAAGGCAGAGTAGAATTGCCTAAGCAGACACATTTTTCTTCCTTTAGGTCTCACATGAAAAAAAAAAAAAAAAAAGTTTAAATCCAAGATTTTACTCCACCTCATTCTTGGTGCTCCAGAACATAAAACACGGATACCACAGGGAAATCTTAATAATGAAGATTATTGTTAAAATACTAAAAACATCCACATATTGTGCCCTGGAGCCCTGATCAAGGCAATTTCTGCCCAGTGGAGCCACAGCTATGAATATTTAAGAGCTTTTTAGTTCCAGTGGTTCTGGCCCTGCCTCCTCTCCTGCATCTGCTCCTGCTGAAGCGTTAAACACCGAGCTAAGATTTAGGATTTGGGGTTGAGGGACCATTGCTGCCTCAGATGCGCAGAGGTAAGGCTGCTGGAGTAGGGATCACTCATTTGATCATCACTGATGATGATGATGATGATTGTTATTAGCTCTGGACAAGAGCCTGAGCTCCCAGGGCTGACTCCTCTTCACCCTGGCAATGCAGATCTTTCTCCAGCATTCCAAGATTCCAGCTCCAATGTTTGCCATGGGCTGCTGTGGAGCAGCTGAGCCTCAGCCCTCCTGGAATCACATGAAAACACTTTCCAGCTGCAATTCCAGCTGGAATTCCCGACAGGAATTCAGCGCACCAGGACAGACACAACGTCACATACCTTGGATGTGCAGCCGCTCCTCACCCTCTGCCGTTTGGCCGCTCCTGGCTGGGGTTTGGCCCAGGCTCTGGAGCTGCTCCTGCTCTGCTGGAAATCCCCAGAACTGTCCTCACTGGATGTGTCTGACTGGGAACAGGGAACACACGGAGTGAGCAACAGCACAGCAAGGAGTAATTCCACTGGAGTCATTGAATCCCAGACTGGCTTGGGTGGGAAGGGACCTTAAAGCTCCTCCAGTGCCACCCCTGCCACGGGCAGGTACACCTTCCACTAGCAGGACAGAAAAAAGTGATTTGGAAGAAAAATCGGGTCATGTGACATGAATTTACTTTTTTTTGGTTCAAAGCTTTGTGGCAGGGAGGTTATTTTACCCTGTTTCAGGATTTCACTGCCAAACAACAACTCCAAAGTCACCAAAGCCCCTGGATCCCTGGCAGTGTCCAAGGCCAGGTTGGACACTGGGGCTTGGAGCAGCCTGGGACAGTGGGAGGTGTCCCTGCCATGGCAGGGGTGGGAATGAGATGGGATTTAAAGTCCCTTCCAAACCATCCCAGCCTGGGATTCTGTGATCTCTGGAGTCCCTGGGGAGAAGATGAAGGAAAGCAGGACTGAGTTTCCATGATTTCTCTCCCATTTCATTACTGACCACTTTCAGAGGGTGCCGGCGTTTCCTGGTGACCCGAGCTGGAGACTCCAAGTCACTCTCATCCATCCCCTGTGGGAACAGGAATGAACATCAGTGCACAGAGGGTTTGTGTTTCGCTGTTTAAATCGTCATTTTGCTCCTCTTGTCTATTTTCTAAGACTCACATCAGGAGACTTCAAAACATTCTTTTTCATCCTGTTTTTTCTCTGGAAAACGATCTCTTCCTCGCTGTCGCTGCTGGGTCCTGCAGAAAACACAGTAAACAACGTTCACCAGAATTGCACCGTTCCCAACACAATTTCGTTACAACTGAGTAATCAAACCCTGCCTCTCCCTGAAAAGAACCTCCAAAGGAGATTATTTATTGATCTGCAGGGCAAATATTGTTCTCTTCAGCCTTGGTAATCAAAAGAGATAATCTCCAGCTGGGGATGGACAATAAATCCCGCTTCCCTGGGGAGTCTTGGGGGGGAAGTGATTACACAAAGGCAGAAAAAGGGAAGGGAAGCAGGAAAGCAAGAGAAGAAGCGTTAGAAGTTGAGCAAGAGTCAGAGTTGTGGCAGCACTTTGTGACTCAAATCCCTCTGGGAGCGGAGTGGGGCCTGCCAGTAATCACTGCTGGTGAGGCCAGAGGGACGTGGAGCTGCCCCAGGGCTGGAACCAGGCTGGGAGAGCTGGGAATGTTCCCCTGGAGAAGGGAAGGATCCAGGGAGAGCTCAGAGCCCCTGGCAGGGCCTAAAGGGGCTCCAGGAGAGCTGGAGAGGGACTGGGGACAAGGGATGGAGGGACAGGACACAGGGAATGTCCCCTCACGGACCCAACTTCCAGCATTACAGCTGTTATTCCTCTTCCTTTCAACCTCCCCAGCTCAACCATAAAACCAGCCTGGGGATCCAGAAGGTGCTCGATCCTATTTCCTGACCATGAATTAACAACTGTCCCTCCAAAATCCCTACCTCCAGCAGGAGACACACGGCATCCATGGAGGTTGGTGTTTCCCAGACCTTCTGTCCCTCCCGAAGGGGAATCCATGGCTGATCTCGAAAAGTTCTGCCTCCGTGGGGTTTTTCTGACTTGATCTACAAAAGGCACCGCGGGAATCTCCTCCCTGGTGTTAGAGAAGATTTCCATAGGAATTCTTTTGACAGCCTGGATGTTCCCACCCTTCCTGCTTGTTGGGGTCAGGAGCGCTGAAGGCAAAGGCTCGAGTGGTTCCCTTCCCGTTCTGCTGCCTCCTGATTTCAGGCAAGGCCATGCAGCAGGAGCCCCCTCTGTCCCTTCCCTGCTACTCCTGCCCCTGTTCTGCAATGGCAGCGGGGTGGACACGTCTGTCCTCTGGAGCCTCCTGCAGTCCCATCCTGGCGAGGATTCCAGCCTGGAGCCACCCCTCAGGGATGTTTTTGCCTCCTCAGTGGATTCAGCCCTGCCCAAGGCACTGCTCAGTTTGGTGTTCTCATTCCAAGGCTCCTCAGAGGGCTCATCCCCGCTGTCATCGATGGAGAAGCCCAGGTCGAAGGTAACGGAGAACAATTCCTGGGAACAGTCGTAGGGATCATCGTTCTCCAGGCACTGCTCGGCCACTCCTGATGTTCCCATGGATTCAGGGCTCCTGGGCTGTTCCCTGGGCTTCACACAGGGAAGCTCGGAGCCTGGATTCCCATCTGTGCCAGGGACATTCCCAGCTGGAGCCGGCCTGGCTGGAGGCTCAGTGCCCTCAGGGGTGTCCTCCCCATCCTCATCCTCAAACAAATGGATACTCTGCTCCTCACCCGGAATCACCTCCAGGGCAGCCTCTCCTGTGTCCTTGGGAACAAAAGGCTCCTCTGAAGGGCCATCTTCCAGGGGGTGGTTTGTGGTGGGAATGTCGTTTGGGATTTCCGTGAGCTTCTCGGTGTCAAACAGGCCATCAAAGCTGTCATTCCAGAGCTCCTCCTCTTCAACCACAGCAGCCCTGGGAGATGACACAGCTTTGCACGAATGGGGACTGCTTAAGACACAGAATTCCCTGGAGACTGTCGCTTTGGGATTTTCCAGAGGCAGCAGTGAAGGATCAGTTTTTGGGGATGCAAGGGAGACGCTGTCCTGCAGTGCCTCTGAGTGAACTTCTGGGGAAGGAGCTATTGTTCCTTCATTTCTCATCATGCTCTCAAAATCCTCCAGTTTATTCCCAGAGGGAGGGGACTGGGATAACAGCCTCTGCACTTGGGAAAATGCTCGCTGCAGCCCAGGGGGCTCCTGGGACGGCCCCACAAAGGCGAGCGAATCCCTGTAGGATTCGGGGAGATAAAACAAGTCCAAGGCCACAGGGGATGTCTCGTAGCCCGAATCTGTGGGGATCCTCCCCAGGGATGCAGAGGCTTTACCTGCAGGGCTGTTCTCCTGTGCTGCTGGACTGCCCGGGGTCTCAGCGCTGTCACTGCTGTCACACAGGTCAATAAATGCGTTTAAGTCAAAGGTCACCTCCAGCCCCTCGTCCTTGTCACTGCCCGGGTCACTGTGTCCAGCCAGAGCGAGCCTTGATCCTGAGGGAGAAGCCAAAGGATCCCGAGGCAGCACAGGCACTTCCACATGGATTCCAGGAGCTCTTCTGGGAGCCTTGGCTTTGGTTGTTTTGAAGGTGGTCAAGAGTTCACTCCCATTATCACCTGCATCAGCTAAGAATGGGTTTGTTTTCGATTTTGCCTGGCCTTTCCTGGAGCAGCGACCTCTCTGATCCCAGAGGGGGTTGGCCATGGAGAGATGATGCCTTTTATTCCCTGGAACAGCCACATCTTCCATCCGTAAGTGAGGCTGGAGCTGCCGTCCATAGCTGCACTCTCCCTGCGGACAGACAGGGCAGTGGTTACCACAGACACACCCACAGGGAGATTTAAAACAAGGCACAAAAGGCTTCCTAAAGAACTCCCCACGGACTCTGAATTCGTTTTTCATGGATATCTCTAAATCTCCTGTTCCAAAGGCAACCAGCTCTGTTAAACACACACAACGGACCTGGACACGTAGGATCTGAACAGAAGGAACAATTATTTTTTGGCAGTTCAGGCAGATGAATCCCTGGATTCCATAATCCCTGAAATGAAACAAGGTACCTTTTTGTGGAACAGAAGGTGAGAAAAATGACTTTAACAAGAAGAGATTGGCTAGTCTGAAGGGATTCCTGAAAGCAGGATCCAAAGCCCCCCCTCCAGGAATTTTCTGAGGACTGATTAACCCTAAGAGGGCTGAGGATCCTCTCTGGTTGCAGCAGGCAAAGCAAACTGTGCAGTATTAACAGATTTTGTCATTCATCATCATCATCATCATTTCAACACCAATTTCATGCAGATGCTGATGCTCAGGGCTTCTGTTTGTCAAGATATCCAAAGAAACTCCAAGTTTGGGTTTTTTAACTAAAGATCTCCAAGAACATATCCAGACTACACCAGCAGACTTAGGAGAAGGCTTAATAAAAACCCTGAGGAAAAGAATGGTCACAGAAGGGTCAAAAGATGATTTCGATCTGGCAGGTTCTAAATGATTCCCTCAGCGCTGGTCAAAACACAGACTCAAGACATGGAATTGTTTGTCTGAAATCCAGGAGGAGCAACAAACAGCACCAGCATGGCCTGGGGTCCAATTCACCGCCCAGGTGTCACCCAGCAGAGGGAATGTTGGGGTGAGGAGATAACGGCGCTGAGAAGGGTCTGCCTGGGTTTATCTGAGGAACAACCACCCCATTCAAGCATTGCAGCATTACACAAACTGGACAGAAATGAAATGGATTAAGGATTAATCAGCTGCCAAACCACAGAACTCCAGTGAAACATTAGGAGGTGCAGCCCCTGCCCACCCCACACAGTTCTGAGAGCTCAGTGCCGGCCGGGCTTGGCCTGATATTGTCCTGCACCCCAAAACCCATCAAAATACAACCCCCAAAACACAAACTACAACCCCCAAAACTTCCAAACTGAAACCAAATCAAACTACAACCCCCCAAAACCTCCACACCCAATCAAACTACAACCCCCAAATCTCCAAACCCAAACCAAATCAAACTACAACCCCCAAAACCTGCAAACTCAAACCCAATCAAATTACAACCGCCAAGACCTGCACACCCTAAACCACTCAAACTGCAGCCACCAAAGCCTACAAACCCTAAAAGCAATCAAACTTGAACTCCAAAACCTACAAACCCCGCAACTAATCAAGTTGCCCAGAGCAGCTGTGGCTGCCCCTGGATCCCTGGCAGTGTCCAAGGCCAGGTTGGACACTGGGGCTTGGAGCAGCCTGGGACAGTGGAAGGTGTCTGTGCCGTGGCAGGGGTGGCACTGGGTGGGATTTAAGGTCCCTTTCACCCAAACCATTCCGGGACTGTGGGATTCTGGCACAGCAAACAGGATCAGAGAGGAGTTGTTTCCCCAGGAATGGCACCAAGCCCCTCCATATCCCCCTGACTCTTCTCTGAGTGAAAAGGCTGGCAGTGCTGCTGGGGCAGGAGCAGCCCGGCAGCCAAATTTAGCATCTAGGACAAAGCTCAGTAACCTGATTTCAGGCTTACCCGGGGTTATGTAACTGCTCCACTTCCCCTGGCCATTCCAAGCACTTTCTCCCAAACAAAATGCTGCGTCCCAGCCAGTGAAAAGCAAGATTTATAATTATCACATTTTGGCCGGAACATGCCCAACTCGTGGAACCTTAAATTACCTGCTCAGCTCCCCTCTAACCCAGGGAGTTCCAGGGTGTACCAGCCCCCTCAGAAAATAGGTCAGGAGCAGAAAAACAGCATCTCTCTTAGATTATTGCACTCAATCAATGGCCCTGCCCGGAGTTACTGATTAGTTTTAAAAAAATGAGATCTATTTTAACATAGAAAATAGAAACAGAGAAGTGAACTTGGCAGATTGAAATTTTCATTTTTAACATATAAAGAGATGTATAATCATACACATTCTGTTTCCCAGATTTAAATTTAAGGCCTCGAGTACCAGAGTGGAAATTACCCCCTCTCTCCTCCTAAGCTGCTTTGGATGAACATTTTCTAACAAGATTCATCTGCCTGATGAAACCCTTGGAGATTTTTGCTATTTGGAAATTAAAGATAAATCTGTAGACAGCTACAACGTGGATTTTACCGAATAAAACTTCTTTAACTGAAAGAAGAACCATGCAGAATTCCCCCCCTTCTGTCTGTCCTGGAGCAGGAGATGCTGCTCCTCAAACCCTCCCAGCCACTCCCATTCCCCCTCTCCTCCAGTGGGTTGGAATAGCTTTCAGCTCCTTTCCAACCCAAACCATTCTGTGATTCCATGAATTCTTTCTGATCATCCTTTACTTCTTTTTTCCCAAAACCCTGTGGTGCTGCAGTACAAATCATCACTTTCCCAAAGCACTCCCAAATCTGGTGCCCCGTGACTGCCCCGCTCCCTTCCCTCAGCTCAGAACAGCCCTTTCTTCATTTATCCCTTCCAGGAACTGGTTAATGAGCAGAATAATCAATCCCTGCTCCACGATAGCTCCGTTTCCAGAACACACTTCAGGGGAAGAAGCACTGTCAAAAACCATTTTTTTTTTTTTTTGGGAGTTTAAGTGTATTACATGAGATGATCTTTAAATATATATTTAGCTGAGTCATGGAAGAAGTCTGAGGGACACAGAAACCCCAATTTCCTTCTACAATATTGATGTGTCTGCTAATTCTGTTGGGTTTGGCTTTCAGCTGCCCAACAAAAACAGTCTAAGATCCCCAAAAAGAAAGATTATTACAGGGTACGTGCCCTGGCAAATACGGGAACGGGAATCATGGAATGGTTTTGATTGGAAGGACCTGCAGGAGCATCTTGTTCCACTCCCAGATCACTGTGACTTCTCTGTTCTCAGCAGGAACACTAAAAGCACAAAGCACCTGCAATCCCAGGTCTGAGCAACCCAGCCCAGGCCTTAATTAATGCTTGGACTCAAAACATTTAGCAACCGGATCAGAAGAATCAATTCAAAGGAACTGTTTTAATTGGAGAGCTGAGGTTTTGGGGCTCCCTGGCACCTCACCCTCCAAAACCAACCCCAGCCCCTTTCCATGGTGTCTGACATCAGAAGCCTTGACACATCCCAGAAGAGGATTTTAATCAGAGAGAATTTACTGACAATGAGGGTATACAATAAAACAGATAAAACCATTTCATTGCCCTTATTTGAACAGTTTTTAACTTTGCATTCAGGGTCTCCTGAGAAAAAAGTCCCAGCTGGCTGAAAACACCACATTTTCCCCCCAGAACACATCTGAAAACTCCAAAAGCACAGGAAGCCTTTTCAGGTTCACTGGGGTTCCAGAGTATCCTGGGAATGTTTTCCCTGCTGTCTGGGAGTTCATCTGGAGGATCCCCTGAGGCAGCCCCAGCCAGATGATAAATGAGAGCTGATTTCAGAGCCAGGAGGTCCAGGTTCACCCTGGGGTGAGAAGATGTTTCCATCCCGAGGTGTTTGGAGCCAGAGGCTGAAAAACTGAGACAGCCCCAAAGAATTTTTGATTTATTTTGTTTTTCTCGTGAAAAGCCGCGAGTTCACACCGCCAGCTTGGAAACGGGAAAGATCCAGGGTCGCCCTCCCAGCTTGGACACTAAAATGAAGCATTCCTCATCTCCTGAGGAAAAACAAAGCACTTGCACTTCCCTGTTTCCCCTCAGAAACCTGCACAAGTATCATCCCCACAAAAAGGATTACTCTGCCCGACCTTATTTCCAAACAGCACGGTTTAATTTGCAAAAAAAAAGCCTAAAGGAGATTGAATTATTTTGCAGAAGGACAACTTGATTTGTTGCCATGTTGCACCAAAAATCCCCCTGGGAGTAAATCCCCCCCATCTGCCCCGCAGGCGTTGCTGTAGCAATAAAGCCCCGGGGGCATTAAAGGCTTTGCTGGATGTGCCTTTTCCAGGGCTCATATTTGGGCCTTCTTTTACTTTTTTGTTTTCTTTTGACTGGGCCAACTTCCTCTCTAAGATTTCAAGAGCATATAAGTAAAGGATATTTTTTGCCAACCCATTTTCACATCATCTATTTTTTAAGAAAATCGACTTTTTTAAGCTGTTACACAAAATACAAACTTCTTGAATCACTGAATGAATACAAGGAAAGGGAAGCCATGCGTTAATGAATCTCTTTAACAGAAAACATCCAACACCCCACACAAATGCCTCTTGTGCTGGCTCATTTTAAGTCATGACAAATCTCCCAATGAAATTCTGCTCAAGAAATAATTCAGAAACTTCCAGATTATTTTGCTATCCGGAGTAAAACAATGATTTGCCTGATTTTATATTTTATCCTCCCGTAAGAAAATAATCAAGAGAGCTGCACCTTGAGGTTCACTCTTCCAGGTATTTAAGGAAAGAGCTTTGACCTGTATTGGTGTTAAATCCCTCTGTTAATTAAGCACGGTAAACGAACGTCAGCCAGATCAGCTGGGTGTATTTAGCCATGGAATATTTATAGCAGGAACCTGGATTCACACATCCATGGAAACCATTCCTGCAGAGAATCCTGGAATGTTTGGAAGGGACCCTAAATCCCATCCCACCCCTGCCATGGCAGGGACACCTCCCACTGTCCCAGGCTGCTCCAAGCCCCAGTGTCCAACCTGGCCTCGGACACTGCCAGGGATCCAGGGGCAGCCACAGCTGCTCTGGGAATTCCATCCCAGACCCTCCCCACCCTCCCAGCCAGGAATTCCTTCTCAATATCCCATCTAAATCTTCCCTTTTCTAGCTTAAAGCCATTCCCTGTGTCCTGTCCCTCCATCCCTTGTCCCTCTCCAGCTCTCCTGGAGCCCCTTTAGGCCCTGCCAGGGGCTCTGAGCTCTCCCTTGATCCTTCCCTTCTCCAGGTGAACATTTTGGTGAATTCCAGTGGGAACACAGCCTCAGTGCCTTTCAGGGAAAGCAAGGATGGCTCCAGGGAATGTTCGTAACACTCTCAGACAAGAGCTCGGTGTCAGAGCCGACAGAGCAGACCAGGACAATGCTGCACCCTCCCTTTCTGTGGAACAGTTTTGGTGCAGTTTTGCCATCCTTGGACTGGGGCCACCGGGTTCAGTGTAAGAAAGAGCCCAAGAACCTCTGGAGTTCAAAACCCTGGTGGCAGGGCTGGTTCCAGCAGTGCCAGTGCTTTGTTCCTCCCTCGCAGGATCCAAAGGATGAGCGCTGGGCCTTGTGTGACCTCTCATGCTCCAGGCAGGCACTTTGGGCACATCAGGAACATCCAGCGAAGATTAATCCTCCAGCAGAGGAGAAAGTTCTGGATCTCCACCCCTGTGTGGTGAGGACATCCTGGAGAAAGGTGGCTGGAAGCCAATCCAGCTGGAACTCCACAAGTGGAGCTGAGGGGGCTCAGCCTGGAGAAAAGGAGGCTCAGGGGGCACCTTCTACTTTGGCACCATTTCTGTGCCTCCTGACTTCCTTCCCCTCCCCATCCCTGCCTCCCCCCTCTCCCTCTGCAGTCTCCCTTGACCCCAGCCGGGAACAGGGACTCTCAGAGAGGTCAGGAACGCCCCCGGTGGGATGGAGGAGCTGATCTGAGCTGGGGAAGGCCGCTCACAACCTCCCTTTCACACACACACTCCGAGCAAGGAGCGCAACTACAATGTCTCCATTCTCTTCCTTGATTAGTCCTGGTATTATTCAGGCAACTCTGGCAGCTTAGCAACAGAACCTGATGACCTAAAAAACTTCCACGTGCGGAAAGGCAACATTTGGGGAGCTCAGCTGGAGTGGAAAACAGCGTGGTGAAGCACTGGAGCCTCCCTCCACCTCTACACCCATTTCCTTGCGCCTTCCCTGAGGATTTCTGGATCCAACCCCGCCAGCAAACAAAATTCCAGTCTCCCAAAGGGTTTCCATCCATGTTTGTTTGGCTTAGCTCCTCTTATCCCTTAATTCTGAGGAATAATTCGCTTTTGAGTTCAAAGGAAAGAACCCAAGAAGCTTCAGAACATAAACCCCTTAGCACATGCAGTGTGTGTTCCTGCAACACTTCTCTGGGATGGTTTTGATGTACACACGTGACACAGAACAATTCCCAGTTCCTGGAATTGCTCTGATACCCGTCTTGGTGGCTTTGCTCCTTGGCAGAGGTAGTTCTGGTATTTGATATCATTCCGTCACAGACTGATACGGAATCCATTAAAAAAGACTGATTTAAGGGTGGGGTTTTTCCCCCCGCTGTGTAGGGAAACATTTTTTTAAGCAATTTCTGTGGAAAACATCAGGAATCACAGAACACCAGCGGGAGCCATTTTGAAACACGATGAAATACACGTCATTAAGTTCCCAATCTTAATTCTCATTCTCATTCAACTATTCTAAGCCCTTACCTGCTGGTGCCTCATCAGCTCCATCATTTCCATGGCAGCGATGAAGAGGTGACAACGATCCGAGTGACCCACCAGGAATGTGGGAAGAGGCTGATTCTGCCAAACGCTCCACTCACACAAGGACAGCTCCCGAGCTGCCCCCTCCTCGGGCTTCTGCAGGGCAAATGAGGAGGGGAAAGGAGATTTTCATCAGGAAATTGTTCAGCTGAGCTCCTCTGTCGGGGACAACGAATACTGAAATGCAGGGAAGTATTTAAACTTATCACACAGGTTTAAGTGTGGTCTAAAGTAAAAACATCAGGAGCAAGCTGGGCTTGGGGAAGGTGCCCAGGTGTCCCAGGCCACGGCAGGGGGTGGAATGAGATGGGTTGAAGATCCCTTTAATCCCAAACCAATCCTGGGATTCTGTGAACACAGCATCCTGCATGAAATTCTTAAAAACGGGAGCAGAACTTAATGGATACCGAGACTTCTTAATATATTTTTAATTTCCAGACCTAACTTTTAATGTCCAGACTTAACCTCAAAGACCCATGTCAAACACCTAATTGCTAAATTCTTAACCTCAAAACCCCACATATAAAAATGCCTTTTGGAGATTGACAAGACTTCCTTACAATCCAGAGGTAACTGTTATTTACAGCATCCTTCAGGCCTTGTGTCAAAGGAAACTTTACACTGAACTCACCGGTGTTTCTTCCAGGTTTTCTAAGGTTTCAAACTGAACTCGAGGCAGTACTGGTTCCCTTATTCCATCACTTTCCTTAATCCTGTAGAGTCTGTCCCATATTTCAAACTCCTCAGGTGACAAGGACCAGCTCTCATGGGAGTTCATTTGCTTTTGGCCTACGGGGGGGGAAAAACGAGAGCAGGAAAACGTTACCTCCTTTAGGAAAAAAGATGCACAGAATAAAAGAATTTTGTGATGACAAAAAACCATCATCCCTCTGCCACAACCAAGCCCAGATGCACAGAATCTGAAGCAAAATGAATCCAAACAATGCTAATGTTTTATATGGATCAATATCTGTGAAAACAGCTGCTTCGGGGAAGCGCACCAGATAAAGATACAGAGAGACAGACAGGTATAAATCACTATCCCAAATAATGCCAAATCTCTCAGAACAGCCCTGGCTGGGAAGGGATTCCAAAAAAAAGAAAAAAAAAAAAAAACAGTGTTGAGAGTGTGATCGTTTTCAGGCCAGATGAGTGAAGCTTGGAGAGAAACAATGAAGGTAATTTGGCAGTGTCTCTGCAGCCCAGGCTCTTTTGGGAATGAATGCCACAGAAGAGGAATCAGCCTGGGTCTCTCAAGCCTCTCAAGTTGCAGCTGCCAGGGGCTGTGGCTGCACAGGAGGAGATCAAACTCTGAGAGTGCAGAGTCCTGCTCACGTCCTGTTCAGAAAAAAAACTGGAAAAATGAACCAACACTGAAGTTTTTAAGGCCATCATTAAAAAACCCCAGAAGATCAACGCTGCTGTAAAGCATTTTGGACTCAAGTGTAGGAGATGTTACATTCCTGAAGAGGTAACACCCAGTTCAAGGACCTGGGAGAGGAGACATGAGAGGCCTGAAGGAAAAGGAAATTCAGGTCAGTTCTCAGAGAAGCCTTTAGAATCAGGGAATGTCTACGTGGGAAGGGACCCACAGGATCACCCAGGCCCTGTGCATCCCTGAGCGCTGCCCAAAGGCTGCTGGAGCTCTGGCAGCCTTGGGGCTGTGCCCATTCCCTGCTCCTGAGGATCTGTTGCCATCCAGAGCCGTGCAGGGAACGCTGAGAACAACAGATGACTTCAGTTGCGTGTTCCAGCCGCAGCTCCGTGGGACAGGGACAAGATGATCCCGTGATATCAGCCCAGGTGAGCCATGGTGCAACTCTGCCACGCAAGGAGCCCTCGAGCAGCTGGCAGAACTCGGGAACAGGCGCTTCCCAGAGCTCTGGGCTTCCTGCTGGGGAGCAGAGTGAGGACTGGGGCTGTCCAGAACATTCCCTAAGTGTAAAGAGAGAGGGATGTGGACAAACAGGACTGCTGCCATCAGAGTGAGAGAACAAGGAGAACATTCCCATCCCCAGGGAGGCTGATAAGGCTGTTTGGATCCAGGGCTGGGAATCAGCACGTCCTGCCCTCGCTGGCACAGCCTCTCCCCTTTATGGGAAGCAGCTCGTGCTGCTTTTATTTTAATTATTATTAATTATCCTCCAGAATGTTGGGAGTTAGGGATGCAATGTCCTACCGGACTCAAACACATCATCCATGGTATTCCCCTTGTTTTTCTCCATATTTTCATTGCTGTTGAACTGGGAAAAGAGCAAGAATGAGCCGTGGGCAACTGGAAAGGCACGAAAACCCCCCAGAGGACTGAACAAAAAGCAGGGGTTGGTAGATTTTAAAAAGTGAGTCCAAGCCAATTATCATTAGGAGAAAAGCAGCAATTACAGAAATAAGGTGAAATTGTAAAATCAAACAAAACCCACGGTTATTGACAACTCAAATTGATCCGTCTGGGAAGGAGGGAGTAGAGGAATTGTGGAGAAGCAGCAGAAGAATTAAGAAATTGAGATTTCATTCCGACAATAAGCAAAAGAAATTAGTGATAGGCTGAAATGAGTTTCAGCTCCCAGGAACAGCAATACTAATACGCTCCTCATCTTAGCAAACTCTTACAAAAAAATCCAAACAAAACCCAAAAGTCAGAGAGAGAAAAGAACCTTAAAGCGCAAGAAATTACATAAGAAGTTCATGGCGGAAAGGGATTTTTGGTCTTGGGGCTGCACTTTTTGAAGGAGAGCTCTGAAAACTGAAGGACACACTTGGTTAATGATGGGGTTAATGATGGAAGATACTGGCTCCTCCTGGGACTGACAGGCAAAACTTATGGAAGAGGTTTTCAGGTGAAAGAGGGGTGTAAAATTAATAGAAATGGGATCAAATTAAGGAGAACAGGAAATAAATATTCTTACAGGTAAAAAGCAACAGGACAAGAAGAAATGGCCTCAAGTTGAGCCAGAGGTGGTTCAGGTTGGATATTGGAGAGTGTTTCCTCATGGAAAGGGCTGTCCAGGGCAGTGGTGGAGCCCCCATTCCTGCAGGGATTTAAATCCCCGTGGATGTGGCACTTGGGGAATGGCTGGACTTTGTGCTCTCGGAGGGATTTTCCAACCTAAACAATTCCACGATTTTATTAATTTTGACCAGAAAACAAGGAGAATGCTTAAAATTCCTGTGGTACTTCAGGCCATGAGAGCTCAGTTTGAGTGCAGAATTCTCCCTCGGAGAAACGTGAGGATGAACTGGACCTCAACAACAAAGAGAAAGTGAGAGCAGAGATAAGAACACACCCAGCTCCCTGCTGCCAGCTTCACCCATCTTCTATCGTGGGAACAGGCACTGAAATAAGGGGAAAATGCCAAACAATGACCCCCTTTCTTTGTCTTCTTTCTGACCTTTATCCTGAGAGTCACTAACATCAGAAGCAGCCCCTGGTTCTCCCAGCACTGAACGGGGTTCAGCACAAGGCTGGGGCTCAGTGACCTGCACAGGGCAACCCTGGCTGGCAGCAGGGGCCACCTTTGGCAAATCAATCCTTGCCATGATTGCTGGAGTGATTTTTGCTTTTTCCCTTTTTTTCTATTTGTAACCTTCCCAGTACTTTTCCCATCCCTTTTCCCCAGCTGGAAAGGCCGAAGTGTGACACTGCAGAGCTCCAAGCCCCGGGGGGCACAAGATCCCTCTCCTGTCTTGGAGAACAAAATCTTCCAGACACATTCTCATCAATACCAAGGCTGGGGGGCTCCAGAGAACGGGCTTGACCTGGGGGGAATTGCATCAGCACTTGTGCTCCGAGTTGGTGTTTTTATCAATGATGCCAATTTCCTAAAGCCTAGAAAACTGTATTCACCCCTGTGGGGGTGGGCTTTTGTGGTAATTCTTCCGGAACTGCCCCTAGAGCTCCAATAAAATCCACTTTTATATTAGCTCCTAGACTAAAATTATCTCAAGTTTCATTTCTGGGCTGAAAAAGGCAACGGCGACCTTGGGGGACTCAGCCCTGGCCACTTTCAGTGAATCCATCCTGGCCACCTTCAGCAACTCAGTCCTGGGCTACTCAACTCTGCTCTGGGGACTCAGCCCTGATCACCTTGAACAAATCAACCCTGGTCATCTTTGACAAATCAATCCTTGAACAGCCCAAGGCTGGCCCCAGTGGTGCCTCAGAGCCCCGGGGAGCTGCAAACGTGGCTCACACAAAAGGCCCCTGGTAATTCCAGCCCTGCTCCCTCAGCAGGAACATTCTCAGAATTATGGTTTTCTTTATGCCCTCGCTGCTCGTTTCGCTTTTCTAGGACGGACCAACAAATGCTCCAAAATGATTCTTTTCATCCCGTGGTGTGCTCTGATTGTTTTCCAGCAGCGTTTGTTTAATCAGATGCTGAAATAGGAAGTTTCTCAAGGCTTCGAGTTTCTTCTTTCAAAAGTTGCTGTTGGTCTTTACAAGAAAGCGCTGACAAGGAGATGGAGCATCAAAATTCCCAAGTATTTATAAAAGGTAGCTCTTTTTTCCCATCTTGTGTTCAGTTTCCTGAGCATTCCAGAGCCATTTAACTGCATCAGCTAAAAAGCCTCCACGAGAATTTTCCCTGTTTTCCTCCAAGAGAGTCTGCACAATTCATAAATTATCCTACCCTCAATTTCTCCTTTTCCTCACATCAAAATCCTTCCATTTTCAAGCACTTTTGGTTTCTTGTCATTTACAAAGCCACACTGCCCAGAGCAGCTGCGGCTGCCCCATCCCTGGGAGTGTCCAAGGCCAGGCTGGATGGGGCTTGGAGCAGCCTGGGAGAGAGGAAGGTATCCCTGCCCATGGGAACTTTAAGGTCCCTTTCCACCCTGTGATTCTGTGATGGACATTTCTGGCCTCCAGCAAGCGACTCCGTGGAGGAAGATGAACAAATGCCTGACTCGGGATGTGGGTGAAGATGCCCAGGGCAAGGCTGAGGAGCAGCAGCCCCGAGCAGGGTCAGAGCTGCCAGAGTGACCCTGCAGAGCCCCAAGCCCCCATGAGAGGGGGCTGGATGTGCCGAGCACACCGGGCAACGGCAGCTTAGAGAAACACCATAATCCTCTTACCGGTGACACAGGAAAAGAGAGATTTGTGCTGCAGTGAACTGCATCTCCTCTCTTTGGAAAGCATCCTCGAGGTGCTTGGCTCGGGCTTTTCGGCAGTGATAAACATTTTATGCACTTTTGGATTGATGCCTTCTGGAACCATCCGTGGGCTGTGCTGGTAGAAATGAAGGGCTTTGTTCCCTGAAATGGCTTTGTGGATGCTCCTTTTGTTACACTGGCTTTGGTTGTAAGTCTGGAAAGAGAAGATAAATAGATAAATCAGCTGGTGATTGATTGTTTTCTCACAGGATTTGTTCAAATCTAAAAGAACACCTCAGCGTCTGTGGGGTTTCTCATTATTTTCTGTTCCCTCGGCAAGGTGTTGTTTGCTTTGGGGTTTTTTTAATGGATCAGGGGCAGGCACGGCACTGGAGAAAGGAGCACAGCCCTTGCCTGGGGGAAGTTACAATCTGCCACTGATACAGGGATGATGTAAATTAGATTACATCGGAAACAGGGAAAGGAGGTCAAGCCAAAAAAAAAAAAAAAAAGAGGCCTAAGATGATTTGTTGATGTCATGAGTGCTCTGAGTCCTTCTAATTACACTCCATGTTATTGGGCAACAGAGAAACCAAGGCAGAGCTGGGCAAAGTGAGCAGAGGAACTGGGGCCTCTCTCTGAACCTGCCTCCCCCAAGGAGGTTTGGTCCTGGGCTCTTCTCCAAGTCCCTGGGAGACCCAGGGCTTGGAGTGTGACAGGGGGGCAGCTACGACCTGCAGGGATGATTTTAGGGAGCAAAAAAGATGCTCCCTGGATTAAACTGGAAGAGGTCCACAGCCAGCTCTGATAAACCCCTCAGGCATTCCAAGAAATAACTTTTTAATCCTACAACAGTCAAACCCCGGTGTTTTTACGGCCAAACAACCTGGTATTGCCAAATTAACAGCATCACGGAGTTGTGACTTTGCTGACTTTTCCCTCCCTTGTGTTTTCCAGGGGGAGCTCTGCCGGATCCCGCGGCATTCCCAGCTCCCTGCTGGGCTGAGCAGCTCCCAGGACATCCAAACCCCAATCCCAGCAGCTCCTCAGGACATCCAAACTCCAATCCCAGCCGGGACACACGGGAGCTGCCAAGTGGAACGGCTGACCCGGGAACACATGGGAGCCGAGGAATAAACACTGAGGCCAGCGTCACACTGCACCGACCCCCTTCTCCCAATAAAACATCTTCAAAAACTCTGTGATTGACTTGTTTTGATTAAAAAAAAAACAAACCCTAAACTAAACCAAGCAAAACAAACAAACAAAAAAAACCCACGGGGACAAAATGAACCCCACAAAATCCAGACAAGTTCCCACAAATTAATACGTGAGCATTCATTATTCAGCTGCAATTTATGTGATGGGGAAGAATCTCCACATTAACCGAACAGGAAAGGGACTCAATCTTAAAAAACCCACCAACAACCCAAAAAACACCCTCAAGAAAAATCAAACTGACCAAGACAATACTATTTCGCAATTACATTTATTTTCTGATCTCAACGTTTAAAAAAAAAAAAAAAAAATCATATACAATGACTATTCTACCTAGGGGGGATGTTCTGCTTCAATGACATCTGAGAAAATCTGGACAACACAGTAATCCAACTACTTAAGTGAAGCTCCAAGGAATTTAGGGGACTATTTTATATCCCATTACAGAGCAGAGCTTTCAACAGTAACCAGCAGCATAAGAAAATATCTATTTACAAGCTCCACTCAGGTTTATCATTCTTAACTCTCATCCCTTCAAAGCAATTTTTTTCCCCCTCAGGGAGGATTCTTTGCAGTCTCATTCAGAATTAAACCCCTGCCACCTACAAATCCAAACCAGAGCTATGGCATTGACTGAATAAATGAAATAATACCAAGACTCTGAGATTTTGGCTTTACACAGATCTTGGATTTACTGGTTTGCACCCCCTTTCACCAGTGATGGCAGCAGGGGCTGCCCAGCCTGTCCTGCCCAAACCCTGCCCTTTCCCATTCCCAGGATGAGCCCAGGCCCTGCAGGGCTGTGGGATCCCTCGGCTCCCAGCACACACTTCCAGTGGGACATGGTTTTCCCAAGGGACAGTCTGTACTCAGAGATGATTAATTATGCTCTGCTTGAGTGCTGGGCTTCAGGAACTCAGCCAAAGTGGATTTGCACCTAAGCCGATCTCTTCGGTCTCACACGCAAGAGCGCGGCCACTAAAGCCAGCTCTGAACGCCCAGTGTCGTCACCAGCCCAGTAAAGACCAGTCTGAACAGCCAGTGTCGTCACCAGCACTCCCAGGGTCCCCTCCCAGCTCCAGGCCCCGCCCCACACCTTCCTCTGCACCCTTGGAAAACCAGGCTGGGAGAGCTGGGAATGTTCCCCTGGAGAAGGGAAGGATCCAGGGAGAGCTCAGAGCCCCTGGCAGGGCCTAAAGGGGCTCCAGGAGAGCTGGAGAGGGACTGGGGACAAGGGATGGAGGGACAGGACACAGGGAATGGCTTCCCAGTGCCAGAGGGCAGGGATGGATGGGATATTGGGAATTGGGAATTCCTGGCTGGGAGGATGGGGAGGGGCTGGGATGGAATTCCCAGAGCAGCTGTGGCTGCCCCTGGATCCCTGGCAGTGTCCAAGGCCAGGCTGGACATTGGGGCTTGGAGCAGCCTGGGACAGTGGGAGGTGTCCCTGCTGATGGTGGGGATGGAATAGGAAGATGTTTAAAGGTCTATTCCAACCTGAACCAATCCAGGATTCTGTGCTACAGTTTCCTGGAACAGACTGAACAAGGAGATTGAAGGGAAACCTCAAGGCAGCCTGCAGCTCCCTTCCAAGGGGGAACACCAACCTCTGCCCTCTGGGACAGGGACAGCACCCAGGGAATGGCTGGAGCTGTGCCAGGAGAGGTTTGGGATGGAGATCAGGGAAAGGTTCTTTCCCCAGAGGCTGCTGGGCACTGCCCAGGCTCCCCAGGGAATGAAAGGGCACGTCCCTGAGGCTGCCAGAGCTCCCAGGGATGCCCAGGCTGAGATTGTTGAGGTGTCTGGGCAGGGCCAGGAGCTGCTCTGGACAATCCCTGTGCTCCAGCCCCACTCACCCTCTCCTCGCGGCCCTGGGCCAGGATGACCACGATGCGGCCGTGGCGCCGGCGGCCGGTGCGGCCCATGCGCTGCACCAGGCGCACGGGGCTGCGCTGGGCGTCGAAGCACACGATCAGATCCACCTCGCCGATGTCCAGCCCCTCTTCCCCCACGCACGTGGACACCAGGGTGTTGTAGCCTCCCTCCCGGAAGCGCCGCACCACCTGCGGGGACAGGCACGACAGATTCACCAGCTTAGCCAGCAAAACTCATTTATGTTCTAAAATAACAAAACTGGCGCTTTTAAACTGTCCCAGCTTCCACCCTGTGATCAAACACCACACGCCAGCGTGACCAACATCAGCAGTTCAACTCTATAATTCTAAAATAAAGGAAGAAAAACCACACCTTATTCTCTCTCCAACCTCTCTTCTAAAACTGATTCTCCCACCTTAGCAATTAAATATTTTAGGGGTGGTCTTTTTTTTTTAGCTTTTCTAGATCAAAATTCAATGCTAGATCTTATCTTTCCTATCTACAAGAAAAATAAAATTCCCTAAGCACGTATTTTTCCAGTTTTCTGATATCTAAATCTAGCAGTTGTTAATAGAATGTAAATACATAAATTATTTCTGTATTTTGTTGAATGAGTATAATTTTGGATACTCTGGAAGCCACTGAACTCCACAGAGATTTTACCAACGACACCTAAATTTTAGCCACAGCCACAGAGTCAACACTCATGCAGTCATTTATACAATTAACGCTCCTTATCCCTAATTCCCAATCCAAGTCTCCTCTTTCCTTTACCTCCAGCTGCTCCTTCTGGGTGAAGCCTTTGGTGCTCTTCCCTGAGGAGTGGCCCACGAAGGTCATGGCCCTCACGGCTGGGCTCAGCCGGGCCAGCATCTCCGCGATTTCCTGCACGCTGTCCCGGAACGAGGAGAAGATCATCACCCTCGTGTCCCCGGGGGAGCCTTCACTCCTGCCTGCATCTGCTGCGGCTGAAATTGGCAGATTTTAATAGAATTAGCAAATCAAAAAGGACACAAAGTGACACTTTCACAGCTCTTCTCTCACTTAATGGGAAGAGAAAACTGACGGAAAATGCTCCAAGATGCACCTCCGTGAAAAATTCCTCTTTGGAATCAAAGCATGCTCTAATTTTGGAGAATTAACACCAACCATGGTGAGAATGTGTTGTATCTGAGACACCCTCACTAAAGTCACTTTGAAAAGCTCGGGTTGGATGGGAAGTGCCTTGGAATGAAGTTCAAGATGCCGTTGTCCCTATTTCTGCAGTTTAGGACCCTCAGGAGAGCAGAACCATAATCATGGAATCCCGGAATTGTTTGGGCGGGAAGGGACCTTAAATCCCATCTCATCCCACCCCTGCTATGGCAGGGACACCTCCCACTGTCCCAGGCTGCTCCAAGTCCCCTCCAGCCCGGCCTGGGACACTTCCAGGGATCCAGGGGCAGCCACAGCTGCTCTGGGCAATGAACAGAGGGAAAAGGGCTGGTACTGTTTCACATTTTGGGCTCAAATTCCCTCCTTCTCCATCTCAAATGCAGGGTTTTTCAAGTGGAGGCAAATGGAGGGAGGAGGCTGGGAGGACAGAAAGAGCTCTGAATGGGAAGAGGGTTTAAAAAAGGAAGTAATTGGATTAAATGCATTGGGACACATTCTCAAGTAACAAACGCAGAACTGGGAAACCTCAAAGTTGCTACCAGAAAGCAGCAGTCACTTCAAGGGTTTGCTGAGAACAAAGCTTTCGAGAGAGAGAAAAAAAAAACAAATCAAAGAAAGGGAAGGACAAGTAAGAAATTATCAGAACTTCACCATGCACAAAGATCCAAACAGGCAGGAAAAAAGTGAAGAAGTTGCAAAGAAAAATATCATTATTACTCATATCATCATTCCAAAAGCTGGAATCAAGAAGCTGAAACCAGAGAGACCTGAATGATGTCTTCAGGAATATAAAATAGAACGGGAGAGAGGGAAGGTAACTGAAAGGTTTGAACTTCAAATTGGTGCCTGTGAGTTGTTAATTCTCAGCCTGAGGCTGGATATCAGAACTTTTCTCCTTAAGGTCCTTAAATGTGTTCATGTAACTCTGCAGCAGGGACTGGCAGCAGTGCCCTGAGGCGAGGCTTCCAGGACAAACTGGGACAGGACAAGCAGGAAAGATGGCAGCCTCTGGAATGAATTCCCTATCCTTGTTTCACCCAGCTGTTAGAGCAGTTTATATCAAATTAACGATGAGAGTTTACAGAAAGTTTTATCTCGTAGAAATCTTATGGTAAAGTTCTTCTAGAAGGGAAGATACACAAACATACAAAGCAATAAAGCAGCACAAAGTAGGAAATCAATCAGCAGGATATTCCTTGTTTCCATCCCCAGGTTTTCTTCTGAGTTGTTGGTACTCACCAGAGCACTCCTTTTTCCAGGATTTGAAGTGTTCTATCACAATTTCCTCCAATTTCTTTAATTTCGGATGGCTGTAGACAAATTCCTTTTTCTTTTCCATCACTGGAAAGGAAACAAAGCAATGAAAGATGGAAATAAACCTGCAGCAAGCAGGAAGGTTTAGTGAGCTTCATTTCCTCCCACTGTAATTATCCAGGTGAGACCCAAATTCCTGATACTGGTTCTAAACAAAACAATCAACTGCTGACAGAAGTACATTTGTTAAACCCAGTTTTTGAGAAAGTGCTGTTAATTTTCCTAGAGTCACACTGGAAAAGACCTAAAGTGAAACAATAATATTTTAACCTTTATTTTAAATCAAATTAAAATCCTCAAACACAGAAAATTTGCTTGAAAGTGGCTAAAACCACCAAGGGGAGTGAGAGAGGGAGGGAGAGACAGAATATTGGGAAGTCACTCTGGAACGGAGCAGTAGCAAGTGCAGCACAACTTTTAAACAGGAATATTCTATCCGTGAGGGGGGAATGCTGACCTGTTTTGCTCTTGCCAGCACTTCCACTCTCAGCAGCCACAACAGTGTCTGAGAACATGTCTTGAAGCTGCTGGTAGAGCTGCATGAAGTCCTCGTTACGCCCCAGCTCGTTCTTGGTCCGGGATAACCCTTGGGAAAGGGTTGGAACACATCAGGATTTCATTTGCTTTCCCAAACAGACTCTACCTTTAACATCAGGGGAATAAAACACCAATTCCATTTGTAATCCCTCATTCTTAAAGTTATTTTGTGCCAAACCAGCCCCACGGTGAGATAATTTAAGTGGGAAGAGCGGAGCTGAAAGGGAGGATGTTCCTGAGGACATTTCACCTTTGGATCCATCCATGATTCCCCAAAGGTAGATGAATAAGGAGCGGATTCCCATCTGCAGCAGCAGCTCATACCCGTGGTACAGACTGATACAAAGGGCAAAGTCTCCTTCAATGATGCCTTGATGGATGCCCTGTGGGAGAAAAACAGACTCAGCACTGAATTAGGAAACGGCTGAGGAGCAGGAATCCCACTGCAATTCCTGACAAAACCAGAGGGACACCTGAGGAGCAGAGCCAAAGCCCAAAGTGATGCCCAGGGAGCAGCGTATCCATCACAGCCCTCAGGGAACAGACTCCCCAATTCTCAGTGAAGGCAATCCTCTTCCAGCTCCAAAATACCTCTATTATCTCCCAAAATCAGCTCCTCAACCCTCAGACTCTGACAGCTGAACCATCAGCATCTGGGAAAACAAGGATTTCTGGCACATCCACTCAGGCTACGAAATTAAGTCAGGGAAGTTGCCTTGCTTACAGAGAAGGAGATTTCCCACTGTTCTCTTTGAGGCACACCATCTGTTTTTAGGCAATATTCTTCCAGTTTACAAAATCTGACCATTCTGTGAGAATTGACAAAAAAAAAAAAATAGGAGCAGGAATATAGCTTTGAGGAGAATATGAAAACTTGGCGGTCAGTAATTCCAATGTAAGTTCTCAAAACAAATTCACTTAAATTGAGTTAATCGTTTCCTTAACTTTCCTTTATTGGCATCCAGAAACAAGGAACAATTATTTTATAGATTTCACAGATGATCTTTAAGATCCTTTTCATCCCAAACCATGCTGTGATTCTATAATACTGTATTCTAAGGCTAAAACCAGAAATCTACCTAAATCCACATAAAATATCTCAGGAAATTCTGTCCTTTTGGATTATTCCTATTTATTCACTACTTTAATAGCATGAAATAAATAAAGAACTTACTGCATGTTGTGCTGAGGGGTTCTTCCTGTACTGATCCCTGGCCAGGATGAGCTGGTACTTGGTCAGGCTGGGAATATCCCTCCTGGATAAAACTCCCACCCTCATCAGGCGTCCAGCGAATGCTTCCAGCACCTGCAACCAAAGCCCAGCACAGGTGAAAGGAGGGGTTTCAACCCTTTGAAATAATTTATTTTTATAGGTCCTACACAACAGAATGTGAGCAGCTCGTTGATTTTATTTGAAAGACAGAATTTTTCAAAATGAACTGTGCTGAATTCAGAGTGCTTTGTTCCTGTACCAGGTGCTCTGCCTCAAGGGAAGTTTTTAGGTTAATTCCCAAAATTCCTGCCAGAGCATTTGGGCAACACTCTCAGGCACAGGGTGGGATTGTTGGGGTGTCCTGTGGAGGGCTGGGAGCTGGACTCCATGACCCTTGGGGTCCCTTCCCACTCAGGAGATTCCATGAACATGATTCCCCAAGGATTTGTGCCCTCCTTTCCACACACCAACACCCTCCTGCCCCAGGATAACCCTGTATCCATCCAGGAACTGAGAAGGGGAAACACCCCTGGGATCTGGAACTGAACAAGGCGTGACCGAGCAGAGAGAGAGCAGGATGAGATGGACATCCAGGTACGGACCCGGGGCTGCAGCTCCTCTCTCACTGCCCACATTCCAATGGCATTTTGATCCCAGGAACACTGGGATTCATCTTTGGGAAGACTGAATTGGGTAAAGGAGTGCCCAACGTGTCAGAAATGTGTGTGTGGGAGGGATGGGAGTGGGGACACACGAGCAGAGAAGAGTAGGCCCAGGCACAGCAGCGTCTCCCATTTCCTTCAGACCCACCCCAAAACACAGCTTGTTTCCAAACATCACATGTACCTGCTTTCCACCTCAGTGCAGCACGGACAATAACCTGCGCTAATGCATCTTAATCCTGTTTTTCCTCTTTGTTTCCCAGCCTTAGGTGGCCAGGATTTTTTCCACAGATTTAGTTTGGCCTGAGAGCTAACTCTGCCATAATTGCAGTAATCAGATTTGTCCTACAAACACTGTTTACAACCTGTTGGCCCCCTTGGCCAAGGGCCCCCAAAACATCCCAGTGCACAAGAACAGGCTTCTCCAAAGCTGACACAGTTCCCCAGTGCAACTTCCATGTTTCCCAAGTTTTCCAGGTGCCCCAGGAGCAGCACAGCTGCCCTGCCCTAAGAGGGCTATAGTGTAACAAATGCTTAATCCCTTTAGTGTCCTTCAGCCCACTGAAAATCACCCAACTAAACCAACAAAGCCAGGCCTAAGTCAGGCTTCAAACACTGATCCCAGCAGGCCTGGAGCTGGTGGGGAGAAAGAAAACGCCCCAACAGGTAAAGAAAGCCATGTGTAAAATGCAGCCGGTGCTCATCACTGGGAAACAACATTCCATTTGTGCTCTCCAGGCACTGCTCCTGTGCTGGGCTCCCAGATCCTGATAGGAAGCACAAATATCCTTAACAAGCAGAGGATGCTGATGCTCTGGCAGTGCAGGGGCAGCTTGGTTTAACTGTCGCTGCTTGCTTTGATTACTGTTATTGTTTAGCTTATAATCTTGTTTCTTTATAGGTCTTCCTTTACCTTCTTCCTCTATGTGCAGAACCTGTGTGGCATTAAAATGAAAACAGAAATCCATCACAGAATGAATTGGGCTGGAAGGGACCTTAAAGCTCATCCCATCCCACCACTGTCATGGGCAGGGACACCTCCCACTGTCCCAGGCTGCTCCAAGCTCTGTCCGACCTGGCCTTGGACACTTCCAGGGATCCAGGGGCAGCTACAGCTGCTCTGGGCACCCTGTGCCACGACCTCCCCACCCTCACATACAAAAGTTTTTTCCAGTATCTAATCTAAATCTAATCTTAAATCCTAAAGATTGCAGTGGGAATAATTGCCACAGTCAATGACAGCAGCATGAATCCCCCAAAGAATCCAACATGCAAGGAGAAATTTCGAAGGGTGAAGGAAAACTTGAGGCAGCCCCAGCTGCACTGGGGGAGACGTGCTGGGGAATTTCCACCCTGCCCACTCCGTGCCCACACCTCGTTCCAGACCAGCAAACAGAAGCCAGCAGGATAAGCAGATTACAGCAGATAAAGGCTGCTGATAAAGGGAAATCACAGAAATGGAGCCAGAATTCTGAGTGCTTTGGCACAGCTCCTCTTCCCTGTGAGGGTGGGGAGGCCCTGGATCCCAGGGAAGCTGTGGCTGTCCCTGGATCCCTGCAAGCGTCCAAGGATGGGGCTTGGAGCAGCCTGGGACAGTGGGAGGTGTCGCTGCCATGGCAGGGGTGGCACTGGATGGGCCTTGAGGTCTGTTCCAACCCGAACCATTCCATGACTTCCCTCTGGGCCATGGCATGGTGCCCAGTCTGGAGGCAGCCATTCTGCCATGGCAGGGGCAGCTGCAGTCACACCAGCAGCGGGCACTGAAAACCCCCAAAGGCTCCAAGGCACTCCCAGCCCTGGCTCCAGGCTCTCCTTTATCCCCAGGGAAACTGGGTCACGGCCTCACACAGCTCCCAGGAAAGCAAGGCAGGACACTGCATCCCCAGGCATTCCTTCTAATTAAGGCTCATGGATTAATTAAGCCAAATAAACCACTAACACCTCTAACACCAACAACAAACAAACACCAATTGGAGGCTACAACAGTGCCAGGAATTTCTGGAGGAAAGTGGGGGGAAATAAAGAAATCAAATGTTGTTTTCTTAAAATAGAGTCAAAACCATTCACCAAGCCACTGAGAAGGCTGCGTGCACAAAGAATTCATTTCTCCTATGAGTGAGAATAAAACTAAAGATGTAGTTTAGTTTTAAGGGTTTAAAATTCAGAACTCGGTGTTTTATCACTTTGTTCTGTTGTTTTTCAATCTGGGCAGTACCTGACAAGTCTCTGTAAAAGGACAGAGACAGAGATGGCTATGCCAGCTTACAGGAAAAGGTATTTACAAAACAAACCAAAATGCTGACCATGAAGGAAGAACTCAGTGCTTTTTATTTGAATGGATACCACTGGAATAGCTCCTACCCTCCCATCCAACCCTAACCAGCTGGACAGGAGGACACTTGAAATGCTGAAGATGAAGCTTAAACCTTGTCTCAAGTAGTGGAAATGGCATCAGTCTTTTCGTAAGTGTTCCTCTTGAAAAGAAATTAAAGTTTTCAGTAAAAATTAATGCCCACTAAGTATAATATTTCAGCACTGGTTTATTATTTCCTATACTTATTGCAGAGCTTTTTTTTTTTTTTAAAAAAAAGAAATTTCCATTACATGTAGTTTTCTGTTTCATCCCTTGACCTAGTTTCTAACATATAAGAAAATGATATTGTCCCTGTTTGCTCAATGTACACCCCTGTCTGATTTAATCACCTTCTGCAAAACAAACCCAGCACTGTTATGAAAGACAGCAGGATCCAGTCACCTGGAGCTTCAAAACTAACAGGGAACAGTAAACACAACCTACTTAGGAGAGACTCAGCAACAGGCGCTGCTCACTGATTACATTTATCTGGACTCCATAGCTTCATTTTTAATTAAAAAGATAATACTTCTGGAAAAGTCCGCTCAGCTTTTCCAAAACATTTCAGTGTCGTGTTACCCAAACACAGCCATAGAATTAATTCCAATTAATTGCTTAGGAGCGCTCGTGGCTTCCTCCAGCTCACTAGCTGGAGTTCAGAGCTGACAGATTTACAGGCAGCAGATAAAAGACAACTGGCAGGGTTATCCCATCCTGCACCGAACTTGCCAAGAACACAAAGACTTTTTCTGTTCTGAGGTATCTCCCACAGCAAACCACAATGAGTTCTTGGAGCTTGTACCCACGATGAGCTCCAAAACAATGTTCTAAGCTCTGACAGGAGCTGAGGCCTTGTGTACAGGGCTAAGAGCTGTTCCGTGCCAGCTACACCTCACTAAAAACTGCTTCTAATCTGTTTTCTGTTGGCACAACAAAAAACAAAGGCTCTAAACTAACGCCCCAACCTACTTATTGTAGTGCAGGTTTGCAGGGGTTCTTTACCAAAGAAAAACACCCATAAGTAACCGTTAGTGTGGCTTTCGTTTATGAGTGCAGAAGGAGGGGCTGGCACAAACCAGCTGCCAAGCAGACACAAACAAGGACTCCAAAGGTGCATCCCGTCCTCAGGAGCCCCCCGGTGCTCCCAGCCTCCCCTGGCTGGGCTTTAGAGTCACATTTGGCTCCAGAAGAGGTGCACCATCCTCCACCCCTTCCCCTGCTCTCCTCAGCCCCCTGACTCCATGTTTTCAACACCCAGTAGAGATTCCCAGACTGTTTTGGGTTGGAAGGGACCTTAAATCCCATCCAGTGCCAACCCTGCCACGGCAGGGACACCTCCCACTGTCCCAGGCTGCTCCAAGCCCCAGTGTCCAACCTGGCCTTGGCTATGCCAGGGATCCCTTCCCAACCTCAGCTGGTGTGAAGGAAATGAGGCCAGGTTGTGCCAGCGAGGTCCCACCACATCCCAACACCCTGCCCTGTCCCAAGGGGATCCCTCCAGCCAGGAGCAGGGAATAACACACCCGGATCTGTGCTGGGGCCACGCACCCCATGGTCACCGTGCTGCTCCCACCCTCTGCTCCACACCCTCAAATCCTCACGGAAGAGGGCAAAGGAAAGCAATTCAGGGCAAAAGGAGACTCTGCCCAGCAGGCACAGCTGGAGATCGGGCTCAAGAGGGCTTTTCATCCCAAGGATCCACAGCAGGGGTGTGGCCAGGTGGGCAGAAAGGTGTGAATGCATCCACTGCTCCAGGGAAGGGCAGAGGATAATCCAGAGCATTCCCTGCTTTGTTTCACCACTGAAACCAGGAAGGTTTGTGCTCCCCGAGTGTGGTAACCTGAGGAGTGTCCATGCAGTAACCAACATTCCCATAAATAACTTGCAGAAGCTTCCCAGGAACAAACCATGTTCAGTCTCTGCTGCTGGGGGAGGCTTTGGAGCTCTGACTGACACTTAGTTTCAGTTATTTTCTTGTAAAACTTCAGAGTCGTGACAAACAAGCTCTAAACCAGGGAGAAAAGTGCATTTTGTGCAAGTTTCCTCCTGGTATTTTCTCACCTGGCCAATAAAGAAAGGAAAGCAACAGGGACACTGCGGGGTAGGGTGGTTTTAGCTGATCCTGTCACTCTCTCCAAACCCAATACTGATCAGCCCAGTAATGATCTTGGCATCACCAAAAGTTTTCTTGTAAGTTTATATTAACTCCTTCCTTCCCAGTCTTCCAGGGACATGAGACACACCGAAAATCCACTGTTCTTCCCTGGAAGCTGGGATCCATCCAAAAAATTCAATACTTTGTCCTCTTCTAACAGCTGAGTTTTCTCCTGTCACAGCATTTTTCATTTGCTGAAGGCTGTAAAACAAGACCTGCAGTTTCTACTTTTCAGCTCATTTCACCAAGAACAATTTTACTTTTTATTTGAGAAATGTTAAGAAAGAAGTGGCTTTTCTACAGCAACCTGCCATTCAGTGAGTGACTGTCAGACAGAAAGGAGCATCCCACTGAGGACGTTTTGGATCCGAAATTTTTAAAGCTGAAATATGAGTTTTTCTGTTCTATTCAGAGATAGAACCTGCCAGGAAAGCACCAAGAACACAGCACTGCCAAAACTGTGTTATCTCAAGAGTGGCTGTTAATTAGCTACCAGCCATACACAAAATCAACAAGTTTGGGGGAAAAAACCTCAGCAAAACCAATAAATATTAGGTTTTTTCACCTTCAGTAACAATGAGCTCCTCTGTAATCTATCCAGACACAGACCATCACATCTTCAGTACTCTAACAAATGCAGTAATTACGAAGCTCATCAGAAATCAAAGACAAATTAAATACACACAGAGTAACTTGTACAGGTGGGTTTTCAAAACAGGATTTTTCACTCCTCTCAGTCTCTTTCTCACAGTCAATAATCTGTGGCATTTCTCACAAGTAGACAAATCTAGCTATGATTTTAAACTATTTTTCTGCCTTTTTTTCTCTGTCTTTTCTCTCATCTCCACTAAAGATGCTTAATACTTATAACAGAAATAATTTCATTTAAGCAACTATAAATTCTCATAATTAATGCTTGAACAAAAGAGATGGGACTGTTTTTCATGAACTATTTATGCAGGATGGGCAGAAAAAGAACCTCCACATGTTGTTTCAAACAGGAATACCAGTTCCTGGAAGAAAACTCCAAGAGCCAGGATGCCCTCCCTTGGTATTGATAACCCAGCTGCCAAAATTAAATGGAAAATTCCTTATCCACAGGACTGGAGTCGTGTGGTGTGGGATTTACCTGGGACATGGATGGGTTCCCACTGTGCCTCCCCTCAGGCACTGAGGGTTCAGCTGGATCTGAGAGGGAAATGTGGTCAGTTCCAGAAAATTCTCTGTTGTGAGGGAGCCTTTGGTGCTGCTCTCTGGGCAGCTGCCCGTGAAATCAAATCAGCACCCACCCAGACACTTAAACAAGCAGCAGATCCAGCCTTCCTCCAGGATTTGCCATCCCACTGAATTCCAGAGTCCGTGGTGCTGATTCACCGCCCACAAACCCCCCCTCAAGTGGCCTGTGCTTTACTCACTGCAACCACTGCATCCCAAAACAAAAACCCTCTCAGGACATTCCCACCGGCAGCTGCTCCTCCATCTGCCAATTCCCCCAGGAGCGGCTCCTAGGAGGAGCAGGATTTCGGGCTGCCCTGTCAGGAGTACAGTGAGGACTGGCACGTCTCAGCTTCTAAGGCAATTCGTGGTGGGTTTTCACAGCAAGCTCAGCACCTGGGGCTGGGGAACCAAAGCTGAGCCTGGAGAAAGGGGCTGACCAGAAAAAGGGGAAAAGGAACAGGGACAGATTAAGCATCACATCATGGAGTGAGCAATCACACCCCCAGCTACCAGCCTTCCCTGTAAGCATCAACAGTGCATGGGAAAGGATTATTTTCCTATTATTCTGAACACCTAAATGCCCAGAAACCCCCCTTTCCTGCCTGCACAAAAAGGGCTGACAGTCATTTCATGTCAAATTTGGAATGAAAGACAACTACACATGGAGTCCACACAGACTCCTGATTCAAATCCAGATCCTGCTGTAATTGCTGCACCCATCCCATAACAGGGCTGCTCATCTCCTTCGTTCACACAAAGGTTTGTCTCAGCAACTGCAAAATTATGCAGCTGAAAACTCCCAAAGCTGGGCTTGGGTAACACAATGTATCAGGGCTTTTGCACTCCTAACATTTTGGGAAGACCTCGGGGACCTCCTTAATAAAATGAAAGCAGTAAAATAACATCACGATAAAGAAGCACTAACGGGACATGAAGAGCAGTGGGGAAGAGAATAGCTGGGAAAAAGGGAACGAGCGTGGAAAACGTTCAGAACACAAACTCGTGTTAAGTTCTGCACTGCTCGCTCCCTGCAGCACGGGGTGAAGGCACCAGGAGCGGCCATCCCCGGCCCCGTCCGTCCGTCCATCCCTGCCCGGCGCTGGGCGGGCACAGGCGGCTCCTCCCGCCCCCAGCGCCCTGATAAAGCCGCGCGGGGCCGGGGCAGCGGCAGTGGCAGCCCGGGGCAGAGCCAGCCCGGAGCGGGACCAGCCCGGAGCGAGGTGATGGAGACGGGCGGCTGCCGTATGGGCGGCGCGGGGCCCGGCGGCCCGGCCGCGATCACGCTGGAGGAGCTGGACGGGCTGGCCGAGGAGAGCCCGGACTCCGCATACCACAGCCACGGCAGCAGCCTGGAGGAGGAGGCGGCCGAGCGCATGGACGACGAGGAGCTGGAGCGGCTGCTGAGCTACTGGCAGAGCGTGGGCAGGGGGCACCAGGTGGACGTGCCCCGCGGTAAGGCCGGGATCGGGGATGCGGGGACGTGCCCGGGAACGGGCTGGGGCTGCCGGACACAGCGGTGAACGCCCAGCAAAGCCCGCTGCGAGTCTGAGACACCGCAGACAGCTAAAGCTTCACCCGGGGCCATGCAAAGCTTTCTGTAGGGAAGCGGCTGCAGCGGCACTGCCGTGACCTAATCATACCAAACACGACTAACGCGAGTTTTCAGACTTAGCTAAGTATTAAACTGAGTACCTGCAAAAGCGTTCTTCCTAAGAATATCCCCTATGCCCATCCAAAAAGTCAGTTCTTTAAGAGGGCTGTATTTTAAAAGGGCACGGAGTAAACAAGTAAAGGATCGATTTGCTTTTTGACAGCCAGGCTCCCAGGCTCATCTTAGTCAGAAATCGGTTGTTTTCAATTTTAAGAAAGACTGGAGAATCTGAAGGACTGATGAGTCAGAGAACTCCTAACAAGCAGCAGAGAGTCACTGCAAGCTCAGCTCAGTGTCAGCTTTAACTCTGCCCTGTCCTGCTCAGGGAAGCAGGGATCTGCAGCATCTCTGCCCTGCAGGTAATGCACCTTCCCCGAGGCGGGGAGAGCCAAACCTTGACCAGACTGCACTGGACATTACCAATATTGAATTCTTGTTCTTTATGAACTCTTCCTATATTCCAGCACAGCAAATTGAGCCCATCCTCCCTTTCAAGTCACACCTTAAAGTCTCATCTGAGCTCGGTAATGCTTTAACAATGACAATTAACGCACTAAAGGAAGGGTGAGATCAGTCTGCACAGAGCTCCTAGAATCCATTAGGAGGGATACAAAGCCCAGGGAATGCATTAAAAGCAGCGTTTGACCACGTTTTAGTTCCTGTATTTACAGAAGGTTTGCTCTGTGACATGCAGTAAACGTTACAAGAAACAAGCTAGAATAATATAAGATTTTTCTTCAGGTCCTGTCCAGGGCTGAAGGAGAGGAGGCAATGGAGGGGATTTTCCAGAAGGAGGAATCCCCCCTGTCACAAGGAGCAGACCACATCCCTCGCCTCTCTGCTCCCTGGGACAGGGACAGCACCCAGGGAAGGGCTGGAGCTGTGCCAGGGGAGAGTCAGGTGGGATTCCAGGGAAAGGTTCTTTCCCCAGAGGGTGCTGGGCACTGCCCAGGCTCCCCAGGGAATGGGCACAGCCCCGAGGCTGCCAGAGCTCCAGGAGCGTTTGGACAGCGCTGCCAGGGATGCCCAGGCTGGGATTGTTGGGGGATCTGTGCAGGGCCAGGGGTGGGACTGGATGATCCCTGTGGGAGACTGAAACCAGGAATTAAGAAAATACAAGTGTCCTTGTCCCACTGCTGCTGCCAGCCTGGCCCTGTGCAGGTGGAGCACTTCAGACCAGGACAACACAAAGCATGGATTCACAAACTGAAGGATAAAATTCCTCAAAGGACTTTAATTAGTTGTAATCCCTATCCTCTGCATTAACATGGAAGGAAAAAAAATATAAACCCCACTTATTTATAAAATAATCTAAAAATTGAGTTAACTTTTCTAGAGGCCTGAAAGGTTTCCTAATTCTAGGAAAAATCACTGCCGAACTCTAATCTACTTTTATTTTTCCCTCAGCCTCCAAAGAGATCAATTTTACATGTCAGTTATTAGTTACATTTTAAATGTTTCCCAGTGACATATTGCAAAGAAAAAAATGTTTGAAATTAACTCCAACTTCTCCCCTTTATTTTGTTCCTCCCCTTTGTGTAAGGATCTTTACTATTCCAAATAGCCTTAAGGCTAAAGCCCTGGACTGGATGCCAGGAGATGGAGGTTTGATTCCCAGCTCAGCTACAGATTTACTAAGTGACCTCGGCCAAGTTAATTCTCCTGCATCTTAATTCTCCTCTTCTCTCAAACATGCGTAATACTCTCTTCTCCCATTACCCTGCCTCTTCCACGGAGATCCTGAGGCACTTCAAACTTCCAGAAAAAGGGCCCTGGGAGCTCAGACTTGTCCTTTCCCTGCACGGCCGGTACACACCATGAGGCAGCAGTGCAGGAATGCACATCCAGCCTGTCAAACACTGCACATAAAATTGAGTTTCTAATCCTCTAAGTACACAAATGGCTTTATCACTTCAGCTTTGCAAGGCAAGGGACCAACTCTTGTGGAAGGGAGATTTTCCATTCCTAAGACTGACCCTGTATCCATGGTTTCCAAGGCTGCGTGTCAGGGATCAACTCCTAAGCAGAATTTATTTATGACCTTCAGCCAGAATTGATGTCAGGGCAACCACAGTTATAAATACACCTTTAGACATTCAACATCCTTTGGAAATTAATTCCCACAGCAGTATTTCCTCGAGCCTATGAACAAGGGCAGCCAACTTAATTTACTTCACGTGGATGCACCTGAATCCAACAGCAAAAGAGTAGCCGGAATTGGGAATGCCCCCTGCACAGAGCCAGGAAATGGGGCACAGCCAAAAGCTTTCCAGGGGCACTGGGGTAGCTGCAAACATTAGGAGCGGGAGAGGGAAACCTGTTCCCAAGAGCACAGAGGCAGAATCCAGGTAACCTCTCCTAGGAAAAGCTTTTTCCTTCCCTAGTGAGGAGCAAACTAAGCCAGTCCCAAAGGCCCCACAGGAACGAAGCATATTTCAGTCCTGTTTTCACAGCCTGAAGTCTCAAAGGGGAACTGTGTGTTTGTGTTGCAGACATGGCAGAGCCCATCCAGCAGCTGACCAGGAATAACAACCCCCAGGAGAGACAGAACATCCCCTTCACCCTGATCCAGCGCAAGGAGAAGGTACTGCTTCCCTTCCCAGCTGGGCATTCACTCCTCCCAGGGATGGGGCTCCTTAGCAAATCCTCTGAACTGTTTAGGATTTTGAACATCAAGCGCTAAGCACTGTAACTGGGTAATTCCCCTCTCACCCCTTGTACATGTAATAATTTTCTTTTTTGCAAGATAGAAATGATCAGAAAAGCCAGAAAATGGCCAAGAATTACAGCCTTTGGGACATAATTAATTTAACAAAAACCTCTCTTATTTTGACGTTTGAAATAAAATACCCATTTTCTTCATTTAAATCCTTCACACAGCCATGTTATTAAAGCCTTAGCAAAGAGTACTTGAAAGAGATGAATATCTGAATTTGAAACCAAAAATGTACTTCTCTATCACAGATCATTATCAAACAAACTCGCCTATCCTCTAATAAAAACCTGAAATTAATGTACAGCAAATTCCTTCCAGCTCAGGAAATGTGCAAACCAGTGTCTAACCTTAAACCAACAAACCATGAAAACCTTTACTGACCATCCATGAAGACTTTTTGGTGCCATTTCTTTGAAATAGATCTATATAAATCACATTTATAAACACCATCATCTGAGTGTGTTTCATCTCAACAGTTTGGGACTCCTGGCTCCTTGCGGTGTCATGAAAAGCTTGAAAGCCATTTCTCGGTATTACTGTAACAACTGCACCTAAAAAATGAGGTTATTCAGTGTTAATTGCAACTAAATGTTTAATACTGCTAGTCCAAAAGATGACAGTTCCTTATTTTAAAGCAGAACTACTTAGAAACTGCTGAAATCAAAATCAGCAGCGTATCCCTTGGTTTATAGGAGGAAGGATTGAAACTCACGTTCCTTTCAAGGAACGCAACAGCTAAAAAAAGACGCAGTTCTTGTGCTCAACTTGTATTTGTTTGCTTGAGGTTTGGAGATGATTAAATTAAAACCCCAAATTCTTCTCTCTGTGTTTGCAGCTGGGAGATCTGCTCTACGAAAAAAGGCAGTATGGGAAAGCCAAGTGGGCCTGTATAAAAATGAAAGAGAAACAGTACGAACAGAGCATCTGCCTTGGATTCATGAAGCTCATGAGGTACATCTGTGAGCAGAATTCCTCAGGTAATTGGCACCTCAATCCTACAATAGTTAGAAAATTGTATTTCTGCTCTAGCCCCTCCTAACTGGGGAGATGCTTTGATTAGCTTTTCCCAAATATACCACCCTATCGGGACAGTTTTCCGTAATACAGCCTTTCCAGAAAAATCACAGAAATCGTGGAATGGTTTGGGTTTAGACGGACCTGAAATCCCATCCAGTGCCACCCCTGCCATGGGCAGGGACACCTTCCATTATCCCAGGCTGCTCCATGCTCTCAGCTGTAAATCTGGCATTTGCTAGAGGGTTTTAGGGGTTTAATTTTCACAGCAGCACTGAAATCACCTGTCAGAGTGTGAGGCCAAAAGGGACCAGAGTGTTCTGCCTCGTTCCCTTTAGTTCAAGATATTAAATTGTCCCTGTCCCAATGGACGTGGAAAATTGGTGGCTGAAATATGTTGTCCAGCAAGATAATCCAGTTTTAACTCCAAATAATGGCAAATCCACCGTGTCCTTGAGAGCTTGTGCCTGCCTTTAAAATGTGCACCTGGTTTCTAATCCAATTTAATGTGGTTTCCACTTTTCCACAACTTCAGTTGTCGTATTTATCATCCTCCACTTGTTAAAAAGTCTTGCCATGCCCAGTGCTCTGTGCTGTAAATACTCTGTGTGCTGTAATTGAGTCAATCCCTCTCCAAGAATCTACAAACATCGATCACAAAAGCTTTTCCTTCATCAGGTCCTTTCCACACTCACTCCATTCTTTTAACATTTTTACGTGGTTTAAAGGTAAATTTAGCTCCAGAACTGCAGGTTTTTTTTCAAACTGTGCAGAAGCAAAGTTCCCTCTGTCAGCCATCACAAAAAAAAAAAAAAAAAAAAAAAT
>VZRN01005939.1:726767-784272 GCA_013397935.1 Dasyornis broadbenti | reverse complement strand
AAAAAAAAAAATCACAGAATCACCTCCTGCAGTCCAAACACGCAACAGTGCAAAAATACTGCAACATTTTTAAAACCAGCAAACCCTCAATGAATTCACAAAGCAGCCCCTTATCTTGCCCGCAGTTTTGTTCCCATATATTTAAACCATGACACAAGGTCAGTTTGAAGATAAACACAAGCTTTTTAAGGGGGAGAAAGGATTTAAGGCAAACTCCCTGCATGAAGATGGGAGAACTCACCAAATACTGTGTTTTGGACACATATGCACGAACATTTGCACACACACACACACACACACACAAAGTACACTAAAATCATGGAATCACAGACTGGTTTGGAAGGGACCTTAAAGATCCTCCTGTTACATCTCCTGCCATGGGCAGGGACACCTTCCACTGTCCCAGGGTGCTCCAAGCCCTGTCCAGCCTGGCCTTGGACACTTTCAGGGATCCAGGGGCAGCCACAGCTGCTCTGGGCACCCCGTGCCAGGGCCTCACTGGTCCTTCCAAATGCTACTTCCAACTTGGACCACATCCCCCCCACTGTCCAAACCATCCCAAAGAAATCCTTTCAGCAACCCCGTGGGACTCATTTCAACGATTCACTATGGATCCAGCAGCGTGCAAACCTTCTCCTGCGTGTGCTAAACCATCTCCACCCCCTGTGTGTGCCCAGGGCTGTACCTGGGGATCACCATCCCCATCGTGACCATCGTGCACACCAACGAGGCGCAGTCGGCCATGAGCCAGGCGGTGACAGTGGCCTATTACCTGCCCGAGGTGCTGCAGGACGAGCCCCCCCACCCCTTCGACTCGGACATCATCATCGAGGAGTGGCCTGCCACCATCGTCTACAGCAGGTAACAAAGGCTTGCACTCTGCAAGGCTGAACACAGGGGAAAGGGGCGCTTCTCAGTCTGGGCATGCTATGATTCGTGGATCTTGTAAAAAGTTACGAAGGGTAAAACTTGATTTTAAGGATTTGTAAATGCTGCCTGTTTTATGAATGGGATGGTCAGGAAATAATGGTTACTAATTTATATCAGGGAAAGGTTCTTCCCCCCGAGGGTGCTGGGCACTGCCCAGGCTCCCCAGGGAATGGGCACGGCCCCGAGGCTGCCAGAGCTCCAGGAGCTTTTGGACAGGGTGGGATTGTTGAGGGGTCTGTACAGGGCCGGGGGTTGGACTCCATGATCCCTGTGGGTCCCTTCCAGCTCAGAACAGTCTACACTTACTTAAATCAATTACTTGGTAAAAGGATGCATCTGTAAATGTGTGATAAAACACCCTCAGACTCTTCTGTGTAGTCAGGAATAAAGCGTCCGACAGGGCACAGAACATTTTAAGAAAAAATTCTTTGGGATCAATCAGTCAGTACCATTGGTGAAACACAATCAAGTAATTTAAAAGGTGTTTCTAGGGTCTAAAACAAAAGTGGGTTTTAAAAAGAATCACAGAATTGACTAAGATGGAAAAGGCATTTGAGATCGAGTCCAACCTAGGACCTAATTAACTCGCCAACTAAACCGTGCCACATCCAGTCTCTTCTTAAACACCTCCAGGCACGGTGACCCCCACCACCTCCCTGGGCAGCCTCTTCAAATGCCCAATCACTCTTTCTGTGAGGAGTTTTTTTCCTGATGTCCAGCCCAAACTTCCCGTGGTGCAGCTTGGGGCTGTCCCCCCGTTCCCTGGGAGCAGACCCAGCCCCCCTGTCAGGGAGCTGTGGATGAGGCTGTGGTTGATCTGAACTCATCATCAAGTCGATCATTGCAGGAGCTTCCGAGGGATCACCAACGAGGACTCGATCATGAGAGAGATCAACCTGCTGGCAGCCATCCTGGAGAGCCCCGAGCTGTGCCTGCGGGACACGTTCATCATCGCCGGCTACACCAACCCGGCCGCCGCCAACCGCCACAACGAGATCTGGTTCCTGCAGCGGCCCTGAGCTCCTGCTGAGCTCCTGCTGCCCCACGGACCCTGCTCTGCTGCCTCACAGGTGAATCAGGGCAGCCCAGCTGGCAAAGCCCCAAAATGTTCAGGAGTGGGGTTTTCAGCTGGGTCAGGAAGAATCAGCCCAGCTCAGCCACCAACCCGAGGTCACATCCCACACACAGATCCCTATGGCAACCTGACAGCTTTTACAGAGTTTTAATGGAGGGTTTTAGCACTTTAAAAGTTAGTGCACCTTATCTTTATATTTACAAGGTAAGGGAGGCAGAGACCTCTCCCCTCATCCATTTATTGGCATCCCTAGACTGCTTGTGGCTTGGGATGGTCTCCAGGGACACCCTGGAGCCCTGGCCTGCTCTGGTGCTGCACAAACCCCGCTGGGCCTTTCAGTGGGACACACCAAACCCAGCTCACACAGGCACAGAGAGAATGTCCAGGTCTTAGTTCCTGAAAAGCACCAGATTTAGCCCACTGGGATTAAAGCATGGAGCAAGAACAGGCCAATGCAGACAGCTGTGGCCCAGAGATTCCCAATGCTTACCTCAGAAAGCACCCAACCAAAGCCCCCCTGAGTCTGGAGAAGACACCAAAAAGGCACCACAGTCCTGCTGCTCATTCAAGTGTTGATAGCAAAATTCCAGGTTACCTTCATCCCACTCCTCCCAGGAATCCCATGACTGGCTCTGGCATTCCTAAGGAGACACTGGTTATTTTTAACTCCAGTTTTCTGAACGGTTTATCCTCACAGCTTTGCTGGATGTTAAAACACTGCAGCTGGAGTGACTTGTTCGGTAATTCTGACACTCCCATCCTGTTAATGCTATAAATGACACAAATATTCACAGAGAAAATCTCAGCTAGGAGTGAACTCGGGCAGTCACCTCTGCTGAGAGCGGGGCCAGGCAGAGCTGGCTGCTCCAGGCATCACATTTGGATTTGAGCACTCCCAGGGATGCTTGGATTTGAGGATCCCGCAGCCCCTCTGGGCCCTATCCCAGTGTCTGACCACCCTCACTGTGAGAAGTTTTTCTCCCTAATATCTAATGTGTTGCTTGTTTTCCCTTCACCCCTATGACAACCCTTCAGCTGCCAGCCTGGCTCTCTGCAGAGGCCGAGCTCCCACATTCCAGAGCCCCCAGGAGGTCTGGGAGCAGCATTCCCACTGTTCCACACAGCCCAAGAGCACCTGCTGCACTTTAGAATCAGGGTAGCAAACAACTTTGCTCTCCAAAATCCCTCCCTAACGTCTCCCCTAACTGACATGATGGTAGAGCTTATTCTTAATAGAAGTAAATGTCTTTTTATATAAAATTCACTGAGTGCAACACCAGCATTATTTATTGATGACAGGGTTTAGGGTTTCGGCAGAGCTCCTGTGCTCTTTAATTATAACACACAGACCAACAACCAGAGCCAGGGGCTGCTAACTCACAGCAGGGTGAAAAAATAACTCCAAACATGGATTTGTGGAGCACTTCTGAAGCCTCCTGGTCCCACAGGGCTCTGTGCTCAACCCAAAACCTCTCCCTGAGCAGCAGGATCAGAGTGGCCCTGGCTGAAGTGGGACCAAGGTGCCCTCTGGTGCCTGCTGGGCATGGAGATTCCTAGGGAAGCAGCAAGGAGAGGGGGAAATGGAAACAGAAAATAAAAAAGAGACACAAAAGCCTTAGTTTTAACATAAACAAACTAAGAGTCTTTATGGGGAGGGGAAAAAAATCCAAACCAAATAAAATGCAAGACAGAATCACAGGCCAGGAAAAGAAAACTTAAAAAATACCAGCCAATATTAAACTAAAAGCTCTTAATTAAAGAAAAACAATATAAATATTTTAAAACCTGAAGTAAATAGAGGGGACCGGGAGACATTAAATAAAAGGTTTTGTTCGCGTACCCTCCCCAAGATTTTTATAAGACCAAATAAAAACAATTTTCACCTTTGACAAGATTTTATGGCAAATTAGGGAAGTTTCTGCCATCTGATTGCTTTTGCGAGTCAGCGATTCAATGCTTTGGCACAACAGATGTTGGATAGCTCCTGGAAGCAGCGAAATCCTCTCACCACACAGCACCCGTTTTTGTACATAATTTACACTTCAAACCTCTCCTGCAAAAGCATCTGCTGTGTCTGATGTCCCTTTTCCTAGGCAGCCCAGCCCCCTGTGGGTGACGTTCTAGAATCACCCCTGCCCCACGAGCAGATCTATCTGAGTGTGCTGATATCCCACCTGCAGCCCAGCATCCCCTGCTCTTTACGGCAAACTGTGAATTCCAAGGTAGTATTTATTTATTTTGACTTCTGCTAGATGGCTTCTGCTGCTGAGGAAAAAAAAAAAAAAAAAAACGACTTAAGCTCCAGTTTGANTCGTCTGGAGGGCTTTGGGTGCAGAAAAAAAAAAAAAAAAAAAAAACGACTTAAGCTCCAGTTTGAAGATACACTTTATGGCTTGGAACGTGGTACCAAGAGCTGGCCCTGGCCCTCACGAGCACAGGGAGCAGCAATTCCAGCGTTTAGCCGACACACAGTGCAGTTTATTTAGTTGTTACACCAGTGAATGCCAAGCAAACATCACCATCACTCAGATTTGAAAACATCATGTCAAGCACCATTGCCTAGGAGCAGGTGTTTTGTTATCCATCCTTGGCTCTGCTTTGGGAGCCATTCATGGATTTTCAGTTGTTAGGTTTCCACTCATGAAAGGAGGTAAGAAAACAGCATTCACCCCTATTTCTGCAAGATTAAACGACGTAGCCTTAACGGAGAAGCGTTATCCTGCATACTGTGTATTTTCCAAACCAGAGTTAGTGCCTAAAAAGTTTATTCCAGCTGTTGTGATACTCAGGGCCTTGCTTATTGTACGTAAAGACATCTCAACAGAGTTCCTCTGGCATTGTTGCGCTGTGCTGTTCTACACCGTCCTTCGGTCACACTGAAATGTTGTCTTGTTTACTGTTTGTCACCATTAAAGAGATGATTTTACTGTGCAGAGGACACCTGGCTCTCGTTCTTGGAGCAGACACAGGCGCTGTTGCTCTCCTGCCTTTGGATGCTGCTCTGGTTTTACAAAAGCCATTTAAGCCCCTAATTAGCAGCGGTCACTTCAAGAGCCGGAAGCTGAGGTCCAGGAGCCACTTTCCCGAGTGCTGAGGCCTCCCTGCAAACCATCCCTGCTCACCCTGGGTGTTCCTAGAAGTTGTATCCTCCAGGTAAAGCAGCAGCAATTCAAATGCAAATACCAGCTCAGAAAAAGGAAACAGAAACCACTGCAGCCACAGTGCCAGCTCAGGCAAGGCTGGTGCAGCCAACAGGCTCAGTGCAGCTTAAATCCCATGCGAAACACCCCAAGATAAATCCCTGCGCTCAACAGAGCGTTCAGAGGCACCTGCAGTGATGCAAAACTACTCCAGAGTTTATATTTAACAGTGGAAGTTCCTCATTTGAACACACTCCCAGGTCACTGGGTTGAAAACACCTGATGCACTCACAAGTCTGCCTTCCAGTGGTCGTCACAAAACTACCCCAAAAATCACTCATTTTTAACCAAAACCACACTCTGAGCCAAACAGTCTGATCCTGTAACTTAGTCCTAAATTTTTCTGCCTCTGACCAAACAAAGAGCAGGTATTTCAAACTTTTCAAAGTGGTATTTTATGTAATACCATTTGCCTACAAGTACCTTGTTGGGAAGACAGAGTATTAAGTCACCTCTGACTAAGAAACAGTTCCCCAAAAATCTCTCCTAGATTTGGCCACCACATACTGGGACAAAGAAAAAGAAAAAAAGCTCTCAGAAGAAAAATAATAAAAATTAAAAACCAATCCCAAGATAAATCAACTGAAAAAAAAAAAAAAAAAGTCCAGGAGACCTAATTACACTCACAGATGACTTAAAGCTCTAAAGAATATTCTTAATCAGAGAAAATGTGCCAGTCCACACACAGACGCCATAAGGCACTCTCAACATCTTAATATTACTGAATTCAGCCAAATGCAGGAACCTCAGTTTAGGTCTGGAGTCAATTTTGCAGAGACTCCTGACAGAGGGAGAGAAAATTAATTCAACTGCAAGTTTTCCACCCGAACTTTTCAAGCTGCTGCAAGGTAACAGGTGCCATTGGTGCAAAAAAAACCTGCAGCTGCTACAGCTGAAACCATGTTGCTCAATTTACCTTATTATTGAAGTTAATTATATTGGAAAGCGTTGCCCTTATACAGCGCAAGTCTAGACAGAGATGATAAAACATTTACTGTCACTGGCCATCGACCGAAAACGAAACGCAGCCACTCACCTTGACGTAAGTGTTCTGGATTTCCACCAGTTCTTCCCCAAGTGGAACTACAATTTTTTCCACTTGTCTCTCGTGCGAATAAGGCTGAATTTCTGGAGAATCTTCAGCACACACCTCTATCTGAGCAATCAGCAAGTTGGAGATAACTTGTTGCACAGCCTGGTAGAGAAGCCAAAACAAAAACAAAGTAACTATTTCCACACTTGAACAAAACTGTAAGGAAAAGGCACCCACCACCTGTGATGAAAAATGAAAGAAGGGCAGGAAACAGAATCCCAAACTGGCTGGGGTTGGAAAGGAACTTTAAATCCCATCCCATCCCACCCCCTGCCATGGGCAGGGACACCTCCCACTGTCCCTGACTGCTCCAAGCCCCAGTGTCCAACCTGGCCTTGGACACTGCCAGGGATCCAGGGGCAGCCACAGCTGCTCTGGGCACCCTGGGCCAGAGCCTCCCCACCCTCACAAATAAATAATATATGGCTTATAGCACAAAAACCACAAAGGCTTAAAAAGTAATGGGTTGTGAAGAGATTTGGTCTCGATGTGGAATCCTTACAGACTTCAGGACCCTGCAGAGGCCTCAGGCTGGTATCAAACACAGCTTCCACTCAACCTTGATTATTTCAATCACTCAGGAAGCTTTGGCTCACCTTGGTGTCACTGCCTGGGGTGGCACTCAGGGCCAGGACCCGGAACTGGTTTGTGTATTTGCTCAGTTCCCTCACAACCTAAGAACAGGAAAGTTTCATTAATTTTACTCTGTTAAAGAGTCTTACAAAACCCCCTTTTTTTTTTTTTTTTAACATTGCCCAGACAAAAATATGTTTAAACCAAAATTACAATTTAATTCAGGCTTTGAAAAAATATCTTACAGGTATTACTAATAAACAAGGCAATGCCAACACACAGGAGTGTTTGATCTCTTTCAAAGCCAAGGATTTCAAGGGCAATCTCTCCACAGCAGTGACAGTGATACTTGAAGGAGAAGCTGTAAGTAATTTTGGGGGAAGGTTTTTGTAACTGGGAGAGAAGAGTGGGGTGACTCCAGCCCTACCTGGCAGTAGGCATGATTGCCAAGGGCTTTGTGGGCTTCATCAATAACCAAACATTTGATCTCCACAGCAGGACAGGTCCCACGAGAGAGGTCGTTGACCATGATCTGAGGTGTAAGGAAAAAGACTCTCTTGGTATTCCACAGCTCCCGCCGGCCCAGAGCCTGGGTTCCTCCTGGAAATAAAAGAAATAATGTTAGGGAACTGTTCTGCTGAGAACAAGGTACGGCCCATGATCTGAGAGTGACATGGCTGGCAGACACATAAAATTATGGAATGGTTTGTGTTGGAAGGGAACTTCAATCTCAATACCACCCAGTGCCACCCCTGCCACGGCACGGACACCTTCCACTGTCCCAGGCTTCTCCAAGCCCCAGTGTCCAGCCTGGCCTTGGACACTGCCAGGGATCCAGGGGCAGCCACAACTTCCCTGGAAACGCCACCCCAGCCCCTCCCCAACCTCACAACCAAGAATAAAACCACTAGGAAGAATTTTTTGCATTAAAAAATGAAATCCAGAACCATGGAAATCAAAGCTGGGAAGCTCAAGATGCCTCATAGCTGCCCACTGCCCTAAAAGTCATTTAAAACACTTCTGAGAAAGGTTTGGGCATAAAAACAGGTTATGGACTCAGTCATTAAGGCTACTGCTCAGTGAGTAACACCCTGCAGCTCAGGGGGTCTGCAAAGCCTCATAAAAAGCGACGGGGAAAGCGACGGGGAAGCGGAAAATCTAGAAGAAGTTTTAAAAGAGCCATTTTTATTTGCTTAAGCATCACGCTGTGCATTGTGTGTGCAGCCACCCAGACGCTGTGACCCACAGGGTTGCACCCCAGCGCTTCACCCTTTATACAGGTGACACGGGGCTTTAACTATTGCGAAACCAGCAGCTAACTCTTCAAACACCTCTCATGTTTTTGTGTGTGTTTTTTTTTCCCCCCTGCGCTGTGGCTTTTCACACCTCGCAGCAACCCCTACCTGTCATCTCCGCCATGTCCCGGGCCGGGATGCCCATGACGCGGCCGCACGCCTCCATCTGCTGAGCCACCAGCGGCTTGGTGGGGGCGAGGAACAGCACCTTCCCCGAGGGGAACCAGCGGTAGAAGTTGTACATGACCACGGCGGCCACGAAGGTCTTGCCCAGCCCCGTGGGCAGGCACACGAGGGTGTTGGCCAGCAGCGCGGCGCCGGCCATGCGCTCCTGGTACGGGCGCACGGGCAGGTTGGTGGGGTAGATCCAGATGGAGCCTGCCGCCTCGCTGAACCCTTCCACCGGGCTGGGGTCGGCCGCGGCCGCGGCTGCCAGGAGCAGGTCGTCATCGCTGTCCCCACCCGCGTCCCTCGGCCCGGCTCCGCTCTCGGGTGCCCGCCAGACCTGCGGCAGAGTGCGCTGCCGGCCGCCGCTCATCCTCCCGCGCGCCGCTGCCCGCACGCCGCCATTTTAGCCCCGCCGCAAAGCCGCGGCTTGAAATCGCCGCCGAGAGGGAAGGGGAGCCGCCTCCCGGCCCTCCCCTTCTCCCTCGGCCGTGCCCCGGCCCTCCCCTTCCCGCAGGCTCCCGCCAAGCCCAAGGCAAATCCCGTTATCTCCCGCCGCTCCTCTCCGTTAGGGCGTTCACCGCCTGCCCCAAGGCGGTGCCATTTTGTCCCTCCCTCGGCGCCGCCGCTTAAATTCCCCACTGGAAGCTCTACCGGGCGTGAAGGGGAGGGTCCGAAGGCAGCTTCCCGATCCTCCCCTTCTCCCTCGGCGTTCTCCCAGCCCGCCCCTCTCCCTGCCGGGCGCCTTCCCAACCCTCCTCTCCGGAGGAGGAGCAGGAGGTGGGTGGGAAAATGGCGGCGGCCGCGGGTCGGGCGCAGCCTTGGAGCGCCGAGGAGCTGCGGAGCGAGGCACTGGCCAAGAAGGAGATCATCAAATTCCTGCAGGAGCACGCGGCGCAGGCGGTAATTGCGTGGGATAATAAATAATTCGGGGTTGTGTATGGGAGAACTGGTTTGTTTTTTTTCCCCAACATCTCACGCGCGTGTCCCGCAGTTCCTGGCGGAGCACAAGCTGCTGGGGCAGGTGAAGAACGTGGCGAAGACGGCGAATAAGGAGCAGCTGATCGCGGCTTACACGCAGCTGTTCCGCACGCAGGTGAGGGCAGGGGCGGCGGGGATGGAGCCGGGGGTCCTGCAGGGCTGGGGTGATGGACGTGCCTCCTCATCCTTTCCCCTCGCAGCGCTTCAAGGGCACGGACGGCGCCGAGAAGGCGGCGGAGAAGGCGAAGCCGGCCAAGGCGGAGGAGGCCAAGGGGAAGGCGGTGAAGGCTGAGGAAGCTGTGGAGGAGGTTGGTGTGATGCCCTCACTTCGCGTTTTTCGCGTGGGAAATCAAATTATCAGGGCCACCTGTCTCGGCGTAAGGGTGAGGGGGGAGATCAGGGAAAGGTTCTTCCCCCAGAGGGTGCTGGGCACTGCCCAGGCTCCCTAGGGAATGAATGGGCACGGCCCCGAGGCTGCCAGAGCTCCAGGAGCGTTTGGACAGCGCTGCCAGGGATGCCCAAGGTGAGATTGTTGGGGGATCTGTGCAGGGCCAGGAGCTGGGCTGGATGATCCTTGGGAGTCTTTTCCAACTCAGGAGATTGTGGGATTCTAAGTCTTCAAAAACCTGGTTATGGCAAGAAGTCTAGTGTTTGTACCTTGCCTTAACCTTAATCTGCTGCATTTTCCCCAAATATTGCAGCCCTGCAGTAACATAAATACATAATTCACTAACAGAGTGTCTTCTTTGATGCCTTAAACCAAGTGGTTGTTCAGCCTTGGATATCTGAGACTATTTAACCCACCAGTCATAACTCCTTTTTTATAACCTTAGGGACCACCAAAGTACACAAAATCCATTTTAAAGAAGGGTGATAAAACCAACTTCCCGAAGAAAGGAGACACTGTCCATTGCTGGTACACAGGAAAGCTGCAGGATGGGACAGTCTTCGATACCAATATTCAATCAAGTAAGGTTATGGAGGTGTAGATGTATAGATAAACTGTTTGAGTTGGTTGCAAATGCTCCTAGCAGGAATTAACTGGGATCTTTCAGCAGATTTGGGCAGGGGTTTGTCTCTTGACGGTGTGTCTGGGGGCATTCCTGACAAACAGCTTTATCATGGTGGTGTTGAGCTACCGGGTGTCCTGCAGTTCCCGGATCCTGATTTTCCATGAGGTAGTGCAGGGCAGTATTTTAGGACTGGCTGGTGTCAAGTGACACAGCTGCATCCTGCCAGCCCTGGCTTCTGGCATTCCAGGCCTGGGGAATGTGGAATGCAGGGAGTCAATCCAGGCTGGAATTGCTTTGGAGGAGAGCTGGTTCCTACAGAGCTCTGGCACCAGCAGTGTCCTGAAATTCTTTAAACAAACACGTCTTGGGGTCCTTCTGTGATAAATCTTTAAATACGGAGCCACTGGAATGAGAGGGATTTGAGTATTCTGGTGTATAATGTTCCCCGCTAGTGATTTTGTGACAGATCTGAGGGTTTAGGGGTATGAAATTGTGCAATACTAGAAAGCCTTTCCCAGCAGTGATGTCCCACACTCAGGAATAGTATTCCAGAGTCACTGGAATACTGTCTGTAATTCCTCATCCTTTTCTGTTTCCTTTTGACTTTCTTTGGTTCCTTAATATGTCCATGACTTGCACAGTCAGCTTGAGTAATTCAGAAATGAGCCTTTGGGGTTGAAAGATGCTTTGGTGCAGCTTGAACATTTAATGATGCTTTTAGTGCACAGCACTAGTATTTCCTCTGAAAATATGATATTGGGCTAAAAATAATTCTGTAAGAACAGGTATTTATATAAAGCATGATTGTAATGGTATTTTTACCCAGAAGTGTGGTGTGTGCTGGTGTGATGTTGAAGCAAACGAACGTAAAACTGTTTTCCAGGTTCAAAGAAGAAAAAAGCAGCCAAGCCCTTGAGTTTCAAGGTTGGCGTAGGAAAAGTGATCCGAGGTGTAAGTAAAGCATTAACAGCTCCCTCAGAATCGAGAGAGTTTCATTCTGTGGGATTCATGACTGGGGTGCAGTTTTTGGGCTGTTCTGTTTCTCGTGGAGGCAAATTGCAAGGGATTACACTGGGAGGGTGTAACATTCGTCTTCAGTCATTCCCTCCTTAGGCAGTGCATGGACAATACGCTCTGTTCCCCAGGATCAGCCCAGCCTTAGGATCCTGGGGCTCCAACCATCCCTGTTTGCATTCCCTGGGCTTTACTCTATGCCAGGGATGGACAGCCCTTTCCAGGGAGAAATTTTCCCAATATCCCACCTGAGCGTCCCCTGGCCCAGCCTGAGGCCGTTCCCTCTCCTCCTGTCCCTGTTCCCTGGGAGCAGAGCCCGACCCCTCTGGCTGCCCCCTCCTGTCAGGAGCTGTGCAGAGCCACAAGGTTCCCCCTGAGCCTCATTTGCTCCAGGCTGAGCAGGAGAAAGTCTGGAATGTGGGCCAGGACTGGAGCTGGGAAGGGGCTGTGTCCATGGCTCATGGCCGGCGCTGCAGGAGCAGCAATTGTCTGGGTTTGTCCCTGTGTTCATCCCATGTTTGTGAGTGCCAGAGCCTTCCCTCAGTGGGGACACAGCACCAAGCCCTGGGCACTCTCTGCTGGGCTGCTGGGAAGGGAATACTGACCCTGGGAATGCTGATTGCAAACAAGCGTGTTCCCATTGCTTCCCTGGTGTCATCCCTGCATGGGAGCACAGATCTGTACTGTGGGACTGGTGTGGGAACTGGGAACACCTGCCCCCCTGGAGGGTTCCCACAGTGCTGGGGAGGATTCCCGGGAGCCAGCAGGAAAAGCTGGGAAATGCAGTTGTTGTCCCTGCGGGGCTGCCTGGAGCTGGTGTTTGTCGTTGCAGTGGGATGAAGCCCTGCTGACCATGAGCAAAGGAGAGAAGGCCCAGCTGGAGATCGAGCCCGAGTGGGCCTATGGGAAGAAGGGGCAGCCCGATGCCAAGTATCCTTCCACAAGCTCTGACTCCTTCAGGAACCTGGGAATGCTGGGGGCAATGAGGTGCTTTATGGGCAGCAATATAATGGGAGGGTTCACTTGTTGCTCACAGCAGCCTCAGGATGTTCCCACACGGGGAGTTCAGGACTCTTCCTGAGGGGTGCAACTGCCCATTTCTTTTGGAGAAAAACCTGTGCACGGGGAACCTGCTGCTGTTTTCCACCTGCATTTTTATTCCAGCTGCTTCCAAATGCGTGTGCCTCATAGGATCCTAAGCAGTGTATTCAGACAGGAGGGGAGGTACCTGCTGCAGCTGTAGGGACGTTTAAATGTGGTCCTGGGATACAACTGAAGTAGGTGGTGGAGGAGTGATCCTGCAGTGTTTGATGCAGTCCTGTTTCTTTTTTCCAACACTCATGGAAGAAGGGAAGGGATTGTTCTCTCATGCTGTAATCTGCAGGGCTGCCTGGACACTGCTCCTGTGCCACTGCCCCAAACCTGCAGGCAAGGCTGGGGCAGCTCAGGTAGGACTGGGCTGTTCTGTTCCAAGGAATGGGAATAAGGAATAGGGCGTGTTAATGAAGGTGTATCCGTGGAGCTGTGTCCCCTGACAGCTCCTGCTGGATCCAGGATGTCCAGACAGGTCAAGGACACTCCACAGACACAGGAGAGGCCGGGGAGCAGCTGGGGACCCCCTGCCCAGGGAGAGATGGGGGCATTGCAGGGACTGTTTCCTTTCAGCTTCCTTAACATTTGCCAACAGGATCCCACCAAACGCTAAACTGTTCTTTGAAGTGGAACTGGTGGATATCGAATGAAGAATTCCCTGTGCTGCTGGGAATAAGAGCTTCCTGCTGGTGTTGTAACTCCTGGCTCCGGTTCCAACGGTGCCTTTCTAGCAATGAGTGCTGACTGTTGTCCCTGCCCCGCTGCTGTACAGTGACAGCCCCCACTAAACCAGTTTGTACCTGCCAGTGCCTCCCTTCTTTGTGTCTGTGCTCCCCCTGCTCCTCTGCTGGGCACTGCAGAGCCCCCAGGGCAGCAGGGACCTCCACACGCAGCCCAGAGCTCCCTCCCTCCCAGCCCTTCCTCCTGTGGAGCCCAATCCCACAGCATTCCCATTCCATTTCTCTGTAGAGGTATTTGACAGCAGCTCTGCTCACAGAGATCCAGGTGTTGCACAGGTGCTCCTGAGGAATCCCTGTGCCACAGCCCCTCCTGTGAACACCACCAGAGCTGAACTCAGGCATTCTCCCCCCTGGCTCCAATGAGGCAGTCCAAGAAAGCTCAGAGCACTACTGAATTCCTCGCTTTTATTACAAAAATGGGAATGATCACTTTGATCAAAATGAAAAAGGTTTTGCTCACACCGTGTACATGAAAAACTCTAAATACAAAACTCATCCCAAACACAGTTTGTGCTTTTTAAAAAAGAACAAAGGTGGTTTTAATCTCTGACCCCTCCCACACTACAGAACCCGTGTGGCAGCTCTGCCAAGGCCCCCAGTCCCAACAGAGGCCTGGAAAAGCTCCCTGACAGTTGGGCTGGGAGCGGGACAAGCCTTGGATCCAGCCCCGGGGCTGGGGCCAGGGCTGGGCAGCAGAGCAGCTCTGGGGCAAAACCAACCCAAAACCCCCACAGCTTCACCCACTCAATTATGGAATCATGAGACCAATGAGAATTCTGATACTCCATAAATTAGTGCAGGGAATTAAAAAAAAAAAAATCATTTATGGGAAATGAGAATTGTACAGAGACCATTTATCAGTTACCAGCACACAAATCTTGCTTCGCACATACCTCGTGAGCAGCAGCTCGGTTCACATGCAGAGGACCAAAAGCAGGTGGCACAACAGTTCTTTCACAGCCCAAAATTAGAAAAATATATTTTTTTTTTATTCCATCTTTGTTGAAACTGCAGCACAGTGAACTCCACTCCCTCCTGGGATCAAGTTGTGTGGTAATACTGTCCATAATTCCAGGCGTTCTGGTAGTTGTACTGGAACCAAACACAGCAGCAGCATCAGCCAGGATGTCCCTGCTGTACACAGAGCACCTGGGCCTGAGGCAGCACAGCCCACCCCACACAGCACCCTTGGGAATGCAGGAAAACTGCCGTGCCCATTCCCTGGGGAGCCTGGGCAGCGCCCAGCACCAGCACCCTCTGGAGGAACAACCCTTCCCTGATTTCCAACCTGACCCTCCCTGGCACAGCTTCAAAGCTGCAATTCCTGCAGTTCTGTGTGTGAAAACTCATTTTTCCCGGCCTAGCACTGCAGAGTCTCTGTGCTCGATAAGACTCCTCCCACTGCCTGACTTTGGAAAGAATTCCAGACCTGGCTGCAGGCAATCCCAAACTAGGGTTACCCAGGGGTTTGTGCCCCAGCTGCATTGCTGCTCTCCCCAGTCCTGGGGGTTCTGCACAGTCTAAACAACACTTTTCATTAAACCACTTCAGCAAAACTTCAAAAGGATTTTAAAAACATGGATGTGGCAGTTGGGACATTGGGTAGTGGTGGCCTTGGCAGTGCTGGGGGAACAGCTGGACTGGATGGTCTCAGAGGGCTTTTCCAACCTCAACAATTCTATTCCAAACTAAAATGCTCTGGAGGAAGAGCCCCAAAGGACAAACTCATTTTGCTGATTGTGCTGTGTACCAGCAGAACCCATTCCAAGCCATTACAGCAACTACTGCCTGGAAACAGTCACTATCCAGGCCCACAGGATAACAGTATCCCAAGGCCAGTCTGGGCAAAGCACTTCCAACACACCACAGCCCTGCTGCCCTCCCCCTGTCCCCTCCCTGTGTGACAGGACAGCCACTGAACTGCTCCCTGCTCCACACAGGAACATTTAACACTTGTGGAGCAGGCCCAGGAGGCATCAACATCCCCCAGGAGCTGAGGTTTCCCAGGCTGTCCCTGCCCAGCCCTGTACCTGGTACCAGGCATTGTAGTTGTAGGCTGCCTGGTTGACCTGCATGTCCCCATCCATGAGCTGCGCCGACGCCAGGTTTGGGTCCTCTGTCAGCAGCTTCTTCTCATCCGGCTCCTCCGAGCTGAGTGGGAACAGAACCCAGGATTGGCACCTTGGAGCAAAGCTGGGCATGTCCTCATGTGAGGGATGTTAGGTCGGGGTAAACAGTGTTCAGCTGGGTGTCCTGGGCCAGCAGGGTGAGGGGATTTGGGTTAGGCAAGGACAGTTGGTGTCATGCTTCAGAACAGGCTGTGTTTACATCTAGTGCCCAAACTGAGACAGCAGAGACACCTTTCTGCTCAGAGACTCATTTTAGCAGCACTGTTTGGCTTTTCTGTGAATACAACTCAAAAAGTTATTTTCTAAAAATGTTTCCATCCCTGGAAGTGTCCAAGATCAGGATGGATGGAGCTCTGAGGAACCTGTTCTATGGAAGGTGTCCCTGCCCATGGCAGGGGGTGGCACTGGATGGGCTTTAAGGCCCCTCCCCACATGAACCATTCTATGGCTATGTAAGGCAGCAGCACAGCTGTTTAGTACACACTTCAAAGGACTCAAATAAAGTGATCCTGTTCTCACATCAGTAGGTTCAAAGCTGACAAATACCTGCACATACATTCACAGATTAAAGAACCCCCCAGAGAGAGGCTGCTCCCTGCACTGCTCCCAGAGCTGCCCCAGCTCAGTCCATACCCGTTCTCCGCCCGCCGCTTCAGCGTCTCCTGCTCCTTCAGCAGCGCCTGGTGCTCATCGTAGGCATCCAGGAGCCTGGGGACAGCACAACCAGTCAAGCCTTGCAAATATTTTAAACACCTGAGCATTGTCTACTTGAAACGTTAAAATACAGCAAATTACAATGTAATAAATGTTAATGAGTGACCCACCACAAACACGGGAAAGCCAGCTTAGTTCTATTCCACAACAGCTCCAGTTCCCAACCTGCTGAACTTTCCTCACACTTAATGCAGTTTTTACCAAATTCCTTTATAAAGAAGTTTTCTAGAAGTTATTTGTGATTCAGCTGCTCCTTCAGTGCCTGCTGCTGATGTCACCCACAGCAGCATAGAGATGTGGAAATCAATATTTAAACATTGGAAATTATTACAATCCCAAAACAGCATCTCTAGCTTTTCCCCCATCCAGCAGGGATGAACAAGTATGGTTAATGCAGCACAAGAGTCCTGGCTAAAATTCCCACAAATACTGAAATACCCTTTCATCTGCAGCACCTCACAAAACCTGCTGCTTCTGTCAGTGTGCACTGCGTGAAAATAGTTCCTTGTACTCTTTCTGTGCTCTGGGATTATTTGGGAACTGCAAAATTCCTTGTGTTTGATCTGTCTCGGATCCCAAACTTGCACTGACTGGCAGCCATGCAGAGGCAGCAGAATTTAAGGACAGCTATTGTTAAAAACATACAAAGCAGAAAAACTGACTTGTCATTAATCCTTCCAGGTTATTTAGCTGCAAAATGTAAATAAAAACAATAGACAATTAAGAGGAAAAAAATATTGTAGTACTGAATTAAAAACTCGCATTTCTGGTGTATCCTCCCACATAAGTGCAGAGTTGTTAACCGTGCTCAACACTGAAAAATCCAACCAGTGCAGATTTGCAAACCTTTGGAAACTGGTTTTAGGCTCCAGAAAGAGCCTAAAGGACACCTGTGTCACAGACATGTCCCATTCCCTTTGGGGAGCACCTGCCTTCATAGGGCTCAGCGAGGGGAAAGCACAGGAAAACCTGGCAGGCAGCAAAGCTCTGCTCAGTGAGGTGCTGGGCATTCCAGATAAAAAAAGGTAATTATCTGAAAAGAGATTTAAAAATGTCTTCCTGATTAAAAATCTAATCCCGTTTAAAAATCTATTCCTGTTTAACACCAGGAGGTTGGTTTAGAAAGCAGCTGTTCCTTAGCCAAGGGCTGATGGCACAAAGGAAACAATTCTACAGAAGGCACTGACCCCACCCTTTCCCAACTGCTACTAGCACTCTCCGTGACCCCAGCTTGGCCACTGCCCACAGGACATCTTACTTGTTCACATCAGACCCAAAATCTTCCAGGAATTCCACTTTTCTCTGTGAGAATGTGATCCTCATTTTGATGGACAAGGCCCCATGGACAGCCTTGTCAAAGCAGCTCAGGATGTTCTCCTCGTTCTGCTTGAGGTCACCACTGTACTCCATCTCCAGCAGGTTCAGGTACAGTTTGGTGTTTTCCTGTGCAAAACAGGCATTAGGAGGTGCACACCTGACCTCTCACAGCAGGTATTTAACTCTGACAGTTACCACAATTCATCCCATCAATACACACAGCAACAGGCAATAAAGGGATTTTCCTTTCTCCCTGGGCTGGTTTGTTGCACAAACAGACCAGAAGTGACCAACACCACAGATCCAGGCGCTGCACTTTGCTGGCAGCATCCGAGTGCCAGACATTTCTGTGCTGACACAACCCCACCAGGTACTGCCCACACCAATAATACCGAACACACAGGGAACATTTAAGATCCTAAAAATTAAAATGCAGGTGGTAAAGCACATTGTGCCTCTGATGGGAAAAGGGAGTGCAAACTTCCGGATTTCCAAGCTTTGGAAATTTGGCGTTGGGACTCTGGCAACGTCAGTTTAGAGGGACTGTTGTCTCCATGCAGTAATGGGACATTACATCCAGTTACAACTCCTGTCATCACTGTTGCCATTTTTTACAAAATGCTTCAGAAAGAGAGAAAGACACCAGGATGGTTTGAGTTTTGGGTAAGACAGCCAAGAGGGAACACATACTTTGTCCAGTTCTATGGCTTCTGACAGCACTTTTCTTGCCTTTGGCAGGTTTTTCTGCACTTTGAAGAGGTGCCGGGCGAGTTTGATGGCATAGAAGGAGGCTTCACTGATGGATTTGGCATTCCTGACAGCATCTTCCAGCAGCTGCTCTGCCTCCTCCATGTTGCCGTGCCGGCGCTCCAGGCTCACCCTGCGCAGGCGGATCATGGCCAGCCCCAGGATGCACTCCTCAAACGTCTTCAGGATCCTTCTGGCTTCATCAATGTTGCCTGGAACAGCAGGGAGATGCTTTAGGATGGGGGAGATCCCAGAGCTGCCCCAGCAGAGCCCTCCCCGAGGCCAGGCTGCCCTTACCCTGCTGCTCCTCGAAGGCTGCCCACAGCATGTGCACCATGGGCTTCTTGGGCAGGTGGATGGTGCAGGCCCTGCTGTACACGTGCCTCACGCCCTCGATGCTGTGGTTCTCCATGTATTTGGCATACTAGGGTTGGAAACAGAGCAGAGACCAGCCAGGTTAAAGCTTGTATTTGTCTCTAAGAACATGCCAGAACGATAAAATTCTTTTGTTTAAACCCATTCAGCACCTTTATGGAACCACTAGACTAGTTTCTGTAAGGAAGGACGTAGAGAGGCAACGCAGTTGGCAAATGCAGCAGTCAAATCTGGTTGCAAGCAGACCATCTCCTAATGCAACAGATATAGTTATAGATGAACAACGTTCCACAGGGTACAAGGGTTAGTCACCAGGTCAAGGTGTGCACCAGCAGAGCTGTGAGCTGCCTCCCTTACCTTGATCCAGAAGTCCTCATAGAGGGCACATGAAATGACACATCTCTCAAAGAGGACCACAACTCGCTCGTGAGTGCCATTCTCTATCTCAAACTCTAAGTACTCTTTCCAGTTTTTCAGCTGAATTTTCTCCAGAGGTTTTACATGAAAGTAAGGCCTCTTGATCTGCAAGAGTCACAGGATGCAACTGGTGATTACAAACACACCATCAAGGGGGTTCCAACAATCAACAGTCACACAACCAATATTCAATTAATGCCATTTCAGTGATGAGGGCCCCAGTGACACCTCCTCATCTACTCAAACCAGGATTCTCCAGGTATGGATCAAGGGATTCACTGCAGTGACATTCCAGGCTAGAAACTTGTTTTCCTAGAAAGCTCTTTGAGTGCCAGTATTTACAAATGCAGGGGAAGGGCCCAAGGCAGCCCTGTGTCAGTGACATTATGGACACACTGGGCATTGCCCATATCCATCCACACAAGTGAAGTGCTCCCTGTGGCACATCCAGCCAACAAATTCAACTCAGAATTTGGTTCAGAATCATGACAAGGACAGACAGAGCATTGAACTGGACTCCTATTAAATACTTACATCAAACTGGTTATAGCAAGACCATGAATTTAGCATCATGTTGTTACTGATGGCTGCAAGAGGGGCTGGGTGGGATAGAGCTCAGCACAGAAAATTAAACATTGCTCTGTTTAAATTGCTTTGTCTGGCATCCTGCCAGAGATCCTTTGCTTTTCCTCACCATCTTTAATTATATTTGATTATGTCTCTCCCGTGCTGCAATTCCCTCTCAGATCCAAACCCATACAAATGGATGAAGAACTTACAGTAAATAAGGAGAAACATCCAATTCTTCCAAGGCACCTGAAATTTAAAGCCAATCCCTCCCTTCATGCACCTCACTGACTTCTATGGAACCCAACTCTCTTTTGCCATTTTGACCAGCTCACAGTCACATTCCTGCTAAAAACAGGTCTAAGCAAACCCCAAACCCTGGGTGGGATCTGTGCCCACCCACTTCACTGCTGTCCTTTACAGACACGTTGAATTCTACATTCATTTCCAGCTCCTCCCAGACCCAGCCTGTTGGTGCTACAGAGCAGATAAAGTCTCTGGTAGCAAGAGGCCACTCAGTTTCTCCCACCTTTCCTGCCCAAAGCCCACAGCTCCAGTGTTCTCCCAAGTTCCATAAATTTGCAGCTTAAGGCTTCCCAAGGCAGGAATCTCAGCCACACTCTGCCTGCTCTGCTCGTACAAAGCAGCTGTACCTCAGCTCTCTGGTACAGAGCTCACTGACAAAGGCTGCCCACTCTGGGCTGTCGAGGCACCAGTCCCAGTGCAACCCAGTGCAATAAATCACCCACTAGTTCTGACATCACTCAACCCATTAAAGAGTCCCTGAAAATCTGTCCCAGCTGGGTAACACGATGGACTTTTTAAAATAAGAAGTAACTTTAAAACAAGGAGCATGTTTGCCAGGAAGAGAAATATAAAGACTGTGAATGAAAACCTCAGATTGTTTTCTCAAATGTAGCCCAACTTAATTCTATAGCAAAAGTTGTACATTTGCAGTGATCAAACGATTAGTTTAATTAATTACTTTTAACATGTTATAAGTATATACATAGGAGGTCCAAAACAAAAGTTACAAGACTACGTGTGTAATGTGAAGATATAAAACCACAGGAATTCATTCTGCTTTGCGCACAGGCTTATCTTTCAAAAGGAATCCCCTCCATCCCCTCCTGCCTTTGCACCACCCCAGATGCACGAGGCAGCACTGGCTCTCAGTGCTCACTGGCTTAGCAAACATTACAGCACCTTGCCTCTCTCCAAACACTGCTCAGAGATCGTTACACATCAGGTGCCAGGTGCCTCTTCACAAGAAAAACGGCAAAGAAGTGCAACAGCTCAAACTCTGAATTGCAGTTCGAAGCCCCCTAACAGTCTAAGTTAAGGCTGTCTCACAAAATTCCCAGCTCCCAGTCGTTTCCAAGCCACTTGCTTGTGTTGCCTCATACAAGGCCCACTTACCGCTTCCTCAAACGTCCACCTCTTACTGACTTCATGCTCGTTGTGGTTAAATATCTCCTGATGGATCTCAATGATTCTGTGCCTCATGTTCTCTATCTCAGTGATCAGCTAGAACAGAATGTTAGAGAATGTAACACAGGCAGACATGGTACCAGCTTTGTGACTGCTTCCTGTGACAGTGACGTGCATGGTTTCTCCCCGAGTAGCCAGGGAAGGGCTGGGACACTGCCTGATGGAGGCTGGGCCCTTAGCACACACAGCTGAACTGGTTTTTATCTTATGGTAAAGCTGATTTCAGATTAAAGATGGATTTGGATCCAAGTCAGCCCTCGTTTCAGTGTGTCTTTTCACCATCAGCAACTCCTTTGGACAGCTCCAGGCTTTCCTAGGCCTGTAACAGTCTGAACCTGCCCAGACCACTGCTGATGAGGCGCTTTCTTAGACCACAGATCCCAATCTGCTGGTCTGGAATAACTACTATTTGTTCCTAAGGTTTTGTATATCACTTCTTTCACTTTCTAACTCATTTCTTTAACGCCTCTGCCAGCACAGGAAGGGGCTGTGCTGTTACCACACGAGCCAGAGGGCAGTGACGTGCAGGAGCTCTCTGGGCACAGCCAAAGCAGCTGCAATGGAAGCCCTGCCCCAGCCCCAGGGAAGGGAGGAGGTGGCAATGCCCACCCCGTGCAGGTACCTTGGCAGGGTCAGTGATGTCCTCGGTGCCGCAGGGCATCTCGTCCCCATCCTCGCCGCTGTGGCCACTGGCAGCCGCCAGCTCCCGGCGCAGCTGCACAAACTGCTCTGTGGTCAGGAAGTCTCGGGGTAGGTTGTTCTGGATGTGCTCTTTAAACCTAACAACAGCCACAAAGCAGGCGCTGCAAAGGGGTTGTTTCATGCTGCACTGCTGCCCAGCAGGGCACAACCATAAATCCCAGCGGGTTCTGCTTTACTTCATCGCTCCTCAGTGACACCAAGAGTGCTGCCAACTCACACCCCAAATGCAACTGCCACCACCCATCACCTTCACAGTGTCACGTGGCAAAGGCAAATGGCAGCAGGGCAGGCTGACAGAACCCTTGCCACGGAAAAGATGGCAAAGGACAAAATCAGGTATAAAGGAAATACTTTATTTCCCACACTAAGAGACATGTAGAAGTTACGGCGAGCACTGTGTGTAATTTACCTGAGGTTGCTGCTCACATCTCCCTACTAATGCAGAATTCTGTTATCTAAAACTTAACCAGGATTTCTCTTTAGTCAATTAAATTGGTGCTTCACCACACATGGGCACTGCACCAGAATTAACATTCAAAACTGCTCATTCCCATTTCTCAAAGACATCCTCTCTTCTTCCTCACACTTCCAAGGCCTGCCTTTATTCCACAACAAAACCTCTGAATTTACCCTCAAAGGTGCATTAGGACTTTAAAACAATCAGTCCAACCATCTGAGTATATAAACAAATAATTCCATAAAACTGAGTAACTGTTTCAAGTTTTTGTGCCGAGTGAGAATTTCCACCTTTCCCATGGCATCAACTCCCTGTTTTCCCTTTACCTCTGGAAGTGATGGCTGTAGAGCTGCGTTGGGATTCCCAGGATGCGGTCATAGATGGATGTAACTTCCCTTAGGTTTCCCTGGTCATTTTCCCAGTTTATATACATTTCCCAGAGTCTGTCAGAACGGAAATCTGTCCCAGCAGCCAGCACTGCATGTTCATAGGCTCTGGAAAAGGAAAGCATTTTACACTGGTTTCTGGATGCTGGGACAGAGCAAGGAATGAAAGTGCTGGCTCTTATTAAAGGTTATGTGCATCCTCATTTATTTAAAATTCACTTATATGAATCATTTACATTCTTCCAAATGTTTTCTAGATATCTGCAGCACGGTGTCAAGAGGTCCTCCAGCACCACCGCAACAGAGCAAATAAAGGCAACGGCAAAAGCCACTTGCAGCAATACAAGGTATTAGGAAAATAAACAACCTTCACTTTTGTCTTGTACAGACTCTACACCCACTACTGCTGCACTGTCACACCTAGAAGCTGTGCAGCAATTTCTGCAGCTTGATTCAGCTCCAGTTCAGAAATTAAGCTTTCTGATCGAACTCTAGTCCAACCCTTTAACCAGGTCCACTGCCAGGCACAGTGAGCAGACACATCCTAGCCATACCCTGAAAACCCCAAGCAATTAAATTCCAAGATTCTCAGTGCTGCACTAAGTATTTCTTAACATCCAGTCTGAAGCTTTCAAGTCACAACTTTTGCCTGTTGCACCACACTGTACTGTATCCCCATTCTTATGGAATTCGGCTCCACCATCTCTTAGAAGCCTTTGGAATGACACCAGGCTGTTATGAATTTGCCCCTTATCTCAAAAATACGTTGATCTGATCCCTCTGGTGTGTAACTGCATGGGTATCAGGCGGCTCCCAACTCACCCCCGGATGGTACTGTTAGTTTCGGGATCAGCGGGGTCCAAGGTTTCCTTTAGGAAGTTTATATAATGTATCCAAAGATCAACACTAAGAGGAATTGCCTGAAGCCCTCGGCGATAGACCTATGAAGAGAACATGAACTGTACTTCAAATCCTTAATGGGGTCCTAAGAGAGAGGCAACACTGTGTTATCCGGTGAACCTTAGAAATACTAATTACTGGAATTTTGTTTAAATAATCTACCATTACCATTCGGGTGGAGGTTGGATAGAACATGGCAATGTTCTGATCTCCACGTGCGGAGTCTTGATCTTCAAAGCGCAGCGGTCCCTGCATTCTGACCAGGTTGTGTGGGCAGGCTTTGGGGTACAGACCATAGGGCACAGACCCATTAGAGCATCATTGACAGCGTCTGACCAAAAATGCAATAAGATGGAGCAATTGTGACCAGCAAACCAACTATATTGTTTTGAAAATGAGTAATAAATGGAAGTGACAGAAAAGCCCTGCCCTACTTGTTAAGCTGCAGTGTAATACAGAGGCTTGCACTGCAAAGCTTGACAAACTGTAGAGGTTTAACGCACCTGCCAACAAAGAGAGAGAACATTAGCTCCAAATGCCACAGCAGGGACACGTGCAAACACGTCCCTCGAGCCCTGGCCGTGCAGGGCAGGCACTGGCAGCCCAATGACTCGCAGTGGGACAGTCATTGTTGGCTTTGGGACTGGTGGCAGTGCTGGCCCCGGGCCCTACGTACCTCGTCTGACTGCTTGACATTGTCGTGGCGCTTCTCCAGGTCCGCGTACTTCTTCCAGTACCCATAGCAGTAGGGGTAGTGTGTGAAAAACCTGTCAAAGGCTTTCCTGGCTGCTGGCAAGTGGTTCTGTGGGAAACAGAGAGAGCACAATCAGTCCTTCCCTTAGAAACAGCTTCAGGTTATTCTACAAACAACTATTAACAGTGTTTTAGAAAAGACTGGTGTTATTCTGATACTGAGCAACCCGAGCTAGTGGAAGGTGTCCCTGCCCATGGCAGGGGGTGGAACTGGATGAGATTTAAGGTCACTTCCAACCCAAACCATCCTGGCATTTTATGTAGCAAGGATTCCTGCCTTAAACTAGCATCTGTGACTAGCCTGATGTCCATGCTACATTTGCCACTGGAATCCCACGCCTTTAGTTTTCTTTGTTTATTTATTTCTGGAAGACTGAGGAGAAAGGGGCAGGTACTCACCTCCTGTTCTACATACTGCAGTAGATAAACCCATCCTGTGAAATCCTGTGGATTGTCCTCTACTACTTTCCAAAACTTGTCAAAATCCGGAGGGAAGCCAGCCTCGATATCTGTGGTCTGTAAACTCTCAATGTTTGGAATTTCGCTCTCCTGCGTGTTGTCCTCATTGAGATCCGGGGAGCTGTCTGGGGACTGCTCCATCTCGGTGACACTCATGATCTCCGTGCTGAAGTCCATGTGCTGCTCCTCGGCCGCGCTCTCGGCGCCGGCCTCCGCGCTCTCATTGCTGACTATCGGCTGCTGCTCCTCCTCCGTGCTCTCCGAGTTCTCCATGGCACAGCTGGGAGACTGGATCCTGTGGAAATAAAAGGGTTCAGTATTCCCACAGCAAGATTCAAGCAGAGCTTGGGTGTGGATCAGCAGCTCAGAGTGTCCCAAGTGCTTCAGGCATCCCTGTATTTCACCACAATCCCAACTGCATCTGCCTGACGCTTGAGCCTTGTTCAACAGTAAAAAATATTAACATCAGTCATAGATTTTCACATCTGCACATATTAAATCATTGTGGCTTTCTGAAAACTATCCCAGGGAGCTATCGAGGTGTAAAAGGGAATCGTTACAGTTTTCCTGTAGGAGTCCAGTGGAAGTTTATTCTAAATAAAGAATTATGATCAAATTCCATAGAATCATCCAGGCTGGAAGTTTTCTGAGACCATCAAGTTATCCCAGCACTGCCAAGGCCACCACTGACCCACAGCCCTAAATTCATTCAATTCTCCTACTCAGTACAAATCTTTCTTGCAAAATGCACAGGTGTTAAAACATGTCCTCAATGCCAAGCTAAAGCAAAGACAAGAATTACTGTCAGCACCAACTCAGTCCCCATTAGAGATGGCCAAATAAACCAAGCAGCACCAGAGGGCCACAGAAATGCTCTGGCTGCCCCTGACCTGCAGCCCCTCACTCCCTCCCACACCCAGTGCCAGGCGCTTCCTCCCACCCCTTGGGACAGACTCCTGCTTCCTCCTGGCCCTTGGGACAGACTCCTGCTTCCTCCCACTCTTCCTTTGATGTCCCTGCCAAGAGCCACTGCCTGGCCCTGCCCTGCTGTGCCAGCGCCAGGCCAGCCTGACCTGGCTGTGTGCCACCCTGCCTCGGCTGATCCCGGCCTTTCCTCCTGGAGCTGGAGCAGGGCCATGGAGCCAAGACTTCTCCATGCCCCTCATGGCTAAGGGATCCTAGGGAACACCACTCTGCAGGATACGACAGCTCCCAGCTGGGATAAAGGACAGTGTTGGACTGGCATCCTCACACACTGCACTGCCACTCCTGGTTCCTGCTATTCTCCTCAGAGCAGGTGGCAAATGCATTTGGGATTTAAAAAAGAAAGCAGAAGTCCCCATCCCAGAATTCTACAGAGTTCTTTCACACTGAAAGCCTGAAGAAACAACACCCGGACCACTGGTTTCGCTTTCACAAATACATGGATAGGACACCACTAGGTACTGGGGGGAAGTTCGTGGCAGAAAGAAAAAAAATGTCTCTCCCTTTTCAACTCCTGGGATAACAGTTCATGTTTTTCCAGGAGTTCCCCAAGCCCAGGAACTCTGGCACAATGCTAAAGAGTCCATGTGGCCTACCCTGCGAGATTCCTAATAACTGGTTTAAAAGCATTTCTATTCTCCATCATCTGGCAGCCACAGGCTTGGAGCAGCCTGGGACAGTGGAAGGTGTCCCTGCCCGTAGCAGGGGTGGCACTGGATGGGATTTAAAGTCTCTTCCAACCCAAAACATTCTGTAATCCCATGCTTTTGAAAACAAACATCATTTGTAAGTTGACATTAAGTTTCAAAAAGTATTGCTGTGCTCTACCAGTGCAACAGGCAGAGAGACCTGGGTCATTCAAAGGCTGCTGCTGCAGTTCAGAAGGCACCCCGTGAAGGTTCTAAAATGGAGGGTTAAGCAAAGGCCTGTGGCACTAACAGCAGCCCCAGCACTAGAAATAGTAATTAAAAGCTATTTACAGCTCTAAAACTTGAGGTAACCAGTGAGAGAGGTAACTAGAGACAAGACAAGAGAAAATGGCCTCAAGTTGAACCAGGGCAGGTTGACATTGGATATTGGGGAAATTTCTTTTCCAAAAGGGTTTTCCACCCTTGGCACAGCTGCCCAGGGCAAGGGTGCAGTCCCATTCCTGGAGGGATTTAAAGCCATGTGGATGGGACACTTAGGGACATGGGCCAGTGGTGGCCTTGGCTGTGCTGGGGGAACAGTTGGACTTAATGATCAACCTTAACGATTCCATGATTTCATGGATTTTACCATTTTTAGAAACGCAGAAATTGATGAGCTGAACTTTTTCTGATATTTCACAAATGTTTTCTCCCTCTAGCTGGTTCAGAAGACATAATCCATCTTAAAAAAACAGCCCTCCAAAACCAGCTGTCTTCAGATTAGGACAGAAAAATGAGAGAGAAGCAGTACTGGATCACCACACAAGGTCTGAGCTGCACACGAGATTTCAAACTGAAACCAAGTCTGTCTGACAGCTGTTCCATCCAAAGACATTCCAATCTTGTCTCTGGAGTATCCCAAAATCTGACAGCAATCAGATTCCATGGTTTAAATCAGACATCCATGGTTTAAACCAGCCAATGCAACAGGCCATGCCTAGGCCACCAAACCCCACCAGTCCAGCGAGCTCCACAGCGGGCATGAGCCTGAGGCACACCAAGGAAACTTAATTCTGGGGTTTCCACCTTAATTCCAAAGGATTTTATATCACACAGGCTAAATAACTAAATAAAAGTATCAGACAGCTACACACACTGGTATTAAATAATTGATGCCAACATGTATTATTCAGCCTGTTACCAGCAAAAAATTGCTGTACACAAAACTGCTGCTCCTAAACGTGAATAAACTAATGGCAAACAAGCAGGGAAACTGCAGAGGGGCAGGGGCAGGAATGTGGAGCCTTATCTGAGCTCTGCCCGGAATGCTTCATTCACACCCCTGATAAGGCGCTGCTGGAGCCTCCCGGGGCAGGGCCGGGACCGCCCTGAACTAGCGCGGCTGTGCCGGGATTAGGTTTGAATCACGGAACCATTTACTTTGGAAAAGCCCTCCAAGGCCATCGAGTCCAAACTGTGCCCGATGCCCGCCTTGTCCCCAGCCCAGAGCTCTGAGTGCCACATCCAGGCCTACCCTGGACACCTCCGGGGATGAGCACTCCAAAGCTCCCTGGGCAGCCCCTGCCAAGGCCTGACCACCCTTTCCATGGAGAAATTCCTGCTCATGTCCAACCCGTGCTTTCCCTGGCGCAGCTCGAGGCCGTTTCCTCTCGACCACGGCCTCTGGGGCCCAATCCGAGCAATAACGTCACAAACCGCGAGGCGCGGAGCGGCTCCGCGCGGGCCCGTTACTCGCTCAGCGGCTGTTCAGCGCAGAAAACGGAGTTACGGTAACACAACAGGGATATCCTGTACGGGTGGATCCACTGCGGTCCACCCCTAAGGAAGAGTTCACCCCTCGGGCAGACCCGAGGCCGGGGAGCGGCCGCGGGAGGCGGCGGGGCCGACACGGCGTTCGCAGCGCCCCGCGCACGGCCCGGNCCGGGCCTCGCGCACCGCGCACGCGCACAGCGCCCCGCGCGCGCGCACCGCCCGCGTGCCCGCCTCCACCCGCGCGTGCGCACCGCCACCCCCTGCCCCCCTTCACCGCTCCGCCCCTTCCCGCCAAATGGCGGCGCTCCCCTCAGGGGCTGCGAAGTGAAACGGATAATAAAATATTACGCGTTTACGGGAATAAAATAAATAAATACAGCCCCGTATGGAAACACCTTCTAGAACCGTTTGGGTTGCACGATACCTCCAAGATCACCCAGTCCCACTGTCCACCCAGCACTGCCACTGTAGCCCTTAAACCACGAAACCAAGTTATCCACGCCATGTCCAGTCCTTCCTTGGACACCTCCGGGACAGATCCCGCCAAGGCCTGACCACTCTTTCCATGGAGAAATTCCTGCTGCTGTCCAACCTGAACCTCCCCTGGCCCAGCCTGAGGCTGTTCCCTCTCCTCCTGTCCCTGTTCCCCGGGAGCAGAGCCCGACACCCCCCGGCTGCCCCCTCCTGTCAGGAGCTGTGCAGAGCCACAAGGTTCCCCCTGAGCCTCCTTTGCTCCAGTGCGAGCCCTTTCCCAGCTCCATCCCCTTCCCTGCTCCAGCCCCTCGATGTCCCTTTTAAAGTGAGGGGTCCAGAACTGATGTCAGGATTGGAGGTGCCTCACAGTGCCAGCACAGGGAGACAGTCATTGTCCTGGTCTTGCTGCCATACTATTCCTGGTCCTGGCCAGGTGCCATCGGCTTCTTGCACACCTGGGCTCATGTTCAGCCACTGCCACCAGGTTCCTGCAAGCAGAGCACCTCTTGAGCCAGTCCTCCCCACCCCTACGCAGAAATACATCTTTGTACAGAAATAAATCCCTTTATTTATATAGCCCGTTGTGTCCCGTGTCCAATGTGTCCAGAGCCCGCATCTGGGGAAGGAGAAGGGTCAGGGTTTGTTCTCCCCCCTGCCCACCCCTGAGACAACAAATACTGCACCACTGCCTGTGGGGGTACAAAAATACATGTGTTTCACAAATAGCACTGCATCACTGTGTCCAAGATTCTCTTCCACTGTTCCATGTAAAGCGCAGTGCTGATGTAACCGTGTGGTTCTTCATGAGCAATCCAGGCTCAGGTGCTGGGCCGGGGCCTCTGAAGGGAAGCCCAGATGGGCTGGAGCAGCTCCTCCATGCCCATGCTGGTGACAACGAGGGGAGCCGGCCCCACACTGCCCAGCACAGCACTGTAGGCTCTCCCAGCATGGCCCAGTTCTGCCCCACAGACTGGCCCAGTTCAGTCCTGCAGGATGTCCCAACAGCCCAGTTCAGGCCCTCAGGCTGCATCAGCACAGCCAAGTTCAGCTCGCCAGGCTCTCCCAGCCCAGCCCAGCTCCGGGGGCTCTCCCACAGCTCCCCCAGGCACTGCAGGCACAGGGGACATTCCAGTCCGTGTGTCCGGCTCAGGCGGCGCTGGACCGTCACCTGCAGAGATGCAGATGTTATGTTCCCGTCTCCAAAAGCTCCTCCAAGCTCTTCCTGATGTGCGGGGGCTGAGCTGCGGCGTGGGCAAGCAGGCTGGGGCCCATCTCTGCAGACAGTGCCTGGGCTAAGCTGGCTGTGGCCATCCGGAGGCTCCCACCAGAGCCGGGCACGAAGCCGCTGCCGGCAGCGCTGCCCAGGAGGTGCCACAGCAGCGGCAGCACCTTCTGCTCCACAGCGCAGGGCTTGCGGGGGTACAGCTCCGGCACCAGCTCTGCAGGGCAGCAAGCAAGGGTGGGGAGAAAAGAGTCATTTAAAAGACAATTTAGATGTGATCCCCAGCTTTGGGAGGGGTTAAAAGCACTTCGAAGCACTTTGAAAGCACTTCTCAAACAACTGCCGCTGTGCACAGGCGTTTGGTGTTGCAACATCTGCAGCTCCCATAAAAAATACCAGATTTCTCCACAAACACGCCTTTAATCCTCTCCCAGGAGTTTACACAGTAGCACCAGTGCTGCTGATAATTACATTTTTCCATTAAACTAAAAAGCTAAAAGAAATAAAGGGGAATTTAGGTTGGGTTTTTTTCAGTTAGGATTCTCATAAGGACCTTTATTTATCACAGTGTAAGGTCTGGTATTTCCAATTTCCCCTCCATCTCACAAACAAACAGTAGATATTTAAGAAGAAAGCAGCCTTATGCTGTAAATATAGAATCATAGAATGATGGAATATCCTAAGCTGGAAGGGACCCACACAGATGACGAGTCCAAATCCTGGCCCTACACAAATATCTATAAAATATCTATAAAAACAAATATATATGTTTAGAAGATGGAATATTTTTCCTACTTGGACCATGAAACCACAGAATCATTTTGGCTGCAAAAGATCCTCAAGCATGAATTCAGTGTTTCATTAGCAAATATTTCCCTCATTTCCAGAACAGCCTCTTCTGATATCTAATACAAACCTCTCCAAAAATCCCAGCAAGAGAGGGACGGTTTAAAGGCTGCTGTTTAACACCCTCAAAAAGCATAAATATAGGGATATTTCAAGAACAGCCTGTCCATTGTGTTATTGAGTTCCATTTCACACAGAACTGCTCAGAAAACAAGCCAAGAAACATGTTTGGTTCAAGCATATTTCCCATAAAGACATTCCTTGTTCAGTTAAAACATGGAAATTCAGCCTTTCTCAAGGAATCCTTCCCTGGGAGCGTGGGGAGGCCCTGGCCCAGGGTACCCAGAGAAGCTGTGGCTGCCCCTGAATCCCTGGCAGTGTCCAAGGCCAGGTTGGACACTGGGGCTTGGAGCAGCCTGGGACAGTGGGAGGTGTCCCTGCCCATGGCAGGGGTGGAATTAGGTGGAATTTAAGGTCGCTTCCAACCCAAACCAGTCTGAATTCCTGGCAAGACCTTGAGGGAATGAGCACTGGGAGAGGGAATACAAAGGCATATTAAAATTAATACATGCTTAAACTATTTATGCATCTTAATCCTTAAGATACTTAAATATAGAGGATATTTAAATTTAAATTAAATCCTAAAAGTATTTATAAATATTTATAAATTCCAGGTATTTATAAATCTTCATCTGACTATACAGTACCACTACTAATAATAATCCTTTGTTTTGTCAGCAATAGAATTAATTTTCATTAAAGAGCTGAAATGTGACAACTGCTGCACAATCTCCTGAAACAGAAGGTACAGAGCCACCTTCACCTTGCAATTAATTTCCCTAATTAAGGTGGTACCCAACCAAGCAAACAAGCAAAGGAGAACAGCACTTTACCAGCCAGCTTTTCTGTCAGGTCCTGCTTTGCTTTTCCACTCAGGAACTGGGCTTTTGTGCAGAAAGGCTGCAGGAGCAGGGAGTTGTCTAAATGCAAAGAGCAAAAGATGTTAAATTCTTAAATGGAACATTAAATTATCTGGAAATAAACACAAGATAGGAAAATGTAAATAAGAATCTTACTTATATCAACTTCAGAAACCACAGTGATAAATTTAAAGGCTTAAAAGTATAAAAACATATTCTTAAAAGAATCCTGCATGGTTTGGGTTGGAAGGACCTTAAATCCCATCCCCTCCCACCTCTGCCATGGCAGGGACACCTCCCACTGTCCCAGGCTGCTCCAAGCCCCAATGTCCAACCTGGCCTTGGGCACTGCCAGGGATCCAGGGGCAGCCACAGCTGCTCTGGGAACCTGTGCACCCTCACCACAGGAAACCTGCTACGGAAAAATAACCAAACCACTCCTGAGCAACATCAGGGTGATTTGTGTGCCTTAACAAGGCTGAGAATAAACTCAATGATTTTTACACAGTGTAACAACTCTGTGGAACTCTTGGAAGGAGTAACAATTTCAATCCGCACTTAATCACCACAATTAAAACGGTTTCAAATTAAGAGAGAGTAAATCACTCACCTAAGTGTTGACACAGAGCCTGGATAACGTTTGTGGCAGCTGCGTAAATCCCTGGATTTTTGGAGTTGAGGTTGTTGTCCACTATGGCAGGAATTAACATGTTGATCACAGGTGACAAATTGTCTTTGAGCAGTGGAATCATCTTGTGCATGGTCTCCAAAGCCACCTGGTTCACTTTGCTGTTGGACTCATGTAAGCGAGCCTTGAAAGCATCAAAGATCTGGAAAAGCATCCAAACAGCACTCATGGAGCTGGGAATGAATGCTTGAGGTGGAAAGCACATTACCTGCTTTATTGTTACACTTTAATTGTCTGTCTTGGCAAAAGATGGCTCTGATATCTCCAGGAGTTGGAAACAGATGGTCTGTAATGCCCCTTCCAACCCAAACCACTCTGGGATTCTGGGATATGCAAATAGCTGAGATGACTTTTTGAGCAAGGCAAGCAACATTTGCTATTTTAACACCATACATTATTCAACCGTCTCGCACCTCACGTGATCTGAACCCCTTCTGTGCAAGGGACTCCAGGCACAGTAACTCTCACTTTGACTCTTATTTCCTGCAAGCCGGGATTTTTAGGGACACATGGCTCTGTTCAGCACAGGGGATGTTTGAATGGTTTCAAACCCATTCCCAGTTTGGATACCAGGAAGTTCCACAGCAGATTTCTTCGTTCCACACAGCTGGAGGACAAGCTTGAGTTTCCTTTCATTGTATCTATCTTTAATTTACTCCTGAAGAGCCTCCTTTCCTATTAGACCGGATCCTCATCCTGAGCTTTAGCGTAATAAAGACTTTCCTCACCTTTTCCCACACAAAAAACTTGCAACTCTTCTTCAGAGACAGGCTTTCAGCTCCTGATTAAAGTTTTCTGCTTTTCTTTTACAACTATTCCACTATTTTGGTATTTACCCAAGAGTGGCATGAAGAACAGCACACAGGATTCCAGAAATCACGGAATGGTTTGGATGGGAAGGGATGTTAAAGCCCATGGCCATGGCAGGGGCACCTCCCACTGTCCCAGGCTGCTTCAAGCCCCAATGTCCAACCTGGCCTTGGACACTGCCAGGGATCCAGGGGCAGCCACAGCTGCTCTGGGCTGTAGTTCAGAGGTGCTCTGAGTGAAAAATTCCATGTTTTCCCTCCTATTCCCTTCCTTTACTCCCTTCATGGCTCACACAGACCCCCCTGCTCCTCGATGCTCTCTGTTAATCATCCTTATTCCAAGAAGGACCAAGACTTTGATCAGAAAACTTTGTGACCCAGCCCTGAAGCCCTTTGAATTCCAACCTTTTCCTGGAATTACCTTGACAATGTTGGCGACCACCAAGGCTGGGCTGCTCTCCGTGTCCGACAGCAGCTGCCGGATGCCGTTGATCCGCTCCCGGAAGTCTTTGGCATTCAGTAACCCTGTAATGTCTCGAACGTATTCCTCACTTTCCACTGCACTGCGAGGAGCTGCCCTCCTTGGGGCTTCCTGGGCCTCTGTGGTGTCCCTGGGGGAAAGGGAAATGTTATTCCATGAGCCATGTTGGAACAGGAGGCTCATCCCAGACATTCTCTTCTTATCTAAATGCAAATATCAAGAGTAAACAGAAACTTTCCCATTAAACAGGGTGATTTAAAAAGAAATCACTTAACAGTAGCTGTTTCCGAAGTCTTACATCCATTCTGCTCCAAATGCCGCTGGTTTTGTGACCAATAACAACTGGGAACTTCCCTCACATCAACGAGTCAACACCACCCCCCCAAAACTTACTGTAGTTTAATTCTTTACTCTCAAAGTACTTTAAAGACTGACCCCAGACCAGGTGTGACCTCAGCAACGTGCCATGCTAAGGTGGAAACCCAACAACTCTTCCTATTGAATATTTAGAAGCAAATTTCCTGTGGCACCTGATTTTATTAGGAAAGAATTATAAAACCTATGGAATCACTTCTCTGTCCAGGTAAGTATTTACAGACCACCCAGGCAGAGTCATAAGCTCATTGCTAATTCCTGAACAGAAAGCTTGGACACAGAATGGAATAAGCAATCAAAATTTATCAGTAAATGTAGAATCAGTTATTATTTTGAATTGTGGAGGGTGTGTTAAAGCAATCTGGTCCTGAACAGACACACTGCAGTCTGTTCACCCCCCATGAACTCTGTATTCTTGGATGCAGTTTTCAGCTTGCTTTAAATTTGGGGGTGTTTCTTTTTCAATTCATTGAACCACAGAATCAGGGAATGGTTTGGGTTGGAAGGAACCTTAAAGACCACTCAGTTCCACCCTTGCCAGGGTGGGCAGGGACACCTCCCACTATCCCAGGCTGCTCTGAACCCCATCCAACCTGACCTTGGACACTTCCAGGGTTCCAGGGGCAGCCACAGTTTCTCTGGGAATTCTATTCCAGCACCTCCCCACTGTCCTAGAAAGGATACAGTGGAGTGTCCATATTGTTCTTATATCCCAAATCTATCAGCCAGGGACACTGTGTGTGTGTGTGTGTGTGTGCTGCTATCGTGGTTGTTTTCAAAATCCCCCCACCCAGGCATTTTGTGGCATTTCCCCACGTGGTGTTGGCTGGTTGGTCTTTGCTCAGGCAAATGTGCGGTTTTTCTTCCCTTTCTGGATTCTCTGTTCATATTTGGTTTTCCCCTCAGCTCAGAGGGACTGCAGTGAGCAGCTCTGAGCTGCCTTAAGGGTGAATTCTGTGGGTGCCTGGCTGCAGTCGAGGAGGTTGACCCTGGATGAGCTGTCAAACCTTCATCTGCTGCTGGAACTGCCCCATGAGGTTCCTCCCTTCCCAAGAGGGATCTGACACCAGCTTCTCCCTTTGTCCTAAAACTCAAGGCCATCCCTGCTAGGAATGGGCATTTCCAGCATTTTGGGTCTCTCCTTGTTCCTGTGGAGTTCCTGAGATGTAGCACTTTGGTAGCTACCAGTTATTTACACTTTTTCTCCTCTGCCTGTTGGCATTCTGTTTGTTAATAAATCTTACTTTTTTCACTTAAATCTATTCGTTCCTTAGTGCTGGAAAGGGATTGATTGGAATCAAGGGGAGGTTGATTGGAAATTGACTGGAGGTTGCTCATTTCAGAGTGCCCACCTCTTCAAACTGGCTCAAACCAAGCCAAGGTGACACTGCTGAGCTGGCCCCACCACAGAACCAGCTCCCAGAGGGGTGGGAAGCGACACACTCTCTTCCCTGACAGATCCTGCAGGAGCAGTAGAAAACGGGAAGCAGCCAGATGGAGCCTCTGTCCACATCCCGGGGATGGGCAGTGACCACTGAAATAATTGTATGTGGATATATTATATGTACAAATGTATAGATACGTGAGTTTGCAGTTCAAATGTATGCATTTGGGCATCAATTAGATGATACGGAAAAAGGGATGGGATGTCCTGGTTTAATCCATAATGTCACTGTATCCACATCCATCTGAGCCCAAAAATTGTTATCTTCAAGACCTAATAAAGGTCAATATAAGATCTGTAAGAAGATAAAACAAAATTAAAACTGGTCAGAGAATGATCTAAATCCTTCAGCATCCCCAGTCAGGGTCTAAGTAAGTCCTTGGTGTCCAGGTATGTGCCCCAATAGGCAATTTGTGCTGTGGATCCAGCTAGGAATGGTTTTCCTGAGTCTTGGATGATGCTGCCATGAGTCCATTGGATCTACATTGCCCAGAGCAGCTGTGGCTGTCTCTGGATCCCTGGAAGTGCCCCAGGCCAGGCTGGACAAGGCTTGGAGCAGCCTGGAATAGTGGAAGGTGTCCCTGCCCATGGCAGGAGTGGGAACAGGATAAGCTGTAAGGTCCCTCCTAATCTAAACCATTCCACAGTTCTGTGATTCCATGCTGTGAATTCCAGGTGCTTTGTGTACTGTGTTTATTTCCTAGATGATCAACAGACAAATTAACTTCAAAATGCACAAAGCCATTTTAATATAAGCAGTCACTCTATTTTAGAGTTTCTCTGGAACGGGTCACAACTTTCCTTTCCCTTCAGGTCCGTTTGATTTTCACAGCCCTGTGCGGCTGTTTCTGTTCTCTCTCCTTGGCCAGGCTCCTCACAGGATAAGCACTGGAGGTCATTACCTGTCCTGGATGTTGGGAGCATCTCTGCAAGTAGAGGACGACCTCAAATGTCCAACATTTCCAGTCTGGGAACGCTTTCCTTTGGCTGAGGGTGTATCCAATGGCATCTCCCCCAGGCCCTGCACAAAGGTACAGCAGGAATTCATGGAGCAAGAGCACCACAGGGAATTAACGTGGCTGCAGTGCTGGAGACTGACTACACCCAACAGCCCCCAGGACACCTCTACCTGTCCCAGGTGCTAAACAAGAGCTTCCCCACACACCTTCTCTCGGAGGCTGCCAACGGTTTCCTTAATGTAAGGCAAATCCTTGGCTGGCACGAACTTCTCCAGGGTTTTATCGAAATCGGGATGAGCCATCATGCTGAAGAGCATCCTCCTCCCGTAGTACCTGCAGGGAGAGCAGCAGGACATCCACAAATGGGGACTGGCTTTGTCACGGGGTCATTCCAGGGGTGTGATTCCTAAATGGAAATATGCAGGGAGATTGTGTCCAGGGAAGAGAGGGAGCTGGGAAAGGGCTCAGGCTGGAGCAAAGGAGGCTCAGGGTCAACCTTGTGGCTCTGCACAGCTCCTGACAGGAGGGGGCAGCCAGGGGGGCCGGGCTCTGCTCCCAGGGAACAGGGACAGGAGGAGAGGGAACGGCCTCAGGCTGGCCCAGGGGAGGCTCAGGTTGGACAGCAGCAGGAATTTCCTCATGGAAAGGGTGGTCAGGCCTTGGCAGGGGCTGCCCAGGGAGATTTGGAGTCCCCAGACACTGTTTTGGAGGTCTTTTCCAACCTCAGTGATTCCATGATTCTAGGATCGCTGTTGACATGAGCAACCAGTCCCCTTTCCATCCTCCCCCTGAGGATATACTCAAGGATCACTATTAAATTAACTGAGTAAATTAATTAGAACAACCCCACTTCCACTGCCTTTAGTGGAAGTGCTGCAGCCTTGTCAACCAGAGGTGTGGATCAGATCCAAGTGTGGATCCCAGATTCCCTCTGTGGCTGCACGTCCTCTGTGCCCAGAGGTCTTTTCCAACCGAAACGATCCTGTCATGCAGGGCACACCCCCACAGCCATGCACAGCTTCCAGCCAGCTGGAATGCACTCCCTGAAGGAATACTCACCGTGTTTGCTGGGAGCTGTCCTGGGCAAACCTGGCTATGGCAGGGAGGAGCCGGTCAGCCACGGCTTTGGCTCCGGCCAGGATGCGCTCGGGGCCCATGCGCTCCACGATGTCCCCGAGGTGCTGGGCTGTGCATCTCCTCACGGCCGAGTGCAGGTGGCTGGGGAGGGAAACTGTGCTGAGGGACAGCCCCTGCAGGGCTGCTCCCAGCATCCACCTGCCCTACCAACACGCTCATGGAATCACGGAATCCTGGATGGTTCAGCTTGGAAGGGACATTCAAGCCCATCTCATTCTGCCCCGTGCCCTGGGCAGGGACACCTTCCACCACAGTTATTCTTGTTGGACACAGGCAGGGAGGTTTTAGAATTTCATTTCTAATTTTCCTTCAAATAATTTTATTTGACAAAGCACATGACTGTTCTTTCAATGAGCTCTAAGAAAAATCAGTCCCTGTGCTCAGGGACACATCCTGGGCACTTTCCAGCACTGTAAAATTGAATTAAGCAGTGTTCAATTGACTTCTAAAGATCCTGCAGGAGTCTCATGTTTTGTTTAAAATAAACACCTGTGCTGATGCAAAGGCGAGAAGAGCCACGATCAGCTTTCAAACCCGGCAGCAAAATGGCCCTTTAATCTAAATCCTGCTGCCTCTGCTGATCCCACTTGCATTCAGAAACACAATCCTGAAAATTCTAACGTCTCCAATTTTATATTTGGATTAAAAAACCTGCTTTGAGCACAGTTTGTAACTCCTGCTTTGAGCACAGTTTGTAACTCCTGCTGCACTTTCAATGGGAAAACAAGAAATGCGATGCTGAGAGCCCTCACTCCATGAAGCAAACAAGCCCCTGCTTCCCAGGAATGCTGCTGCTCATGGAAACAGCTGGAAAACATTTGTGCGCACACAATATTTTAGAGCTAAACACAGTTCCTACAGATAGAAACAGGATTTTGAATTTCCTGAAGTAAAATCACTCTCAGCTCTGTCCCTGGAATTGTGCCTGGCTCTTGGATCATGTCTCTACTCATAGAATCCCAGACTGGATTGGGTTGGAAGGGACCTTAAGGCTTATCTTGTTCCAGTCCTTGCCATGGGCAGGGACACCTCCCACTGGAATTATTCTTGTGGGTAAAGTCAAACCAAACTTTGGTGCTGATGGAGAATCAGTATTTATGTCTAGTCAGGGTTGCCAGCATTAACAGTCACGATCACAGCAGGCTTGAAAGGATCTGAGCAGAAACCAGGTATGTTTTAAGAGGTTCTATGAATTTTAAGTGACACCATAATGGAAGGTTCATATTGTGGTGAATGTAAGCAACCCCCTGTATCAACCCAATTTAGACAGAACATCCCTTGTGGCATTGCAGTTGTGTCAAACACCCCTTTTCACTTCCTGCTGAGACACAAACTTCCCCTTTGAGAGGTAATTCCCATATTCCTGGTCACAGCCTCTGGAGCTGAAGCTGCCATGTGCTCCAGGAGCTTTCCTGCTGGCATGGGCAGAGCTTCCTGAAGCCAGGCCTGGACAAGCTGCACCTTTAGGCCATGCCTGATGTGTTATCCATGAGTTAGGAAAGGCTTCTTAGCTGTGAACAGATTAATCTGTGCTCAAATGCTGTATTCAGCCTCGCAGCTCAATTCTGATGCCTTGAGGTATCAGAAAACCTTCACAAATTCACAAATTGGAGTGGGAAAACCCTTACAGGTCAAGAAAACCCCTCAGCAGGTGAGTTTGAATCTGCCAGGGAAGGTGGGGAGGTCTGGTAAGACACTTCTGACCTGGAGGGCCAAGGGTCTCTGAAGCCAAGAAGAGAGAACCCACACAGGGCACTGCCCTGGCTGCTGAATTAAAGCCACGGGCAGTGACTGCCTGCTGCTCCTCGATGCACAAAATCATGGAATCAGCCTGGCTTGGGCTGGGAAGGACCATAAATCCATGGGCAGGGACACCTTCCATTATCCCAGGGTGCTCCAAGCCCCATCCAACCTGGCCCTGGACACTTCCAGAGATTCAGTCAGTTTAAATCCCAATAATTCATAAAGAACTGAAATCCCAAGGCTGATTTCTGCTTTTCAGTTTAAAGACCAGGAAACTGCAGTACAGCTGTCAGGAGACAGAATCCACAAATCCCACAACCACCAGCTTCCCGGGAAACAGACGAGGAAAGAGAACATTCTGAGTCAAGACTGACTCTGAGGATTTGGAGCTGTGCAGGAAATCTGTGGAGGGATTTGGAATGGAGCACCTGAAATGTGTCATGAAGGGAAATGTAGCCTGGGAAATGTCACCAAGGGGTGGCAGAGGACAGAGGAAGCACCAGGGAGTGCACCCAGCTCAGATGTGGTGAGCAGTGAATGAGGATGGAAAAGGAAAATGGACTGAACAGGGCCAGGGAAAGAAGGGAATTAACTCCAGAAAAGAATGGCCACCAGCACTGAGAAGGAAATTAAAATGCAGACACACAGGCTCAGCCTATACAGCAACAGGACGTCAAGCAAGATAGATGCAGCTCAAGAATTGTAAGTTATAAATCAGTTTTCTAAATAAAGAGGGGTGCTGAAAACTGGACAAGGCAGGAATTGCAGAGCAAAGGAGGAAAAGAACATTTTGTCAGCTTTACCAGGCAAAGCAAAACAGCAGCTCCCTAAGAACACCACAGTAACAGCAAACACAATTACTGAAGTGGTGCAAAACAGCCAGAAAATAACCAAGCTCCAAAATCAACAGCCAGCTTCTTACATAATGCACAGGAAGAACAGAGGGGCTTTAATTTAATTTATGTCAACAAACGTTGCCCTGGGTAGAGATTTAGCAGAGCTGACTTACTGGATTTTCAAATTTCTGTCTACTGTAAATTGATTTGATGTTAAGAAGCCTACATTTGATAAATTTACTCTATTGACAATATTCTTTATAAAGTCTTTATAGGAATTACCTTTGCCCTCCATTTATAAGAGAACAAAGTGCACGTGCTGGAGTCACATTATTAACCATGGCCTTCAGTGCCTTGTCTACCTCTTCCCTTATAAAAGTGTTGGATTCCCCAGCTTTGTGCAAAAGGACTTTTACTGCATTATCTAGTTCTTGATCCATGCTCTTTTTCAGGTGGGTGAACAAATCCCCTAAACAGACCACAGCAGCTCGAGAAACACCTGAGCGTAAATTCTTGACCTGCACACAGGAAAAACCCAAAAAACAATGAATAATGTTTATCAGATAGACTTGAAAATAAATATTCATGTTTTCCCTTTGTCACTTTTAAGTAACATTACAAGCAACTGAGAAACACATTTCTAACTTTGATTCACAACGGGTGAGAATTAAAATACACACTCATAAAAATGTTATAAAGTTACAATCTACATTTTCTCAGTCTCTTGAGTCTCAAATCATCCTTGAGACTGCCCAGCTGAGGAAAACTCACCACAGGTGAGCATAAATCGCTTCAGAGAGCTATAAAATACATATTTACACACAGAGAGCCAGGGGAATATTCTGACAGGAAAATTTAACCTCTTGAGCCACAGCCAAAGTTGTTTCGTGGAGCTTTGCAGTCAGAATAGGGGCATGGTAGGCAGACAAGCACCTGACAAAGTTCAGACCTTCAATTTTCTTCTCCCTGTGTAAAAAAATATTTAAATTCCATTCATTTGAAAATATCCATTAAAATATTAAAGCATGGAATTCTAAGGAATCAAATAGCAAACAAATTAGACAGTAAAATAAAGCAACGAGAAATAATCCCAGACTGGTTTGGGATGAAAGGGATCTTAAATCCCATCCCATTCTACCCCTTACCATCATCAGGGACACTTTCCACCATCCCAGAATGCTCCCAGCCCTGCCCAGCCTGGCCTTGGACACTTCCAGGGATCCAGGGGCAGCCACAGTTTCTCTGGGAATTCTATTCCAGGGCCTCCCCCCGACCCTCCCAGGGAAGAAATAATGCAGGGAATTCTTTCCAAGCAAGTCTGTCTTTTCCTGTGGGATGTTTTAGCACCACAGCCGCTCAGCTGTTCTGTTCCCAGCTTGCACCAGTGGCAATTAAAGGATCTATTTCCTTCCCCAAATTGCAGGCAGCAGCTCTGTAACCACACTCCAGAGTCAGGAAGCACCAAGGAGATGCTTTTATTCCACACAAAGCACCAGCAAGGTGTTGGTGGGGCCTCTCCAGAAGTCCTTAAATTCAGACTCTCCACGTCTCTGAAGGCCCAGTTCTCAGCCCTAATTTACAAAGTTCATTTAATCTCAAATTTTACAGAACCCTCCCATTTTTTCCCCCTCTCACTCGCAGTCCCCTCACTATTTTTGCCGTTGCACGCATCTTGCTGAGCTTTACAGAGAGTTCTCCCCCTGCCCAGCCCCCGTGCACCCACCAGTCCTGGTCACCCAGCAGTGCCAGGGCCTCTGCCAGCGCCGAGTCGGGCCTGGGGAAGGGCTGCAGCTCCGAGGGGTCCAGCACCTCGGGGCTCTGCGTCACCAGCGGCTCCCGGCAGCGACCCCGCGGGGCCCGGCACAGCTCCTCTGCAGGGACAGGGGGCAAACATGAGGAGCTCTGCAGAGCCTCACCAGGCACAGGCAGGGAATGGAACAGGTGCAGGTGGAAAATGCTGCTATAGGAAATGAGTTTCCCAAAGGACACAGAATCCCAGAAGGGTTTGGGTTGGAAGGGACCTCGAACCCTTCCATTGTCCCAGGCTGCTCCAAGCCCCAATGTCCAACCTGGCCTTGGACACTTCCAGGGATGGGGCATCCTCAAACAATCAGAGTTCCATTCATATAAATTCAGTTGTGCACACAACCTTCACTTTTAGGAGTCACAAATACAAATGTAGTGATTGTTTAATGTAAAAACAGATGCACAATGTGCTAAAACCCAACATCAGAAACCTTAAAGAGCCACTTGAGAAATTCTGGACGACCTTTAAGCACAATCAGTTGGAGCTTCTACTCTTCGCATTTTTCCACTGCTGATTTTCAAGGCGCCTCAGTGCCAAAATGTACCCGGAAAAGGGTTTTTGGGGACAGAAAGGAGTCAATTTGCTGTTAATGCATTCTGTCATTTCTGATCCTGATCAAACAAAAACCTTCTGATGTTTCATGGATTTCCCTAACAGATTCTAGATGAAAAGTGATGAATTGAATCCCTTCCAGCCCCAGCCTCACAGTCCTGATCTTCCAGAGCACCTCAGGACTGCCCACTGCACAAATAAATTGTATTTTGGGACTGTCCCACTCCACCTACCCAAATATTTTAAGAGTTTACAGTCCCATCTTACCAGAATCTAGCAAGGATGAACACTTTGACCTCTTCAAGCTGGATGTTCTTTTCAGAGAAGGGTTCAAGGCCACATTGTCTAAGGACAAAGATCCATTTCTTGCTGATGCCAATAAATCCCCACAGAGATTAAACCCTAGAAAAGAAAGAAATGTCCAAACGACAATAAAACCCATTAGAACCAAGTCAAAAACCAGTATTTCCAGCCCTAATTTCCATTTCAGCAGCACTGAACAGAGAATATTCATTTCAGACAAACCCTCATCCTCACTTTCTGCTGTGAGTTTCTCTGGTTCACTCATACTCAGTCTAATCCTTTCCCAAGGGTTTTCTTCCTTCCCTTCCAAGTCTTTGACTTCCTGCTGCTCTTTGTGGTTGTGTTCTTTGTCTTCTTTTCTCCTCCTCCTCAGCTTCTCCTGAGCAGATTTTGACAAGGTCACCTTTATCTGCAAAAAAAATTCATGCACAAGTTACCCCAGAACTGATTCCCCAGTTCCTGATGCTGGCTAAGGACAGCATGGAAAAATCAGGATTTTCTCTGATCTGACCCTTCTCTCTCATGTGTTTATGACACTTTTTGTGCCTCAGGAAAACTCAGCAACATGTCATAAATTTAATCCATCTAATCCTCCTTTGAATTTGATCCCTCCAAGGGTTCACATCTTCAGCAGAAATCAGAAAATTAAGACACTGTTAATCATTAACTTCAAGTTCTAGGATTCTTCAAATGTTATTTTAAAGACTTGCAGAAAGAGATTAATTTCAATTTTTTTGACTTTGTGTCACACTTCACTCAGCTAAATCTTGCTCCATTTACGTTTGTAAACAGTATTTAACAAACAGCAGCACTCCTCAGGAAACCAGGCTATGGGTGCATACTCAGGCAGGTTTTTAAGGAAAACTTCTGAATGGAGCTGGATTAATTCATCCCTGGGGAAAACAAGATGTGATCCAACCCAGCCAATCCCTCCTTCCACTTCTGCATGCGCTATGGGAGTCAGGGAGGGCATTTTCCAGGGATTTCTGAGGGAGGTGGGAAGCTCCTGACACAGCTTTGCCATTATAAAACATCCAGGTGGAACCACAAGGAAAAATCCGGAGCAGCAGCTCGCTGGCTTTGGCTGTTCCCATCAAACTCCCAGAGACTGTGACTGTGCAGGGCTGGACTCAATCCCACAAAACCAGGCTGAGATGGACCCAAGCTGTGCAGCACTTACCTCTCTCTCGTTCTCTGCATGGCAATGGGAAGCACTGCTCTGCTGGAAGCTTCTCCCTGGGGATGGCTCAGCTCCCTCCCTGGCAGCCTGGTCATCCCCATTGGCCACACAGGACATGGATTTGCTGTGAGCTCGGGCAGGAGGGCTCCCAAAAACACCTGGAAGGCAGAGCATGGGGTCACAGATTGCTTTGGGATTAAACCTTTGACATTAAACCTCTCATTCCAGGGATGCCATGGATGGAATTGTCTATCCAGGAACTGCAACACTTCCAAGCGTAATTCTCTGCACTCCCATTAAACTGGGGCTTGTGAACAGAGATTGTACAGATCTATTTGTCCTTTTCCCACTCCACAAGGGCACATTTTCCTTCATTTCATAACTCAAATAAAACAGGAGATGACTTTGGGTCTGTAATACCTTTACCAACAACAACAACATCTTCAGCTGTGAAACCCAGGTCGTTCTTCGGTGCAAAACCAGACTCTGACTCTGCAGGGCCTAAAAGCAGAGAAAGCACCCACTGTAAATCACGGTGGTTATGCTTTGGGACAAGTTTCATCCTTCTAAAATGCCACCCCACACCTGAACTGATCCCTTTCCTGAACCAGGGCATTGTCAGGTTCCTGAAGTCAACAGGATTTATTTTGTACTCGTATGAAGGATGTTCATATCCCACTGACGTGAGCCTGGAGCCAGGCTGGGAGAGCTGGGAATGTTCACCTGGAGAAGGGAAGGATCCAGGGAGAGCTCAGAGCCCCTGGCAGGGCCTAAAGGGGCTCCAGAAGAGCTGGAGAGGGACTGGGGACAAGGGATGGAGGGACAGGACACAGGGAATGGCTTCCCACTGCCAGAGGGCAGGGATGGATGGGATATTGGGAATTGGGAATTCCTGGCTGGGAGGGTGGGAAGGGGCTGGGATGGAATTCCCAGAGCAGCTGTGGCTGCCCCTGGATCCTTGGAAGTGTCCAAGGCCAGGTTGGACACTGGGGCTTGGAGCAGCCTGGGACAGTGGGAGCTGTCCCTGAGGACTGGATGATCCTCAAGGTCCCTTCCAAGCCAAGCCATGCTATGATTCCGTGCCTTTATCAGCAGCAGGCTCTCAGCTCTTCACTCACAGCAGGGCCAGTGCTGGCATTAATTAACTGCCTCAATTAGCAAAATAAATGTGCTGCTCATCTTTTACACTGCAGGTGAACTCCTCACAAAGGTTTCCATCCAAGGAATGCCAAGTCAGTAACCACAGCAGGAACTGCTCTGCATGGGCAGGGTTTGCTCTCTGGCTCTGCTGCTCCTTGGAAATCCCATTTGCTAATCCAGCCTGGGGACACAGCTCCCTCAGCTCCTTTCCTCCACCCAGCAGAACCCAAACTGATTTGACAAAAATGCTCATCAACAGTGGGTTCCTGCCCATTTCAGGGATCTGCACTGCACTGAGAGGGCAAAACACACCAGCACCACTTCACCTCCATTCCCAACAGGAAATGAGCTGCTTGCAAGCCTGGAGCCCCTCACTTGAGCACCCTCAAATCCCAGTTTGGCCCCGGAGCACCCAGAAATCACCTTTGTTGAAGGGATGTGGGCTCACTGACCAAGGCACAACAGCCACATCCAGGGGCCCCTCTGGCATGAACTCCCTCAGTGGCACCAGGTGTGTACGACAGAACATACCTGTGCTGGAGGGAGGCTCTGCCACCTCTGGGTCTCTGCTCCTTGCTGGGTGGGATTTGCTGCCAAGTGCTGGAAAGGTGTCTGACCTGTACAGATAAACACATTTTATAGGTGCAGGTCTGCACACTGGTCAAAGTCCAGCCAAAAACACTTGGTAGCAAAGACGACAACAGATTTCAGTATCTCCATGGGAAAAATATTCCCAGTATTTCCACAAATGTTCACACTGAGCAGAGAAAGATTTCAGTAGGAATTATTTGATGAGCAGGTCCAAATTATGAAGAACACCATAAAGAAAATCCTTATGAGGAAAGAAATATACTAGGAATAAATTTAGAGTAAAGTAAGGAATTGTTTGGCCTAGGGACTGATGGTGATGGTTCCAAGGAGAGTGACCAAATCCTCCTGTCACTTCCAGAGATGAGCTGTTCCCAGCTCAGTGTCCAGCAGAGACATTCACCAGGAAAAGGCTCTTCTCTACAAGAACAACTTTTAAATGATTCTCTGGATATTAAAGGTGAGGGAACCCAGAGCCAGCACAGTACACACAACTGAAGACTCCTTTAAGCTCCAAGGGAAGGCCCACGCTCCAGGAATGTCCCTGATTCCAGTGTCCAGCTCCCATCACTCACGGCAGTTTATAAGCACATAAACCAAACCCTTCCAAAGCCAAACCCTTCCAAAACCAAACCCCCCCATTCCTGCTGCCCAGCCACGGAGGTTTTGTGATCAGACAATGCCCAATTTGTGCCAGTGCTCATAAATTCTCTGGTATTTTTCTGAGCATTCTAAGGCTTTCCATGTCATCTGGGATGGATTCTTGTCACTCCTCCCAACTCAGTGTGACTGCCACGTGTCCCCTCTTTTCCTTGCTATCTGAGGATCCAGTGGAATATTGAATACGGGGTAACGGACATGGCAGTGTTGTACAGAGCAAGGCTAAACCCAAACCAGGATACCCAGGACTCCCCAGCCTTGACTTCTGAAGGATTCCAGCATTTAAATGTGGTATTTTAAAGATTATTTTTATAAATGTGATTCGGCAGTAGTGCATATGGGGAAGGGATGTGAAGGTAAATTAGTTCTGAGTTGCACAACTGAAAACCTTCTGTTTGTGAATCATTCCAGGCTCCTTCTGGCTCAAAACCCTTTCCTTTTCATGCTCCTTGTTTTGTTCCCTGTTCTGTTAATGCAGTTGTATGTCAGTTCTGTGGAATGTTTCCTGCTCATGCCAGGGCGTTGGAATTAGGTGATCTCTCAGGTCCCTTCCAACCCAAACCACTCTGGGATTCTGCGATTCTATAAAAGATGCTTTTAGTACTCACAAAAATATCTTCAGAGCAGAGCTACAATTGTGGGCTCTGAGAGCAGAAAAAGAGATTTTGGACTGGAAAAGTTGCATAGTTCCTCAAACCCATTTTTATTTCATTAAACAATAGTTTATGCTGCTCATAACCAGCTGGGTTCTTGCCCTTTACAATCAGAGCAGCATTTGTCACCACACAATTTCTATTTAGAAGAGCTCTGGGAAGGCAGTTTAAATTCACAATTATCTCTCAGGAATAAATGGAAACAGCTCTTGATCCTCAATAAGAAACATCTGCACTGTCTTCATCTTCTCAACAAACCCATGCCATTCCTCCCTTAATTTCCAGGCTGTAATAACCCAATCTTACCCTTCCTCTTCACTCCTTGTCCTTCTCACTCCCCTGTTCAGCTCTGGGTCGCATTCCTGCTGTGGCAGGGAAAGTCTTTATCAAATAATGACTGCCCCTGGCACTGCCTCCCTGCCCTGGGCTACTGTAGCTCCACGTTAAAACCAGAAAAAACTGGAATAACGTCATTAAGCAGCAATTGTATTTTTAGAGAGGAAAATAACTCCCACAGAAAAATCAGGCTATCATATATAAAACATGTACCAGTTAACAGCATTATTGAACTGAGGCTGTGAGGATTTCCAAGCTGAGGGTATCCCAAGGGACACTCACATCACTCTCCTGCGGGGCAGGGTGGCCACGGGCGAGCTCAGCGATTCCTGGCTGTAAATTCCACTCTCTCCAGTGGAGGCGGCGCTGGGGGAGGAGCCCTGCGAGGGGCAGTCCCCGCAAAATTCGAGTTTCACAGCGGAGTCGAGGCTCTCCAGGTCTGCGATGGTGCTGCTCAGCTTTGCCCTCTTCTTGGCTGCGCTGTTCCGCAGGGATCGCAGGGAATTCTGCATCTGGACAGCGGGGAAGAGTGACAGGGGTTAGTCAGCGCAGAGGGGAAAAGCTTTTCTCACCTAAATAAATCCTATTTCTGAGTGTTCGGCTGTCCACGGCCCTTCTGGGCAGTGTGATCACCACTCCCACGGTTTCTGTGGGATTATAATGATCCCTCTCCTCGTTTTATTTCACAAGAATAATTACCCTGCGAGCAAATACAAGCTCACAGCAATGCCGCATCCCTGCTTCCTTTTCCAGAGCACAGGGACAGATTCCTGCTAAGACACAGCAACTGCTCCGTGGTTTTTAGTGGATTAAAGGAGGGGTTTGATGGCTGCCAGCACACACAGTGAGACCTCAGGCTTTTCCCAGCAAATCTGCACATCCTAGAAACAAAACTATGGAATGGCTTGGAACGGATCTTAAGGATCATCCCATTCCACCCCTGCCATGGGCAGGGACACCTCCCACTGTCCCAGGCTGCTCCAAGCCCCAATGTCCAACCTGGCCTTGGACACTGCCAGGGATCCAGGGGCAGCCACAGCTTCTCTGGGAATTCCATCCCAGCCCCTCCCCACCCTCCCAGCCAGGAATTCCTTCCCAATATCCCACCTAAACCCTCTCTAAATCATGGAATCAGTACCCAGCAAGCAGAGATCCTACTCAAATAAGCAGGGGTATTATAATTATTAGTGTTTCATGCTGCAGCATTCTCCCCTCTTTTTGCTGAGTATTTTTCACGTCAGAAATTCTTCCTGTGTCTGTTTAACACCTCAAGTTCCTTTCAGATCATGGAAGACACAGACAGAAAGGCAAAGCCAGGAAGGCCCAGAATCCCAGAACGGTTTGGGATGGAAGGGACCTTAAACTTCACCTTGTTCCATGGGCAGGGACAGCTTCCACCATCCCACGTTGCTCCGTGAACACTTCCAGGGATGGGGGCAAGCCTGTTAAAACTGCATTAAACCCTATTTTCACCCACCTCCTCCTGGTCCACTTCCTCGTGCTCCACGTGCAGCTGGGCCAGCCCCGCCGCCAGCTCCGTGCCTTCGCTGCCATCCCTGAGGCCGGGCTGCTCCCGGGGGCTGGGCAGGCGCGGGATGGGGGGCACGGGCCGGGCCCCTCGCAGCCCCCCCAGGCCCACGGGGGGTCTCCCCAGGGTGGCCCTCAGCTGCGGGGACGGCTTCTCCAGCGAGGGGTCCCCTGCAAAACACAGGGACTGTCAGGGCAGGGCAGGGACAGCAGCGGGACGAACTTCACATCTCTGTATCCACAAAACTCCTTTGGCCTTGGGATGAGTGTTAAAACAGGCTCAGTTATCATTTCCCCTTCTTTGAGTGTCTCCTTCCTTTCAGAAAATATAAATCAGTGCTTCCTGCATGTGCATCCCAACACAGAATCAAAATATCCTGAGCTGGAAGGGATCCACAAGGATCCCTTAGTCCCTTTAAAAATTAATTAACTTTCTTCATTAAAAAAATAGACTCCTCCCTAAACTCCCCTGGAAGCTGCTGTAACAACAAAGGTACTCCAAAGAACCAAAAAAAAAATCAAATTGCGGATGGAAAACATATGGTAAGTGATAAATACAGTAATAAATAATAAATACAATAATTGAACAAGTGGTAAATACATCTACAAGGCAGAGTTGCTTTCCAGGGAGTGTAAATTCCCAAAGCATTCAGCTGGAAATTTTCTACATATGCAAAAAAATAGGGACCTCAGTGAAGATGAAATTTCAAACTGATTTCTGTCATCAGTGCAAAATTTTGTGTGGAAACTGATTTTGTTTTAACTTTGTTTCAGAAGCCTCCTGAGCAATTCGGAATCAACCTAAACAGAGAGCAAAGCTATTTTTACCCAGGGGGTTGGAACTGGCTGAGTTTTAAGGTCTCTTCCAACCCAAACCACTCTGGGATTCCGTGATACAAATGAAGAGGCAAAAAGGCAAAACGCCTTTGTAACCCTTTCTTTGCACGCGTATGAATTAAGACATGGACAGCAACAGGTATTTCTGTACTGACTTTCCCTAAAAGTGCTCCCTTTTGGGGTTTGTTTTGTTTTAGCTTGAACACCCCGAGGTGTTACTGTGAAGAAAAGCAGAGCTGTAGCATATTTTGCTTTATGACAAATACAAAGGCTCCGTTTTTCAGGAGAAGCCTGCAGGGATGTGAGCAGTGAGGCCATAAATAAATAAATAAATCCCTCCCATTCCTAAATGGGACACTGCCCAATTCCCTCTCACCTGCCACTGGATCTTCTGACCACTGCAAAATCACTCAAAATACAGCCCCCAATCCCTTTTTATCACATTGAGAGCATTCCCACCTGTGCTGTCTCCTGGCTTTTGGCTGAGCTTGTGGGAAGCAGGCTTGGGCAGCCCCTCAAAGCTTTTGAGAGGCCAGGAGCTGGAGAGGCTCATGGGAGCCTCCTGGGATTTCCTTGGAGAGGCAGCTGGGGCGGAGAGGTGCTTGGGGCTGTTCCTGGGGGAGGACAGGGGGAAGGAAGGCAGGATGAAGGTGCCCTGGCTGGCACTGGGACCTTGGAAGGACATGGCGGGCTCTGCCTGAGTGCAAAAACTTCTCTGGGTCTTGCTGGAAAAATTGAGGCTGGAACAAACTGAGCAAAGGAAAAGAGAACAGTACTTGTGGTAATTTGCTCTTGCAATAATGATTCCCAATGAAATAATGCACCATAAAAATATTTGCCAATGAAATAATACATCATAATTTCCAATTAAATAATGCACCAAGCTGGTGCAGAGAGACCAAGTAATTTCATTCTGCAAATCGCATTCCCCTCCAAATGAGAGTTTAAGCCTTAAAACTATTTCTCAGGCATGTTTTGGAGAACTATAATGAAAAAAAAAAAAAGTCATGCAAGTAGATCAAACACCGCTGTTGATTCTCCCACAGCAGCACCTTTTCTCTAACACCCTGCCACAGTCAGATATCAAAGGTAGGGCTGTAAATTAACAACCCCAAATTAAATTACACAGGAGGACATCTGGAGAGGGACTGACCAACCCTTCAGTGACAGCTTTTATTCCTTGAGGAAGCAAAGGAACAAAGAGACAACTCCAAAGTAACGTGCCCTGCCTCAGGCCGCTGCTAGAAGCCACATACCTTTGTCCGGCTGACAGTTATTTAATCCCAGAAATTGTAAATCCGAGTCCACACTGCCACTCTTCCCACGTGCCTGTGGGTATCCAAGCGTCCCACATTTCCCTGAAATCTGGGGCTGATGAGAGCCCACAGCACCTTCCAAAAGAGAGCACAAAGAACGAAATCGATTCTTAACCCAACAAAGAAAATCCAGTTATATTTCACAGGGAATACAGGCTCTGCGGAGCTCTGAGTGTAAAATTCAAATACACTCCAAGTACTTAATTCCAGGGTCTCTAAGCAACCTCCTAAAGCAGCTCGAAGGGGAAAAGGGAAAAGGACTGGCTGTTCTTCCAGGGCACTGCTCCAGCTGGGAATTGCAGGGGGGCAGAAGAAACCCCCGGAACAATCCCCTCTTTAAATATGTGCCAATAAAGGGCAGCAGACACCTTCAAACCCAAACCAGGGCGAGTGAGCGGACTTGGCAAGGCCAGGATTCCTCAGAAGGGGGACAAGGACAGAACCCAGGGCCACGGGGACAGAACCGCTCAGGTCTGGTCTTGCCCAGGCTTTTCAGATCCTTCTGGCTACTCAAACACTAAAACCTGCTTTGCCCTGGCAGCTCCAGCACCTCCCTGTGTCCCCACTCACCAGTAGCAAGGGAAGGATGCTCCGAGTTCATCTCCACACTGGGCTGGAATAAAGCCCTGGAGGCTCTTTTCCTGCTGAAAAATAACTCATCAGCGGCTGGGATTCCTTGGGAGGGCCACAGCTTCGGGGAGTGAAGGAAATCATTGGATGCAGAGAACTGTGGGGAAAAGCAAAATAAACTGGGTATGAAATGAAAGCACAGCCCTGCTCTGTGCAAACAGCACGATTACAAACATTTTGATATGAGTTTTACTTTCCCAGCTACCCAATTTTCAAATATTTTAAGCACTAGAAACTACTTTAGCTGTTTTCCAGGTTTTACTAAAATAGAGGTTAAAGCTACTCACACTGAAAGGGGAAGAAAGCCCAACAAAATAAATCGGTAGAGAATTGCACTGTTTTAAAAATTAAATTTTAAAAATTAAACACCGACATTTTGAATTATGTGCTTTAGATGGGGAAGTGTTTAAATAGACAACAGAACCCCAGAATCCCAGAATGGAGCAGTTCCTTGCAAACCACACACTCCAGACTCAGCCTAAAAGCTGCACCTGGCAATACCAGCAGCTTTTACCGAGAACTGGGTCCAAGTAGGGAGAAAAGCTCAGTAATACAAATATTTAGCAAAGAAAAGGTCATGCTTTAAATAAATTTCTGACTTAATTAGTAAAATCAGTGATTTAAATCATTCCCAGCTTGTGGTTCCTCTGCTCTCCTCTTTCACAGACATGGCTGCACATGGAGGAGCCTGAGAAGAAATGGAAATGGAAAGAGCAGCACCAGGTTCAGCCTCAAAACCCCTTTATCCAACCTCCTGGTGTGTAAATGTGGGAATTTGCACTCTAACACATCCAAAACACAGTCATTTATAAATACATTTAATTCCACTGAAGGTGCCAGTTCACCACAAAGATGGATTCTCAGACTGGAACTTCACAAAAACTCCTGGGATATGAACCTATCGTTCTCCATGAGCCCATAATTCCATTGTCTCCTAAATGCAGCCTGGCCCACATAACCCAGGTCGTGTTGGACAAGGAGAGACCCCCAGGTCTTCCAAACCCTCCCTGCTCCAGGAGAAACCTCAGGGTGATTTAGCAGGTACTGTTCAAAGTTCGGTGCCTGGGTCAACCAAAGAGCAGCCAAACGCTCTGGTTAAATGTCTTGAAGGAGTTTAATTAATATTGCGATGGGGTTTCACAAAAGCATCACAAAATGAAGCACAGAACTGAAAACTTGATAGGACAACCACGACAATGAGCACAAAGTAATTGCTCTTAAATCCTTATAACATTTACCGTATCACACAGGAGCTGAAAAATAGAACTGGTTACGGAAAAACCTCAGAGCTCCAACCAAGCCTGCAGGTCCTTTCCAGGTAAAGAGGAGACACAAGAAACTCATCCAAGCCAAGAGAAATTTCCTTCTCATATCCTGCCAATGAGACTCCTCTTGGAAAGATAAATTTCCCAATTAAAACTTCTTAATTACATATTCCTAATTCTCTTCTCTCTGACTGTTCCCACTGGAAACTTTCACTCCCAGTGGTACCTGTGGCAGGAAATAAATAAGGGAAGCAGCAATTTCCCTGTTTTTCCATGCAGATCTTTAAAAAGCAACTCTCGGATGGAGCTGAGCTCCAAGGCTCACAGCTCCCTGGACACCAGCTCCTGGAGGAAACACTTCCCTGGTCCTGGGAGGGGTTTTTTGGTTAACAAAGTGGCCAAAATGTTGTCTTTGCTTACAAAAACCTGCTCTGATTTACTGCCAGCATTTCCTGGGCTCCAATGGGATTGATATCCCAGCCTCCAGTCCGAAGCATGCTAAGCAAACCCAGCAAAATGCCCAAAAGCTGAAGTGTTGACATCAAATCTCCCTTGCTGACAGCCAGAGCTGAAGGTTTGTAATCAGCCTGCAGGGATTAGGCTCTCCCTGGAAGGATTTTGGGAAAGTGCTTAAAACATACAGGGGAAAACTTAGGGAGCCTCCATCCAAACCGGGCTCAGAGGGAAACAGGAGGACAAGAAGAACAGGAAAATGGTGAAGTGGTTTATTCCAGGTTATTATGAGTCAGGAACAAAAAGGTGAGACCTTGGCATTTCCACTCCTGCTATCACCAAACATCATTTTCCAACCACAGATCCTTCAGTCCATAATTTAATGTTCATTGTACAAATTACCATGGCCTGGTTTCAGCTTGGATAGAGGGAATTTTCTACTTAGGAGCTGGTACAGGATAAGCTGCCATCCCATTTTTCTGTACAGATAAAGCAATACATGCAGAAGGAGTAAATTCCAACACTGCCATGACTGTACAGCTTCGCTCAGCTGTTTCCAATCCCAGCTCCAGGAATGAAAGCTCTGCATCCTTGTACACAAATTATAATTACAGCATTGCAAATTCACTAAACACAGGCCTGAGGGTGGTGGGAAATAGAGCAAGCCCAAAGCTGCGGGATGTTTCACTGGAGTCCATGACAGATCCCAGCAAAGGGATTTCTCAAAAGGGTTCAGATTCCTTTAAATTCCACCAGAGTTGGAAAATATCTGATCCATCTACCTGAGGAACTGTTAACTTGGTTATCAAAGCATAGCCCTTGAGAGTGACCCATCATGGAATCATGGAATGGTTTGGGTGGGAAGGGACCTTAAATCCCATCCAGTGCCATGGGCAGGGACACCTCCCACTGTCCCAGGCTGCTCCAAGCCCTGTCCAGCCTGGCCTGGAATCACTGACAAACATTCCCTCCCTGCATCCCTTCCCTATGGAGCTGTGCCACTGGATGAAACAAAAGGTGCTCCTAATCCAACACCAGCAGCATCAACAACATGCTCCCAGGGAAGAGACCAACGACACACAAAGACAGGACAGTATCTACCCTAAATCCTCTACCAGCTCCAGAAAAAACAGGGCTCAGGTGCCAGAGGGCCACCCCAACTCCCAACAAAGGCACACCTTTATCTCACAGACTGGTCACCCTCTGTGTCCCTCTGATTCTCGTTATGTCTGCAAAAAACAGAGAGGATTTGTTCCATAAATCTGATTTCCCAGGTCATTTGAACACTCAGAGGCCTCCACAAAGCCCAGCTATCAAATTCCCCACTTATCAGATCAATATGGAAATGAGAAGAATTCCACACGTGTTGCCCAACGCCACAGTTAGGGGAGATCCCAGAGTTCACCTGAACTTTGTGACAGGGCTTAAATCTCCAGTGGAAATGTTCAAATGCTTGTTTCCCCAAAAAGGGAACCTTTGGGTACCAAAAGGTGCCTCCAGCAGCAGGGACAGGGCCCGCAGCGTCTGTATGTTACCCCGCAATGTTCAATATTCAAACCTGCCCCTGACTTCCAGGGATGGAGAATCCACAGCTCTCCAGAGAGGCTGCCAGACAAACCCCTGAGGTCACTGCACCTTATCTACCTTTTATTTTTAGTACACATTAACTTACACATGTTTTACTCACATCTTATCTGATCGGGAAAGTCTAGACACAGCCTTGGACAATCACTGTGTAACATGACCCTATAAATATTGGCAGGGAAACAGCTTTAAACATTAAGCTACTTTCATGCATCTTTTCAACCACAGAATGACTGCAAAAGTTAATTTTTAAGCAAATTCATTTCAAAGGAATGTCTGAATTAATAATTAATATTTGACATATACAGAAACAAGTCGGCTTCCTGAAATTTATGCATGATAAACGTGTTTTCCTTACTGAGGGAGTTAAGGGCAGATCCAGGGCTAACTTTCCACAGATCCTGATTGCTGGATGCCCCAGGGACAAGAGGTTTACTTACACAGCTCCTGGAATGTCTTCAGTACAGGGAACACCACCCGGGTTTATTTGTCCCATTGTGCCATGAGTGAAAACACAATTCACTGACTTACATCCGAGACAGAATCATGGAATATCCTGAGCTGGAAGGACCCACAGGGATCATCCAGTCCAGCCCCTGGCCCTGCACAGACACCTCAACAATCCCAGCCTGGGCATCCCTGGGAGCTCTGACAGCCTCGGGGCCGTGCCCATTCCCTGGGGAGCCTGGGCAGTGCCCAGCAGCCTCTGGGGGAAGAACCTTTCCTGATCTCCAGCCCTTCCCTCATGTCCCTCTGGTCACCAGCATCACTGCACAAAGAGTGTCTCTTGCCCCAGAGAGCTTCAGACAAAGGATCAGGATGTGAGGAAGAAGCAGTAAAGGTGTCAACTACAGCAATCAGGTAAATATTCCACTGTTAGACCACCCTGATGTTCTAAGTTTCCTTTACAGTAACTGGGGTCTGGCCAACAGCACTCCAATTCATCCTGTACCAAATCAGGTTCCCACTGCCAGAGGGCAGGGATTGATGGGATATTGGGAAGGAATTTTCAAAGCTGACTGAGAATTTCAGTCACACAATTCTCCTTAAATTTGAAAGAGTTGTGGGGGTTGAATCTCCTGGTCATTGCCTGATTCACCAACTCAGGAACACACAGATGTCTTTAGGAGCCTCAGGAAAGGTAACACAGGAGCCAAGGAAGGGGATGAGCGTTCAAGTCTAGACATGAACGTCAAGGTTTGACAACACAGAAACATTAACGGAGTTAATTTTGTTACGAGCCTGCCCCACAGCCAGGCTGCAGAGCAGCACTCACTGCCCATGACCTCATCCAGCACAGCAACAAGTTACCAAGCAACTGAGAATTAAAATCTGAGGACGTGAACGTGGCACTGAGGAATCTCCTCTGCACAGCCTCTGATTTCCTGAGGAGCTCTGTTTGCTTCACTCACAGGAGATCAAGTGACGATAAATCAAACGTGTCCACTATAAAAAAAACCCCCAAAACACAACAGAAAAACCACCACACACAGATACACCCACCACGTGAGGTATCCGAAACACTTCCCAGAACCACTGGCAAATGGAAAACGACCTGAACAATTTTCCAGAGGTTCCTTCCCTTTCCAGCTGCCAACGTGGTCAGTAGGTGATTACACCCAAACTCCACCAGAATCATTATTCCAGCCTGACCTACATTCTTCCTGGTCGGATCAGCTCAAGGAGCAAGAGCCACACAGGCATTTGGTAGCCCCCCAGGTTTATCCCAAAGAACCCTGGCTCAGCCCCACTCCAAAGTTCTGCCTACAGAGCCTGAGCTGAAGGAATTGCTCGGTTTTCCCCGGAACAGGAAAGTCTCTGCAGTCAGTCAGATGCTCTCAAACACAAACATTCAAATAAAGGCTGTTTTCCCCACCCTTGTGCTCATTCCCAGGGGTTCACCTGTCATCGTTGACATGTCAGAGTCCTGTCACTACCGTCAGACCTAAGGAGTGTCTCAGGCGGTCCAGCTAGCCTCCAAAAAAGATTTATAGATTTTTTGTAAGTGGTAAGTAACCTGGTAAGCTGCTTGGTTGAATCTAACATAAGAAATTCCCAAATTTACCTTCCCAGAGCGATTTGAGTGTTCAGATACACGAAATAGCAGCCATACCTCCCAAATATCTCTCACTTAACAAGCCTCTGACAACTTTCCATCCTCCCTTTGGAAATGCCTTAAGGATAAAGGGACGCAGGGACTTACATACCTGCTCCACACCCTTCGTGACAGGCATCCAGGCCCCCGAGCCACCTTCCCTGTCCGCAGCCAGCTCGTTCTCCCAGGGCAGCTTGTTCTTGCCTCTGCCGGCACTCAGGACTCTCCTAGGGCTCAGTCCCCGCTGGGCACACGCGGGGCCGTGCAGCGCACTCTGCCCGGCGGGGTGGCCGCAGAGGCTGTGCGCGCTCCGGCTCCTGCTGCCCATCAGCAGCCACTCGGTGTCCGCGCCGGGCGGCTGGCAGACCCCCCGGCAGTGGCCGGAGGAGGACAGGGGCACGCCGTACTCCACGAGTCCCTGCTCGCCCAGCCTGGGCACCACCTTCCTGGCCAGCCGGGCTTGCACGGCGTGCACCACCCCCGCGCCGCCGGCCCGCAGCTCCACCGCGTCGAGGGCGCGGAGCAGCGTGCCGGTGTTACCGGGGCCCAGCGCCGAGGCCAGCGCGGCGAACGCCTCCATGGCAGCGTGCCGGACCCTGCGCTTCGCGTCCAGCAGCGCCGGCGCCAGCGCGGCCGCCAGCTGCGGCAGCTCCAGCTCGGCGGCGGGGTAGGTG